>CAWUFW010005338.1:0-552827 GCA_963921515.1 Calotriton arnoldi | reverse complement strand
GCAAGGTTGGCGGTCTTGCACGTGGAAGCTGAAACTTTTATGTTACATTGGTGAATTTGAATCTGTCTGTCCAATGGTGCTGTCCGTGCATGGCTAAGACTATGTGCAGTACAAGTACTTTGCGGTGGGCTAAATTCTTCACTTGCCAACAGACACTACTGCAATCTACACCTTGCTTCTTCAGCTGCTGTTTTCAGTATCTGTGAGCCATCATGTCCCATTCTAAAGGGGTGATAGCACCAGTCTTCTATCCAGAGGAGCTGGAAATCCTTGTGAAAGAGGTCCTCCCCCATTATGGGCAACTCTATGGCTCTGTCATGAAGCACCACCTAAGGGATGGCGTCCCCTCAGTGCACAGCAGTGCGTCCAATAATAGGAGTATAACAATTCAAATCATTCAATCAAATGAGTTGCGTAAATTAAATTTATTATTCTTCATAAATTCTTTCTGAAACATAGAATTTCATATGATTCCAAAAGATACGTGCATTTCCAATTTATGGTAGATGTTGCATTTCTGCTTATTGGCCCCAATGCATTTCGGGCTCGTGAGGGCCCTTCATCAGGGGAAAATACAACATCTAAATAAATGAAGCAGGAAAGGAGCTTGGTTACAACATGAGTGTGGATATAGTCTACATTTCATGTAAATGGCAATTCTGCTGTCATAACTGCTACGGAATCCTTTACACAAAGTGACCCTTTAAAAAAACTGGTGCGGATGTCAGAAAGATAACCACAACACCATCTAAAGTAAAGTAGTGCATGCTCAGCAGTACTTGCGGAAATGTTCATGAAAACCGACCAAAAAATAGTGCCCATAAACAGATGCCATACTTCAAATGAAAAAACATAACCATATCGTGCCATTTACTCTCAGAAATGTACACAGTGTCATTCTGTGTTATTGTGCACTAAGGTTGAGAAGAAAACATGCAGTATTCGTAAAGTCATGCGCTTAGGTAAATGTTAACCGCAAACCCGGCGTGGTGGTGCTCATAGGTTAGCGAAATACGCGACGTGATGATGGTTATAAGAAAAAGTGCCATGGAGAAAGTGACGACTGTTAGCCGACAATGTGGCGAGGTGGTCCTCGTATAATAGCGAGATATGCGACGTGATAATACAAAAGGAATGTTCCATGAATCAAATAGCGCTCATGATCTTAATGCCTAAAGCATGCAACTAAACACCTCTTACCAGTAACTAATGTGAGTTAAAGGTTCCCCAAGGTAGATCCCGATGGATGGTTCAACCGAACCGGATGACGAATCATTTTGATTAACCCGTGTTAGTAGGATGATATTGCGGCGCAACAGCGATACCGGACTATATTGAAACGACGTATTTAAAACAAGATAGTTGTGGACACCATTTTAGAGTGGTGCAAGGTTGTTAGTAACCTGATACAAGGTTGGAGCTGAGGCTAAAACATATGAAAGATAAAAAATTAAGAGGAATGAGACATAAATAAATTAGCAAGAGTTGCAGCAGAGTGTAATAAATCACAGTAAACAACAGTTCCAGGGTATATCCAATGTTCATTGTAGTGTCCTGGTTGATTCCTATGGATTCTGCCAATTCGATGAAGTAGACACAGTTGTCATAAGTCATAATGAGAAAGTGTATAAGGTCGCTCATGTTGTAAATATTTCAAGCTCGAGTTCAGTAACAAGGTCAATCGAAAAGAGGAATTACAAAAAACAGCTGTATTCCATATGTTCATTTAATCCGTTCGGATTTAAAGTGTCTAGTAGTCTTAGCCAATGAATCTCTCTCTGTAAAAGTAATTTGGGGATGTTCACCCTCACGAGGCGTTATTGTTTCTAGAACCAAGAAACGTAGTTGGCTTATGTTAAGATTACATGACTGAAAGTGCAAGGCTACACAAGATTTTTGATTTTTCGTGCGGATGTTACTCTTGTGTTCATTCATTCTTTCTTTAATCTTACTTTCAGTTTTGCCAATGTAGGCCAAGCTGCATGGGCATTTCAACATGTAGATGACATTCATGCTGTCACACGTTGCTATGGTGTGTAGTTTAATGATGTTGCCCTTGCTTGGATATGTGATTTTTATTGCCTGGAACAATGTTGTTACAGTTGTTGCAATTGTGACATGGAACGGTTCCTTTATGATGTAGTTGGATGGTCCTTGGTTTGGGCGTAGATATGATTTCTTTAATGTTTTTACTTCTTTCATATGCAAACAGAGGCAGATTGTTGAAAATGCCTTTAAAATCCGGTTCAGTTTGTATCATTGGCCAATATTTTAGGCTCAAGTTTTTAAATACTGGGCTTAAGGTAGAAAATTTGGATACTAGGACCATACGGTCTCCTTTGTTAGGTTTAGTGACAGAAGTTAAAAGTCGATCTCGAGAGATGGGTGAGACCCGTTGTTCTGCCTCCTTTAGTATGTCAGATGGATATTGTCTGTCCTCAAATTGTTTCAGCATAGTTTGTATGTTGATGGTTAGTTTGTCTGGGTCCGATAAAATCCTTTTGACACGAAGTAACTATGAATAGGGTAATGCCGTTTCAACGATGTTTGGTGAAAACTTTTAAAGTGCAATAAGTTATTGCGGTCTGTGACTTTCCTGTACATGTTGGTTTCTAACTTATTCCCATTTATGGATATGTTTACATCCAAAAAATGTATGGTCCTGTCACTGTATTCATGTTTGAATTGAATGAATTCATTGATTGAATTCAGATTTTCTATTGCCAGCATCAGTTCTTGTTGAGAGCCCTTCCACAGTAAGAAAATATCGTCAATGAATCTTACAAACATGATCAGATTCTCAGACCAGCTGTCGTTGTTCAATATATAATCTATCTCGAATTTGTGCATGAATAGATTGGCATAACTGGGTGCTGCGCAATTGCCCATGGATGTTCCTGTGAGCTGTAAAAAATAGTCATTTTCCCAGTAAAAATAGCTGTGATATAGAGTATAGGTCATGAGCTCGAGTAGAAAAACTTTCAAGTCCTCTTCCCAGTTTGTTCTCGTCACGAAGTATTCCATTGCTTCGATTCCCAAATCATGCGGAATAGAGGTGTAAAGGGACTTGACGTCTATTGTGCACATCAAAATGTTGGAATCTGTATCTAGATGAATCATTTGAATCTTGTTTAGCAGGTCTGTGGTATCCTTTATGTATGTCGACATCTGTTGGACCAAAACTTGTAGATGTTTGTCCAAATACTTGCCAATGGGTTCATTGAGAGACCCTCGAGTAGACACTATGGGTCTGAATGGAGGATTGTGAAAATTTTTATGAATTTTAGGCAACATATAGAATAATGGAGATCTTGGATTTTCTTGAAGTAAATATCTTTTGTCTTTCTCGGTGATGGTACCTTTCACAACACTATGGCTCACCAGACGAGCAGGTAAGTCCCTCACATACCTATTTCACTCTGTTGGACTGCAATGCTTACTGATTCACAGGTTCAGACAGTGCTTATGTGTCCAGTGTGTCTTATATGAGATTCAAGAGTATGTTATTTTAGGGCCATAAATTCAAAATTCATGTAATGGGTAGAGAAGCTGTTTTCTCTGTACTTCCCACATTCATTGTGACATTTGTTTGCCCAGCATCCATTCTGGGACAACTTCCACTTTTCTGTGATTGTGTACAGTTGTTGGTGCATAGGGTATGTAATTCTCACTAGTGTTCATAGGTGTACTTATTTTTACTGGTTTTGACATATCAAACCATGGCTCAAAGTTTCATGTGCATGCGCATACACCAGCCTAATATGATATGTGCAAACACATACCAAACAGTGATTTACACCTTGTTTCCTCATCCTGCTGTCTGTTTAGTATTTGGAGTTTATAAACAAATTATAACTGTGAAATACATGGGTGGCAAACAGGTCAGGCAACCAGAGAGGTTCACAGGTGAACATGAAATGCCCGAATCAAACTTTACTATCGATAGGGAGTTAACGTCTGGCTCACGACCAAGGATCTTTGTAGAAAGCGGTCTGGCATTGCTTATGTGGTGATAGTTAAATCCATTGTGACTTGTTGCACACAAGTTAAGTTTGCACCTGCCAGCACAGTTAGGGAGACAACACTATGGCCTGTGAGAAATGTTTCAAACAACAGCTTTGATACTCTGAGCACACTGAAGGCCATGCTATTTCAAAGTGTTGTGGCCTTAACTTCCGCCAGAGAGACATTCGATCTCCAATTTTGAAAGTCTGCATCTTAGATATAGATGGTACTTCATACCAACTTTACATTGCATTTAGGGAGCTGGTTCATCGTATCTTGTACATGTCTGATACAAAGGAGTAGTTCACTTTTTATATGGCATTATCTCTGGTGTTGGCTATTTTTAGACCATGTTCTGTGTCATTCCTACTTTTGTACACTTAGCTTTTGTAAGCTTTCGTGGAGGCATTCGACTTGTGCTGCTCCTTGCTGCTGGGACTGTGATTGTGGTATTTCTGACCCGCTGTGGATGTCCCAGTTCAAGACGGAATAAAACAAGTACTACCACTTGTGCTGCTGTGCCATGAACGCATGGGTCAATGCTTCGATACGCAATGCCTTCTGAAGCTTAATGAGCATTGGTTCCTATCTTTTTGGCCAGTGTGGCATCATTGTGTACAACCAGTATTATGCTGTCTATTGTACATGTAGAAATGTGCACTGGATTTCTCCCTCGTAACTCCAATGGTAGAGCTGTCGGACATGAATATACTATTGGACCACTTGGCGGCCCATTTGTCAAGTTGTCCGCAGCGCATTCCATTGTCCATTGATGCATTCTTTGAGGAATCCTGGGAAGCGACTGCTCCTAGTAACATAGCAGTGGAACTTCAACAGATTGGAATACTTCCCTCAGTGGCTGCAGTGGAAACTGGCTGGGAACATACTTGCTCTATTGACTTGCTTCAAACAGCTCCTCTGGGACCACCTTCTACATTTGCTGACACCAGCAATGTTGCATCTACCACTCGTCACATATTACATGTGAGCTAATCTCTGTGGTGTGAACTATGGAATTAGCCTGTGTATCTCAGTGACTGATGTCCTACAAAAAAGATATTCAGAATGACTTACCAGGTTTTCGGTTAACATGGCTTTCCGTGTGCTTTGGGAAACAGTCGGAGCACCGCGGCCTCAGCCATGCTTGTTCCGACATCGAAAGCCCTACCACGCTTGCCTTAACCACACATATGGCTTAAAAAAGCATATGCATGGTTGAGGCATATGTGCGGTCTAGTTGCTGGCTGGCAGGAGGGCAGGAAGCAAGATGAGGAAGGATCGTGACATGAGGCGGTGAGGTAAGGGGGGTTTTGGGAGTGTGGTGGGTAGTTTGTTGGAGATGGAGGTAGTTTTTGGGGCTAGTGGGTTCGGGTAGTTTTCAGGGCTGGGTGGTCCAGGAGATTTAGGGCTCAGGGGATGGGGTGGGGGTAGTTTGTTTGGCTTGAGGGTAGTTTTGGGGGCTGGGGGTCAAGGTAGTTTGGGGGTAGTTTGTTTGGGCTGGGATACGATTTGGGGGCTGGGAGGGGTTGGGATAGTTTTCAGGGCTGGGTGGTCAGGAGTTTTAGGATTCAGGGCAGGGGAGAGAAAAGGGACAGTTTTCAGGCTGAGGGGGCAGTTAGGCTGGGTCAGGGGGTAGGTGGGGGTAGGTTTTAGGGGATGGGGCTGGTTTTAGGGCTCAGGGATGGGGGCTGGGGTTGGAGTAGTTTTTAGAGGGCTGAGTTTTAGGGCTCATGGCAGGAGACAGGAAAGGGGCAGTTTACAGGTCGAGGGGGCAGTTGGGCTGGGGTAGGGGGTGGAGGGGGTAGGATTTAGGCAGTGGGGGGTGTTTTTAGGGCTCAGGGAGGGAGACCAGGGTCCGAGTAGTATTTTGAGGCATGGGGGTTGTACTTAAAGGCTCAGGATTGTATTTTAATTGTATTGTAATTGCATTTATATACCACTTACTACCCCTGATGAGGCGTCGAAGCACTTTTTCGGCGAGTAGCACACTACTCCGGGACCCATAGAGGATTAGTGTTGAATTAGTATAGTGAAACATGAAAGTAATTTTAAGTGGTGTATAGGTTAGTCAGTTATTTGGATTCGGAAGGATAGCAGAAGGATAGAAAAGGAAAAAAAGGTTTGTATTCATATAGCGCTTGTTACCCCTGTTGGGGTGTTGAAGTGCTTTTTCAGCGAGTAGCACGCTACTCCCGAACCCATAAAGGATTAGTGGTGAATTAGTATAGTAAAATATGAAAGTAATTTGAGTGGTGGATATTAGTCAGTTATTTGGATTGAGAAGGGTAGCAGAGGGAAAAAAAGGCTGGCATTCATATAGCACCTGTTACCCCTGATGGGTGTTGAAGCGCTTTTCTGGCGAGTAGCACGCTACTGCGGAACCCATAAAGGATTAATGTTAAAAATTAGTATAGTGAAATATGAAGTAATTTGAGTGGTGGATATGTTATTCAGTTATTTGGATGGAGAAAGGTAGGTGGCGGGATAGAAGAGGGAAAGAGGTTTGTATTTATATAGCGCTTGCTACCCCTGATGGGGTTTTGAAGCACTTTTTGGTGAGTAGCACGCTACTCTGGAACCCATAAGGATTAGTGTTGAATTAGTATGGTGAAACATGAAAGTAATTTGAGTGGTGGATATGTTAGTCAGTTATTTGGATTGAGAGGGGTTGGGGAGGGGTAAAAAAGGGAAAAAGGTTTGCATTTATATAGCGCTTGTAACCCTGATGGGGTGTTGAAACGATTTTGAGTGATCGTTTGATAGCCTAGAGGAACGGCTGCATGCAGGACTGGAGCCATATCATCTCCCAACCATGATTCAGTTATGAATAGTATGTCTGGTTTTGCATCTGTGAGAAGGTCGTAGATGTGATGTTTGTTTTTAGAGAAGGATCGAGTATTTATTAGTAGACAGTTTAGAGAATGGGCTTTGGTGATAGTGAGACTTTGTTTTGTAGAGGAGTGATCAGTATTGTGTGGGTTTGTAGCAGGTGTGTTTTTAGTGCTGGTATCAGCTGTATTAGGATAGCAATCATGTAGCTGTTCTGTATCATGTTCCTCATCCAGCATGCTAAGAAGGCATTTTGATGGGTCTGTGTGTGTATGTGGTGGAGAAGGTGTTTGACAGTGAGTTGGTGTGCTGTGTTGTTTTCGTGGTGTAAAATTGTTGTGCAGTAGACATGGGGAAGCAAAGTTGTGAGGTGTGGCACGTCGCTTATATTGTTTGCGTGTGTTTAGGGCATAAGGTGTATGAGTCAGGGGTGGTGGTGCAGCATGTGGGTCATGTAGTAAATTTCTTAATTGTCCAATGGATGAGAGGCGGTTAGAAGAGAGTTGCTGTGTTGCTGTATCTGTGTTAGGTGTGGTGGAAGAGAGAATAGGGGGTCGGGTAATTTATAGGGCTGGGGCGGGTTCATTAGACTGTAAGGGGGCGATTTTTATGCTTTAGGGCAGAGGAGCAGGAGTGTGATCTTTACCACATATGTCCCTTTACCAATCATGTCTTTACCACAAAATTGCTTGGTAAAGGCATGCATGGTAAAGGCATGAGTGGTAAAGACGCGGTCGTGGTTAAGACTGCGTGGTTAAGGCATGCGTTGTTGAAGCATGCTTTGTTCCATCACACAACCGTGCGCTTTTACTTTCAAACAGCATGAACATTATTGACAGCTTTTTGGGATGCTCGTTTTTGGTTGCTTTCTCTCACATTTTTGTTCATTGCTTGCTTAGAAGGGTTAATCTTGAAAGAGTTTTTCTGTACAAACTTCTGGTCTTGAGATGTGACTCTTCTAGTTTTAAAAGGCTCCTTGAGGTTGTCCCTTAGGGTAAGCAGTGGGTGTCATGTGTCTCCATTAGGCCCATTCATTGCAGTTACAATTGTCCCTTACATAGCCTCATGTTAACAAGATGGTTTGACCTTTTAGGACCATGCAAAATACGTGCAAATCTTGATTGACTTTCTCTGATGCAGCTTTTCATCCATAAGTTGCAGAGCAAACATTCTCAAAACTCCTTGGACACTGCCTACTAGGCCTCGTAATCTGTATACAAATGTCAGTCCAGTTTACATCCAGGAGATGACATGTCTATGTGCCAGCCCATGACAAATGGTGCTTTGTGTGTATCCTGCAAGGATACTTTAATTTATACTTTTACAAGCATTTCTGGTAGTAATGTAGCAGAGAGACTTATTCTGACATTGTGATGTAATTGCATGCTGACACTGTGCCTATGAAGTACCAATCTTCTACATGAGGGGTGTCCAATTCGTGTCCAACACTTGTTCATATGTTTTCTCCCAGCACGTAATATGCAGGTTCATCCAGTAAGGATAAACTTGGCATTACAGGTACACTTGCCCTAAACATGTAGGTTAGGCACTGCTTTGTAGTTTATTGGAAACATCCTCCATTTTGTAAAATGCCTGCATAGATATGAAGTGTTCGAAGTTTGGTTGAACTGTTTTATTTTTGCGACTTTTGTAAGCATGTATTCACTTACACCTGCTCGAGTCTATTGATCATAGGCGCACATGCACTATATACAAGATTACGTTTTTTTTATATAAAATGTGAAAATGTCCCTCTGTGTAGACCTTGTTACTTTTAGTGAAAATGAAAGTGCATGAGTGGCTGAGAGAAAGGCTTCTAGAACTGTTCTCCCAATCCTTGAGGGTACAGGGTTGTCATGTTAAGTGGTTGCAAATAACCATTCCCCTCCCTGTTTATGGTCTGGGGACTTACAGTGGCACAGCAAGCTTGCTAGTGTATTGTCCAACATATCCTGCAGGTGGGCATGGAATTAGTATTGCACCATCACCCAGGTGTATGTGGCTAGCTACCGCACAGTTCCTACCGATTATTGTAAAGAAGATTACAGTCACACTTGTGATCAGTAATTCTGGCGAAGGTTGTTGGATATGTCTAGTCTCAGAGTCTGTGGTGTATATCTGTCCTGTAATGAATAGGTAAGAATCAAGTGAGGCTTGTGTGCAGTCGAAATACAGATGCAGGCCAGATCTGTAGTCTTAACTCTGTGCCTATGGAGATACTTATTCCGCAAAGGCCCCCTCATAGTGACACACATAGTTAATGTCACATATGGCATGGCCCTGAGATGTACATTCTATGTTGGAGTCATGTGAATGTGTTCTAAATGTGTATTGTTTGTGTACTGGATGCAGAGGACAAGGTATGATGCAGATTAGTGCCCATCATTGTCAATGGCAGAGGCTGAGAGGCGCAGTCACTTTGGACTGGTTTTGCTCCCTGTAGTCCACATAATGGTAGCATCTGTTAAAGATTGTATGTTATCCCTTTCTGTAGTCCACATGGGCAGAGCATACCAGAGTGGTATCTGTCAGTGTGGCACATGCAAATGCTTTAATTGTGCCATTTATGATAGATGTTAGTCTGTATCCCGGTGTCAGGCTGTATGTAACATATGTATGTTGTTGAAGTGCCAGGTGGGTACAGGGTGTGTGCGAACATGGTCAAGTGTGTTCCCCTGATGGGAGTCTGCATGTTGTGGTGTGTGCCCATGTAGCTCACAGCAAAGTACAATATTAATGGCCCAGCCCTACATGGTTTTGATGAGCTGTGTTTGTTGGTGTAGTACACAACCAGGGTTAGGGATAGTCCACTGATGTCTTACAGAGTGTCTAACTCAAAAAGTGGTGATAAGAATGTGAAGAGTACCAATGTTGTGTAGTGAGATATGTCACATGCATGTACAAACAGTCTAATAAATGTATATGAGGTCTAGATTAATCAATGTTTTGTTGTTACAATCTCTTGCTTCATATCTTGTGTGTATACAGGTCAAAGCCCATCAGAAGAAATTAATATGGAAAGCCATCGCCCTTAAAGCGCGGTCCCAGGGGATCTTTTCCCGGTGCAGCGCCCACTGCAAGAAAAGGCAGGAGGACCTGAGACATTGGACCCCTACCATTGCTAAGATTCAGGTGGGGAAGTCCTCCCCAGGTCATAGGGGCGCACGTCTGAAGCTGACTTCACTTATGAGCTGCATCCTGGTGGTGGCCTACCCAGAGCTAGATGGGCTGTTGAAGTCCTGACAGAAGCTAGAAGGGGGTTAGTATTGTGCATAGTCTGACATTGTAATTTAACCTTTCCTCCTGTAAAAAGCAGCAGATTCCTTATCAATTATGTAGGTGAGTTTAGGTCTAAGGATGATGGGTATTGTTGCATGTGTAGGTAGTGACTGGGGTGCAAGCTCTTTGGGCTTGACTTATGGCTTTTGGTCTTGATCAAAAGAAGAGTCTAGTCATATGACAATCTTCAGAATTATACAGACACATGAGTGAGTGATGTGACATGTCTCCTAAACATGTTTGATGTCGTGTGTGAGAGATGTCCCACACAGACCATGTGTCTTCTTTATGTCAGGAGTGCTTCTTCTCAATACTGTGTATATTGTCAAGGAAATGTGTTACATGTGATATGTCGTGAAGTGCACATAGGATGCAGTGAACGTGCTATACTTGGCCTTGGTAAGTGAGGTATGTAATACATTGTGAGATATCAACACAGGTATCTTCTTTCTTTCTGCATACATGAAGGCGTGTAGATTGTGAGCTTAATCTGTTTTTTTGGACCACAAGGAAAATTTCCAAGATGTAAGGGTTTACCTAGGTTGAAGAATTACGTCATCCACATTAGTATGTGTTGTCGAACGTGTGATGGACAATGTTCCTTCATGTTGTTAATACATGATAATTTGTACACACAGACAGGAGTGTGTAGACATAGGTGGGTTGGTTTGACATAACGTAGTTAAATCGGTCTCCCTTATTAGTCATGTTGTACTATTTAAACTATGGATTGGATGGTTTGTGTAGTTACAGTTTTGTCTCACAAACTGTACCTCAGTGGCATAGATGTGAAAGTGTAGAGTTTTGTGGAGTACACTTGTCCAATGTTGGATGTGCTTTCACTGACTGATGACATGCATGAGTGAGTGACATGCATTTTTGGTGTGGTCAGATGTTGGCGTATGAACATTGTGCGAGCATGCTTTTCTGTGTGCAAATCATCTTGGGTGGTGTTATGTGCCCCCTCTTATGACCACAGTTTCCACTCATGTTGATTACCTAGAGCTAGGCTGACCAACTTAGGCCTTCAAATGTGAACTTGATTTGTAGACATGCAATCTGAGGCTATTGTTGCCACCAAGACCAATGTGAATTGGGGGTGTCTCTAGCTGTCAGTGGTATGTGTTGCAATGGAAATTTGTGCAGCTGCTGCCAGTAATTATTAACCAATCTTGTTTATATACAAGTTGTAGGAGTCCTTATAGGTGTAGTGCTCTGTGCCAATTTGATGATGTTATTGTTGAGTTATGTAAGTGAAATGAGTTTGTGCAGATGCCTTACACCTATTTGCACTATCTTTTCAGCATCGACTGAGGCAAGCAGAAGAGATGTTGCCAGCAACGTTGGGGTTACAGCTGGCCAGAGTGGCTCTGGTCAGGATACGGACAGCGACAGAGTCACTGGCACAGAGAGTGAGGAGCAAGCTCTGGAGGAGCAACTATCAACATCTTCGTCGGATTCTCCTACCAGGGGCAGCTCTGTGCTGGTGGTGGACATCCCAGTACCTGAGACAACACCAACCTTGTCTACCACCACACCTTCCTTATCCACCCGCCCTGCTGGCCCCCACATATTTGTCCGGCTCCGCACTCGTAAGGTGCGGAACATCTCCTTTCGTCCAGGCATCTCATACACTCCCTCCGTAGTCCCACCTGCCCTGAGTGAGGAGGCTATTGACCTCTTGAGACATCTCTGTTGGGCAGGATACACTGTTGAGTGCCCTCTAGGGGCAGTCCACCATAATGGCACAGACCCTGGAGTTCCTGGAGGGCATTCATAGTAGTATGTCTGCACTACAGAGTCGTTTCAGGCTCTGGCTTCCTCACTGATGGCAGCCTTCCCCACAGCCCAGTCTTCAAGCCCACCTCCTGCCATTTTCCCATCCCAAGTCCCTGTTCCCACACCTGTCCTAAGGAGAAGCAAACATAAGCAGACACACAGCCCAACATCCACATGCACAATACCACCCCCAAACACAGTAATAAAAGCAAGAATGCATCCACCAGACCAAGCCTCACCACCCTCACCTGACCCAGCACACACATACCGACTGAGCACGCACAAACAGACACAGCCCAGACACAAGCAACATCAGACCCCCAGACACCAGCACCAACAACATGCATACACATGAAAGAGACATACACTCCATCTACCTCTCAAAGCCAACCCCTTGCCATCCCACCTGCCCAGGCTACCATGGAAGTCCCTCCGGTATCCCTTGGCTTTACCTCTTTCCCAACCACTGCCCCCTTCCATTATCGACCCAACCTCTCCCACTACTGACCCCAGCTCTCCCTGGTTTCTGTTTGAGGTGCCTGGTCTGTCCACCAGATGCCCCTTCCTGAGGAGGTTTCACTGGCAGTGTCATGTTTGATATTGTGGTACAGCAATGTGCTCAGCCACATTTTGAAATTGGACTTATTTGTTTATATATTATATTATAAATAAATTAAGTTATAAATCCATGGAACATTAATCCATTCATTCATTTTCATTCTATTTGCTGTATTGAGTTAATTGAATATGTGCTACTACACTAGTGTTAGTTTGATCTAGATTGGCGAGCCTTTCAAAGTGGTTGGTGTGATGTGACCTTTGCACCTGTTATGGAGTTCCCTTGAACGAGGGAACATGTTCATTGATTAGGTATTTGGAATGTGGACCAAATTTATGTGACCTAGTATTGTGAGGTTTTGCATGAGATAAGTATTTGAGGTTGGGAACTAGTGTCTACAACATTTGGCTTGCCCTTCTCCAATGATGTATGTTGGGAATGTGCTAGGTGAGTTGAAGTGTAATATTTGTGTATCCACACATGGAGGGCATCAGCATTTGGTACATTTGTGTAGTTCTGCATGTACATGTGTCTTTTGGGCAGTGTGTTATTTTCGGCTACTTCCAGTAGATGTCTGGCAGACGCAGATGCTGTGGTTGCTGTTTGGTTTGCTAAGTTTTCCTTACCCATTGCCTGCACATGTGTGGCACTTCGTTGTTCTGTTGTTTATCCCAGACAACCATCAGTTCCCAGATCTAAATCCGGTATTTTTAAATCTGGTATTTTGTAAAGCGCAAACTAATCACCCCTAAGAGTCTCAAGGTGCTCGGGCCGTCGGAGAGATTAAGTGAGCTATTGCCCAGTGTCACATGATGCTGAGCTGACCTGCCCCTGGGGATCGAATTGTGAGCTCCGGAGTCAGCCGCTCTGGCCACTGCACCACACCTCTCCCAGAGCTAGTGCTCATGTGATTAGCAATGCATGTGGTAGATGTAGTATGGCCCAACTGGCACAGGCTATAATTGTTACCCCGATAGTGGCATTTTAACCTGCAGTTAGTGTATGGATTGTGCCCTTAGAATGTGTTTTCCAATTCTTCAATGTTATGGCATTGGTGACATTGCCTTTTGATGTAGGATATGTGTGTGAGTCAACTACAGCTTTGTACCAGGGGAGATGTGTTTGACTTTGAGGACACTTCCATGCTGATGTATGCTTGAGCTAACGAGGGAAGCAGGGATGTTTGCATTGTTATGGTGTCATATTGACTGAGGCATCTTGGTCTGAGTTAGATTGGCAAGGTCTCATGGTAGTTTATCAAAAGTTGCGAAATGTTGAGCTGCACGACTTGTGACGATTAGTAGTGTACTGGCTGAGAAGAGAGTTAGTTTCAAATTTGTCTGTGTGTGACATTGATTGGTGTGATGTTGTGGAGGAGGTGGTGTTGTAAATCACAGAAAACTGCCAACATCACTATCACTTTAAATAAAATACAGACAGGTGCCCATTTGTATCCAGTGTACCTGTGTTGTAGCAATATTTCTGGCTGCAAGTGCACCTTACGGCTTTAAATAGAAATATTGTTTATGTTTAATAACAAGCAGTGCCACTGTATACATGTGAGATAATGGTGGAGTACACCTCCTTTTGTTATTCCACGGTGACGCATCGTTTTGCAGAGGAAACAATGGGCCCATGAAGTTGCATCTCTTACTCAAGGTAGAGCAGCGGCATGACAGGTAGGATGGCCTCCATGGCAGCACAGGACGTTTGGAGGTGAGTAGAGGTGAGTTCCGGGTTTTTATCAATCCCTCTCAGCCGCATCTTTCCTGGAGGTTGGACTGCCACACTTCTGCCGGCTGTGATGCAACTCGTAATAAGGCGGGAGCTTAGACTCTGTCCAAGCCTCATTGGACCTCTCCGCCACCTTGGTGCTCTGAGATGAGGGCCGGACTGGCCATAGCAGGCACCGGGCGTTTCCCCCGGTAGGCCGCTAGGGTGGGGGCCGGTTTTGGGCCTCTAGGGGGCCGTTTTTGTTATCGGGGGTCGGCAATATCGGCCCCCACTAACAAAATCGGCTGAAACCGGCCCTCGCAAACTGCTCGGCTGCACTCCCATTCACCCCAGGGGGGGCCGGCTGAGCAGTTTGCCAGGGCCGGTTTCTGTTCCTAGTCCGGCCCTGTCTGAGATAGCTGGCGATGTCAGCGGAGCAGCGACGGTCATCGCACAGCCATTCATACCAACTCGTAATAGGGCTATCAGGATCTACGGACTCACCGCGGTCGCAACGCCACCACCAGGATGGTGGTTCACAGACCGCCAAACTCGTAATGATACCCTTAGAGAATGGAGTAGTTTATCTGGTTGATGTCCCAGTGTTGAAATCCAAGCACATTGACTCTCACAATTCTTTAAGTACCAAGTTTACCTATTGCTAGGAGAAGCTAGAGATTGCTATTCCTATAAAATACATAACAGATAAATAGCATATTTCAGATTTGAAGAAATTGCCCAATTATTGGAAGGTAGACATCATTAAATGTAGCTTCCGTTCAAGTAAAAGGTCCTGTTTTCTTTTGAGGTGAGCTTGCTGACCTGCCTGGCTGGCTGAAGCCCAGTGTGCCTTTTTGAGCACCGGGAAAGGAAATGGGCATCGACCTGACTTGCCCACGGGCAGTGGGGCACACCCTCACCTAGTGCCAGCTTACTACTGTTACACTACTATTTGAGGCCTAATCTCACAATGCTTGGATGACAAATGTGCTTCTCATTACCTCGGCCTCTGCACTGTGAGGTCCCTAGCTAAATGTCCACCTTTGCAATCCCTACACACTAGCATCAATTCACTATTCCAGCTGTTATACATGGCAAACCCACTGTGGTGCAGGAGTAGTGTGGGAATCTCGCAACCACTCTTCCAGTTTTATTACTTGCTGAATGTTGCAGTGAAGATACATTGCACATTCTTTCCACTTGTAAAGCCAATATATTACATCACCCCACCAGTAAGACATACTGCTTGTCAGCCGACACCCCAGCAACGGGCCAGGCTACAAGGAGGGGCTGCAGGCCTCAGCGCACCCACCACTATTGGAGATGATCCTGAATCTCTGCCCCCCTGCTCCACTTCCCAGGCCCTACTGATGCCCTGGCCCGAGCACCGACTCCACGGGCCTCACCATTGCCAAGTAGGAACACAGGGGGTGATATATGCCACATCCTTTAGCACCGGCCACTACAGGGCACCGCAGTGGTGATCACCCCGACCACAGTCACCGCTGACCTGCCGTCAGAGCATTTTAGCCCTGGATTTGCAGGCACCTGCTGCGCCACAGTGCTATTGTAGCGAATCATATTGGGATTGAAGCCAGATGCCAGATGTCCACCACCAAGCACGGAACCAAGTCCTCCAGGCAACTCCGTTTTGAGGAAGCGCTCAAACATCCGCAAAATGTGTCCATGAAAGGGACCAACCCTACTGCTAGCGGCCCCTCCCAGACTACGCCACCCTCCATGCAAGGTGAGACCATGGACCGCATACTGTTGGAAATCTCAGCTGTCAGCAAGTGGCTAGAAGGGATGGACACTAACATCTCATCATTGGCAGCAGAGGCGAAGTTGATTAGAGCAGAGATTGCAGGATTCCTTTCGAGAACGGAGGGACTGGACCAAAGGCTGACAGCGGTGGAGGGCCACCTTGCATCCATGTCAGACAGAGATCAAGAACTTTTCTTCCTCTGCAGCAAATTGAACGACCTGGAAGATCGCAGCAGGAGAGATAATGTCTGATTCTTCGGCTTTCCTGAAAAGATTGAAGACCCAAATGCCATAGAGTTCCTGAAAGCCTGCTTCCCGGAACTGGCTGGTATCTCCTTTGAACCACCACTGGAGATACAAAACGCTCATCGCATCGGACCTCCATGCTAGGACCCTGCTGCGCCCCATTCCCCTCATCGCCTGCTTACTGCGACATGAGCTGGCACAGCAGTTGCTGGCAGCAATGTGCACCAAAGTCCCATTTACGTACGAATGCCATGACATCCGCATAGCAGCAGACCTCTCCAGGGAGACCAACGATTGTCGCAAGGCATTCCTCTCTCTAAGACCCCAACTGCAGTGAATGAACATTAAGCACGGTCTCTTTGAGCCTGCTCAATTCCGCATTACTAGAGATGGCGATTCCAAGGACATCTACGACCTGGAGGACTTGTGCTCATTCTTGGACCACATAGGATTACAGGACATGGACACCCAGCTCACTGCCTCTGACCGAGCGCAACCTGATCCCCTCCAACGACGTTGGACAGCAGGAGGTGATCCACCAGCGGATCACGGAATCGCGGCAGAGACATTGAGAGATCCATCCGCAATCATGAAGAAAAAGCCTCGGCTCTCAAAACAGTTACCACCTTCATACAGGAACACCACAGGGACAAATCCCACTCCCCCTTAAAGCCCACCTCGAACGCAGACTGAGAGCGGAGGGGGTCCGAACAGGCTCCCCACACTAAAGACAGTGCAGGATGTGGATGCCCCTCCTGCACACAGGAAGGCCTCCAAACATTGGACAGCTGAGCATTATTTGCTGTGCCCACCTGCTTGTTTGACTTGATATGTAGACTGTATATGTTTAATGCATCTGCTGTTTTGTTGTTTGTATGATTCTTGCTTCATGTAGCTGCTGTTTTGTTGTTTGTATGATTCTTGCTACTTGTACTATAACTGGTGCCATCATTTTTTCTTATTTTATCTCTGTTTATTCTGATTTTATCAGACAAATACACACAACCCCCTCCACCTAGAGCCAAGGATTCCATTTAGCACGTCTCTGCACCGCACTGGGTCACTCTCATGGGCTCCCCCACCCCATGCTGCTACCCCCAGCCCGCCTGACACTACCACTCTCATATTACATCATAGGAATTGCCCAGCCCCCCTGGTTCCCCCCTCTCAGGGCAACACTCCAGCGAGGCTGGACCCGCGGCAAAAGCTTAGAATCCACCACATCCCTAGATCCCCTACTTTTCGGACTCCGACTCCACCACCACTGTTCCAGGTGACTCTCTTGCATTGCAAGACTCCTGCTGCGGGCCAGGTGCTCTCCTGGACCCCACTCCCTCCCACCCACCTCCCACTCCTCCTCCCCTCCTCCCCTTCCCCACTGCACCCTCCCCACTTGTCCCCCCATTCACTGTCTGTTCCCCACCTTCTCTTGCCCTCCACACCTCCCCCCTCATCTCCCAGGGCACTGCCGAAACCACCTTGCTGACTGCAAACAAAAAGTGGGCAGACCTCCCCCTCCCCTCTGACACCTGCGCGTGCTATCTCCACCAAGTAGGACACTCCATTCATCCCAGTGAGGACCCCTTCTCGCTCCCTGCACCACCTTCTCCACCAGCATGGTTGCCACCCACCCTCTCCAGGCTATAACCTGGAACGTACATGGACTAACACACTATATTGAGCGAAAAAAATACATTCTTACCTACAATATAAGCAAGCGGATGTGGAACTGTTGCAAGAAATGCACCTTGATGAATTAGAGTCTGATAAGCTATGCAGGGACTGGGTGGGAATGGTGATTCACAATAGCGTACAAGATAGGGACACCTCAGGCGCGGGGCCCACCCGCAAATGTGGCTTAGCAATCCTCCTCCGCAAATCTCTCCCGGCTGCAGTGACAAAGACTTGGACGGACCCGGATGGGCGATACGCTTTTGCCAAACTATGACTGGGAGACAACTACATCTGCGTAGGCTCCATCTATTCACCGACTGGAGTGAAAAAATGGTTCCTCCTCCAGCTTAACCACCTATTTGCGGAGATAGGAGCCTCACATTACCTTATCGGCGGGTACTGGAACCTAGTGAGGGATCAAGCTCTGGATAGAACAGGACCCATTTACTGGGGAAATTCCGCAGACAGGGCTCTGATGGACAACATCCTGGCGGGCACTGGCCTGACGGACCACTGGCGCCTCTGTCACCCGGCAGACACTGAGTTCACATTCACTTCTCTGACACACGGCTCGCTCTCCCGCTTGGATTACTTCCTTATTTCCCATGAGGCGATACAGCTGGTCCGAGATTCCCTCATACCGGAGGCAGTGATGTCTGATCACTCCCCGGTCCTCCTATCGCTGGACATGGGGCTGGCCAGGCTGGGCCGCAAACTCTGGCGCATAAATACCCAGCACCACCGGACCCCTGAGGGCAAATCTCAATTGCAGGCACACCTCCAAGACTACCTCACCACTAATCGATGGTCTGTGGACTCGGGCAGAACCCTCTGGGTTGGGGCCAAAGCCACCATCAGAGGCCAACTTATGAAAGATGCAACGCAGGCCAACAGGCAACATGCCAATCGACAAACAGCCTTAGAACGGGACATCAAGTCCTATACCCACCTGTACGCTATGCAGCCCACCCTACAACACCGCAGATCCCTGAAACAGGCCCGTATTGCACTCAATAGCCTTTACACCTCCAAGGCGGAATACGCCCTACAGCGAATGAAAGGGAGACACTATGAGCAGGGAGAAAAGGCAGGGAGGTTGCTAGCGGCACAGCTTCCCCAGCGGGAAGCTGCCAGGGCCATACCGGCTATACAGTCAGCTACAAGAACAACACTTACACGGCCCCAGGACATCGTGAATGAATTTGCCCTGATTTACAAGTCTCTATACACCCCAAGGGTACCAGCTGATGCGGACAAGGCGCACGCTTTCCTCGCTGAGGTAGCCCTTCCCCGCCTATTGGACAAGGGCAGGGAACTCCTGGAGGGGGACATAAGCAGGGAGGAGATTGCACAAGCGATAGCTAACCTGCCCTATCATAAGGCCCCGGGGGAAGACGGCTTTCCGGCAGAATTTTACCATTGGGCAGGAAAAGGAATAGCTGATACGCTGAAAGATGCCTTCCAAGAGGCGTACGCTCTTCCCTAGGCCCCCTCTGTAATAAGGCAGGGATTGAAGTCCTACCTAAACCGGGAAAGAACCCCCTGCTCTGTGGCAGTTATTGTCCCATATCCCTGCTGAATTGCTATATCAAAATCTTGGCTAGTGTCCTGGCATCCCGCCTCCGAAATGTTCTCCCCTCGCTGGTGCATCACACTCAAGTGAGATTCGTACCCGGGCGGTCCTGCCGCAACCACCTGCGAACCTTAGCCCACACGTTATGGTCCACCAAAGATCTTCAGATGGATGCACTGGCACTCTCACTTGACACAGAAAAAGCGTTCGATCGAATTGAGTGGGCCTATCTTTTCCAAGTTATGGAGCGCTTTGTCCTGGGCGACCAGTTCGTAGCCATGGTGCGACTGCTATATGACAACCCGACCGTACAGGTGAACAGCTGGGGCTTCATATCGGATCTGTTCCCAATCCACAGAGGCAAGTGTCAGGGATGCCCCCTCTACCTCCTGGCCATGGAACCCCTAGCGGCCGCCATATGCATATCAGCTAGCGTTTCAGGCATCCAACTCCCGGTAGGAGAATCCAAACTATATCTCTCTGCGGATGATGTCCTGCTTACCCTTACAGACCTACACTGCTCTTTGCCGTCCCTGCTCCAAATTATAAATGACTTTTCCTCCTTCTCTGGCTACAAAATCAACTGGGACAGGAGCAAAGCTCTGCCCATCTAGGTCAGAACCACGAAAGCTGCCATACATGGATACCCATTTCAATTGCAACCCTCGCGACTTAAATACTTAGGAGTATAGGTCAATAAAGGGACAGAGGGGATGGTCCCAGACAATCTCAACCCCTTACTTTCAGATGCAATGAGATTTCGACAAATGGAAAGTGCTAGGACTACATGTGGTGCAGGGTACAAGCTGTTCGTATGGTGACGCTACCACTCTTTATCTATACCCTTAGAATGATCCCGGGAAACAGCGTTTACAACACTGTCAACACAAAGCGCTTCCTTTACAACGCAGTGGTTACAATGACTGCATTGTTTCTACGCGATCCATTACATCAAAGTCGTATCAACGACTTGCTGTAGAGGGCGTGCAACACCAGGGAATGTGTTGGATTTTAAATCCAACACCTTCCCTGCTGTTGCGCAAACTGGAGTAGGAATAGTAATTAATACTATTCCTAAGTCCAGCGCGCCCCCTACAGCAAGTCGTTGAAACAACTTGCGATGTAATGGATCGCGTAGAAACAATGCGGTCATCGTAACGACTGCGTTGTAATGGAATGCATAGTGAAAGCATTCGTTGTAAAGGGCCATATTCAATGCTTCCCCTCCAGGCACCCCTCGCCATATTACGCTGGGTTGACTCCAAGATAAAATCCTTCATTTAGGACTCATTGAGACCCCGTTTGGCCATGTCAAAACTGAAGGCCCGCTGCTCCTGTGGAGGACTAGGCCTCCCAACGGTGGAGCACTATGCACTCACTATGCAGCTTTCGTTTCTGGCATATATGCAGACAGGGATTCCGGACGTGCCACAATGGGTACATATCGAATGACACCTACTGTCCGCAGAGGCAGGCTTCTTCCCTCTGTATGGGACCGGGACGTGCTAACAAGACCCCGCCAATCTGGTGCTATTATCCATGCACAAGGCCTGGCAACGGGTGCACCTACTGCTCAACACGAACCCACATTTCCTAGAAAAAGCCCCATATGGGGGAGCTCCGGCATACGCATCAATGATCGGAAGCTGTCTTTGCCCCTGTGAAAAGCAGTGGGCATTAACACCCTAGACCAGCTCATCCAGGACGGTTACCTTAAAACGTTTGTGCAGCTCAGAGAGGAATTTGGCCTCCCCGCATCGCAATCTTGGTAATTCATCCAAATACAACACTCCTCGCTGGAGATGCCTAGGGCCACGTCCCCGGTCCCTGTCGACATCACCGGTGGTATCATATCTCCACATATGGGGAAAACATAAGGGGGGGACATCCGGACTCTCTGGGGTGCTCATGTCCCACCTCTTCACACAACCCACGTCGCATGCTCTATGTTCCAAGTGGCAAACACGGCTGTCGGTTTCTTATGAGGAAGCCGAATGGGCGGAACTCCTGGAAGCCCTTGACAAAGGCACCAGGGAGGCAAGAATGAAATTGTGTCTCTTTAAGACCTTGCACAATTGGCACTGGACACCACTAAAGCTAAACAGGGCAGGCCTGCTCCACGATGCCAACTGCTGGAGGTGCACATCCACAAGCTGTGCCACGACCCACATTATATGTGCATGCCCATCGGTGCAGCCTTCTGGTCCAATGTAGGTAGAACCCTGAGTACCACCATGACCCTTCACCTACCGCTCACCCCCACTACCATTCTTCTGCATGACCTACAACACTCTCCAGAGCTCTCCAGACCCCAACGCTGCCTTTTTCATACAGCGATGGCCACAGCCAAAAACTGTATCCTACGACAATGGAGGTCGCCGACCCCCCCATCACAGGATGCCTGGCTAGTGGCTATGATACACACCGCCTCCTATGAGCGGGTCATCTATAATCTCCAGGACCAATCGGACCTGTTTATACAGACCTAGGCACACTTTTTGTGCACAGAGGGTAGTGGCGAGGGGACTGCCTCAATGGATGCTTTGGCCCCATCGACGGCGGCGCCGATAGCCGGAGATGAAGTCGTGTGATTCATGATGCGTGTGGCCACTCCCTTGCATCGGGGCCACTTCCCTCCCCCCCACAGTGCTTTCCTCCCTCTGTGCACCATCTCAATCTCGCCTCCTCCGCCCTCGGGGCTCCCCCAGTACAGATATGCGCGCAGAGCCCACTGTCCCATTCGTTCATCATCACCCCTACACGCTGCCCCCCCTTTTTTATGGCATTGTGCTATCAGTGCTATGGCCCTGCCCCCCTTCCCCCTCTCCCCCCCCCCATTTTTCTCCCACCCTGCCCCTTCCCCTCCCACTCACAGCAGTGTCTTTTTAGTCTCCAAGCCTGGTTGGGGAACTTCTCTTGTATGTGGTCAAATAGAGTTTCCATGAAGGATTGGGAAATTTGTCTGTTTTAAAGGTTTGCTAACTTTTGGTTATCTCAAGATTTGCTTTAAAATTAATTACCAATTCTACTCTTGTTTGGGGGAACTGTGTACACAGGGGTGATATTAAAACTCAATCTACTGGTTATGAGCTCTAGAAAGAACCTGAATCAACAAAAATTGATTATCATAGAAACAAAGACAATAATGCAATGAAGCAATAACAACCTGTAACAAAGTGCCATTGTTAGTTCAGGGCAATGCAGATTGTTTTTCAGCAAAAAACTAGCAATTATGAACTTTAAAGTTGAGAAAACAGCTATCATCACTTAAAAGCATAGACTTATCAACGAGACATAACATTTAAACATGCAGCATGAGTTGCAAAATTTCAACAAGACCACAACATCAATAAATGTATATAAAAAAAAATTAAAATATTCAAGCAGAGACAAGAAAACAGAAAAAAGTTGTTATTTTGTCAAAAAAAGGAGCCCTTGCCTAATGCTTATAGTCCAAGGTGAGGGGATGCCCTATGCAGTAAAGGGAGTTGGGTGAGCCTGACAGTATGTCACTGCCGACTTGGAGGACAAAAAATAGCAACAATTTAAAACAGGAGATGGAAATAGAATGATAACTATAGGCTCTCCGCGGCCAGAAACAAGCTATACCTGATTTACCCAGGTCTGAAATGTTTCCCTAACTGCTGAATTACATTCTATATTACACCCAGGGTTTGTGCGTATCACTGCCTACTACCCAGTGATACAAGGTGAGAGAAAAAAGGGAATACCTCTCACTTTTTTCAGGTCCTATCAGTGTAGGAAGCAATGGCTCTAAGTGCTTTACTAACTAAAAAATCAAGTTGGAGATATTGGCTCTATATCACACCCACAGCCTAGGAGAACCAACTTGCCACAACGCCTAGCAGTCCAAGCTATCCCCTACTGACACCTGGGGACTAAGCGTATCCTATGAACCACTCCCAGAGGTACAAGCGATCCCTTACTGACACCCAGGGACGAGATGTACCCTACACCCAGGGTAAAATACCAAAATTGTAGCTGCCTTTGCCTTCTTCTAGCATGCTGACTAGGAGAAAAAACAAAAGGGATCTATGCGCTTGTGGTACTTTGCCACACACAACTACTGGGACTAAAGATCGGATGTAGCTCTCTTACCCTCTGGCGGCTGCCTCCAGACGTGCCTCCGCCCCGTGGATTCATTAGACCATCTAATCAATTATGGCTTCTGCTCACCAATCTTTTTTGCGCAGATGAATCCATTTGGGCCGGGGTGCTTCCTCCGACATCAGTCGGTCCTAATGAACCAATCTCTCCTGGCTGGCTCACCAAAATGTTGTTCAGATATGAAGTTACCTTAAATACCTGAAAAGACAAGAGGCTTTTGGCAAAACAAGAAGAAGTTAGTTTTATTAAACGCTGCAGCCGGGAGAGCCTAAACAGAATGTGTCAGCTCAAAATCTCTCGATGTACAAAATTTTGGCCATTCATTTATACAGTTCATGAGGTACAATAAAACACTTTTCTACATTTCATAAAAGAATCTCAGCTGTAAAACACAAATGCGGGAAATCATTGGTTAACATATTTTGAGGTACATAGGTGGGCCTCATGTTGATAGAGTACTAGTGTGCAGATGTGCACACGTGTTATCTCATTTCACGTCACTCATCTCCCCGTGCTAACCCAGCTCTAATGTACACATTTCCATTCCTTGCATGTCTGATGGTAAAGCCTTGACATGTCACCATCTGAACGGTGAATCCACAGCTACTGTGCTCTTGGGTTTATAGAAGCATGTGCAACTTTGGCTGTGGCCATGGACCTCAGGCTGACAGGTACCCACATGGTGGTCTGAGTGATATCATGTTTTTATAAGTAGGTCGTCGTACTGTATAGGAGATTGGCATTTCTAGTTGGCCAAATTTTGAGTACTGGGAATGGTAGGTACAGTGCAAGTTACATTCTACATACTGTACAAATGTTGCAATTTGTGTGAGCGACACATATTTTGACATAGATCCCAGTGTCTGGTGTGACATTAGTCATGCCACCAGCAACACTCATCAGGAACACAATCCGTATTACACACCCTTCAATGTTTTTTCAAACTTTCAACATTGCTGCCCCAATTCTCACTCATCTGGGCTCCACATGTGTGCATTTGATTGTGGACTTTTTGGGTACATACTCTGATTCTGATGACCACAACAGATGTGTCCCATGTTAATTTCTATTCACAAAGTTACTTCCATCTTCACTGTGGTTCAGCACACGGCAGAGCTGTTGGGGTCATCAGAAGGAAGGCTGTATACAGCAGTTTGTGAATTGCTTTTACCATGAACTAGGTGTACACCCTCTGTAAACATGTTGTTACATGCTTATAGTAAGGGCTTTATTTGGGCATGGTCCTGCAAGTACTCAGCCCAGCAAGTAATATAATGCAGGTGCTGAGACAGGTCAATCAATCAATCAGAGGTTTTATAAAAGCGCGCTACTCACCCGTGAGGGTCTCAAGGCGCTGGGGGGGTGCAGCTCCGGGTCAGTCGAAAAGCCAGGTCTTGAGGCTCTTCCTGAAAGTGTGCAGGGTGGCGTAGTGTCTGATGTTGACTGGGAGCTTGCTCCAGGCCTTGGCTGCGACGTAGGAGAGGGCTCTTCCACCTGCTCTGGTTCTGCGGATGCACAGGGTCTCTGCTAGGGCGAGGTCGGCGGAGCGGAGGTTTCTTTTGGGTACGTGGAAAGAGACTCTTTCGTTGAGGTATTTGCGTCCGATGTTGTGGAGTGATTTGTAGGCGTGTGTGAGTAGCTTGAAGGTTCCATGGGGAGCCAGTGGAGGTCTTGCAGATGTTGGGTCATGTGCTTGTGTCTTGGGGTGCTGAGGACGAGTCTGGCTGTAGTGTTCTGGATGGTCTGGAGTTTGTGTGGCAGGGATTTGTTGATTCCAGCGTAGAGGGCATTTCCGTAGTCCAGTCTGCTAGTTATGAGTGCTTGGGTGATGGTCTTTCAAGCTTTGGGGGGGATCCACTTGAAGGTCTTGCGGAGGATGCGGAGGGTGTTGAAGCAGGTGGATGCGACAGCGCTGATCTGGCGGGTCATAGTGAGGGAGGAGTCTAGAATGATGCTGAGGTTCTGGGCATGGTCAGTCAGGGTGAGTGGGTGCGTTTCTGAGGGCGGTGGGCCACCAGGTGTTGTCCCAGGTGGTGGGGGAGGGTCCAAGGACGATGACCTCTGTCTTCTCCGAGTTGAGTTTTAGGCAGCTGCTGCTCTTACAGGCTGCAATGTCTTTCATTCCTTCCTGGAAGCTGAGTCTGGTGTCTTCGGGGTTCTTCGTGAGGGAGAGGATGAGCTGGGTGTCGTCGGTGTAGGATACTATGCTGAGCCCATGCTGTCTGACGATGGCGGCGAGGGGGGCCATGTAGATGTTGAAGAGCGTGGGGCTGAGCGATGATCCTTGGGGTACTCCGCAGTTGATCTCTGTGGGTTTGGAGAGGAAGGGTGGGAGTCTGATCCTTTAGGTTCTGCTGGTGAGAAAGAAGGAGCTGATCCAGTCAAGGGCGGTTCCCCGTTTGCCAGTGTCATGGAGTCTGGATGCAAGAGTAAGGTGGAGATGGTGTCGAAGGTCCCTACAGGCCTCTCCATTTATGGCATCCAACTCAGGCTGGGCAAAAATGTTTTAACTCTGCAGCAGTGCCATCTTTCACAGCCTCTGATGTAACTTCAGAGAGACTCGTTTGAGTCCTTTCATTGTCTCATCATTTGATGAATGAAGCTTTTTTTCAAAGTGAATAACAACAAAGCCATAGTTTTTGCTTATTTCACATAGACCACTAAGAGGCATCTACAAAAACAGTTGTCCAGAATTGTTGTGGGTGCAATGTTAGTTGTATCATATATAATATTGCAATGACATACACAGCAACAAATCAGTCGGCCAGCACACTATGCTAAGCACTCATTAGTGGCTAATGGTTCATTTTTTAAACAACAACCTTACTTATATCGGCAACGCCCCTTTAAGAGAACTCCCAGTTTTGACATCCCACTTGTAACCCTGCTTGTAGTGATTGTGACGCTTTAGAGTAACATGAATTTTCAAAACTCAACAGCCGCCAAAATGGCGATTGCCTGGCGTCGCTTTCCAGACATTGAAAATTCAAAAGTCGCTTCTGGAAGTTTTTTAATTTTTTTTATTTTTGTCCATCCAGCAGCATGTCATCACAATACATAAAGCATTTTACAAATGCGCGACTTAAAGGTCACATAACATTGTTCACATTTAAAACATATAGCACTTTTTTACTTTACACATATGCATAATTGAATAAATGACCTCCATGGACATGTCTCTTACATTTGCTTTGCCATGTTGTAATACAATACATTATATCCGTATCACATCTCTCGATCGTCCTTGCTTTCCCTAGTTGGTTTTGGATATTATATGGCTGAGAACGTGCCCTTTTGGTGTATCGACATCCCCTTGTGCTGACTGCAGGTATTGCACTAGTGGGTCCCAGAAATCTCTAGGTCTCGAGGCCTGTGGTATGTCTTCTGCATACGCCTCTAATGTCTCCCTGCAATAGGTCATGTCAGCGATCCAGTCTTTAAGCCTTGGGGGTCTCTTGCTCCCCCAGCGCATTGCTATGCGCCATTTGGCAAGCAAGAGCGCAACTGCCAGGAATTTCCTACGTCTAGCTAACTTGAGTTTGCGTATACCCAATATGCATACCAAAGGGGTGTTTGGAATCTGCTCTGATAGCATGGTAGTGAGCGTATTTGTGATGTCTTGCCAGTACGTGTAGAGTTGCGGGCATGCCCATGACATATGTAAGAAATCCGCATTCGGCATTTTGCATCTCTGACATCTATCGTTTTTCCTAAGTCCGAATTTGTGTAGCTTGACCGGGGTGTAGTAAGTTTGGTGTATGAACTTAAAATGAATGAATCGTAAATTACAGTTTGATGTAAGAAGACGGAGTTGTGTGCAGCTATATTGCCAATCCTGTTCGTCTATTGGTTCCCCAGTGGCTAATTCCCTCCTGCGAGCTGCAATGTTTGGTCCTCTTACCTGTTCCTCTTGAGTTGCGTTGTAGAGGCGCGTTACTAAGTTTTTTTGTGTAGGTGCTGTCAAGAGTATTTGTAGTGCATTCAGTTGCGTGGGTTCATCCGGAAAGGATTCATATAGTTCCCTAATTGCCATGCATAGTCGCAGATAGGCGAACTTCTTTAGTGGCGATTGGTGTGCGCAAAGTGATGGGTCCTCTGATGAAATAAAGTGATTGTGTGGGAACGTGTCGCCCATAGTGGTCAGCCCCATATCCGCTAGCAGTGTTGCAATTTTTTTCTCCTGAGTCACTGTGAGTTTGGGGTGTCGAGCCAGCGGGAGCGCCTTGTATCGGGAGCTTGTTTGCTCTATGTGCCAGCATGTGCCATGCTCGGCATGTACAGTGAACCGTGTGTATTGTATCCCATGGCGTAATTCTCTTCGGGTCCATTATAAAGGCCGTCAATGGCGAGGGGTGTACACTGTCATGTTCTATTGCTATGTGTGGAATATGTGCATGTGGTCTCATCCAATAGTGAGCATGTTGTGCCTGCGCACAGTAAAAATAGAGCTGGAGGTCTGGTGCCCCAAAACCCCCTCGGTGATAAGGTTGTGTTATGATTTGCCAGCTGGTTCTGGCTTGCTTACCCGCCCATGTTAAACGATGTAAGACCGAGCGTAGTCTAGTGAAAAATGCCTGTGTTAGCCATATCGGCATGTTCCAAAACAAGTATAAAAACCTAGGCAGTACTATCATTTTCTGAAGCGCTATTCTGTCCGCCAGGGAGAGGGGCATTTTAATCCACTTATCTACCTGGTCTTCAAGTTTCGTCAAAGGCTCTACCATAGTTCTCCCTAATTACCGTGTCTGGGTTGCGATGTATCCATATACCTAGGTATTTTACTGGTTCCGTCTGCCATTCCAGGGGGTATTCTAGGTTTGGTTGTGGGGTTGCTGCTGTGAGGGGAATAACTACTGATTTGTCCCAATTGATTCGGAGTCCTGAATAGTGTTCAAATCTAATATATTCTCTGATAAGTGGATTGAGGTTGGTGTTGGGGTGACTTGTGTAGAGGACCATGTCATCTGCATATAGTGAGATGCCGATGGGCTGAGGCCAAATTGTAGTGCTGATCTGTAGTGTTTTTGACGAACTTTGCAAGTTAAGGGTTCTAATATTAATGCAAAGAGCATTGGTGATAATGGGCAACCCTGTCCAGTACCCCGTGTTATATCAATTGGGTCCGACGTCAATCAATTTATCCTGACACGTGCCTTAGGTTCTGTGTACAATAGCGCTATCCATCTCAGAAATGGCTCGGGAAAACCCATCCTACGCAACACTGTGAACATGAAGACCCACTCCACTGAATCAAAACGCTTCGCCACATCCAGTAGGGCCGCGGCTGCTGGCATGTCTGGGTCTAATTGGTGATATAATGCGAATATAGTGCGTATGTTATGTGTGGTTGACCGCGTCGGCATGAAGCCTGCTTGATCTGGTAGTACTAGGTTACACAGTAACGGTTGTATTCGTGTTGCTATAATGTTTGCTAATATTTTAGCGTCTATATTAATTAGGGATAGTGGCCTATAAGAATCACATCTAGATAAGTCCTTACCCTGCTTAGGGAGTGCTATCAAAAGTGCTTCCCGTAGGGATGTGGGGAGTGTGCCTACCTCATACGCTTCCTCATACATTTCTGCTAGATGCAGAATCAGTAGATCCTGAAATTCTTTATAAAATTCTCCTGGGAGTCCATCTAGAGCTGGAGCTTTGTTGTTGGGAAGGAAGTTAATCGCCTCTCTGAGTTCGTCTTCCGTGATATGCTGGCAGAAATATTCACGGTGCGTGTCAGATAACCATGCCAATGCTACATCATCCAAATACTCATTTATTTCAGATGTGGATGTCGTCGACTGAGTGGTATATAGGTCAGCGTAATATTTGGTGAAGCAGTCTAATATAGCAGGGGTGTCGTATAATGGCTGTTGGTGCTCAGCGTTAATCTGAGTTATGTACCTTTTAGTATGTGCAGGTTTGATTTTGTATGATAACGCGCTGCCAGGTCTCCCGCCCTCTCCATAACACCTAGCTGTGTATTTACGCGAGACATATTTTATCTCGTCGTCCGCAAACCCATGATATTTGTCTATTAGTCGTCTGATTTCGGCTAGTGTGGCATTGTTTTGAGTTGTAGTGTATTCCTCCTCAAGCCTTTTAATGTCTGCTTCCGTCATCCTTAGCTGTTGTTAAATATCTTGTAGAATGCCCACGTGTTTGCTAATGCAATGACCCCTAATAGTTACCTTAAAGGCCTCCCATAGTGTTTTAGCGCTGCTAACCGAACCGGAATTGTGGTCAAAGTAGTCCACAATCACCTGACGCAGCTCACTACGGAATACCTGGTCCTTTAGAGCATTTTGTTTTAGTCTCCATGTAAACTGTCTTGGAGTGTGAGTTGGGATGGCTAATGTAAGGCGTACCGGGGCATGATCTGACAATGTTTTTGGTAAATGTTCAACTGCAGTGGTCCACGTGCACACATCCTGCACTAACAGCCAGTAGTCTATTCTTGACCATGTATGGTGCGTTAGTGATAGACAAGTACCTTCCTTACGGCCTGGGTGTCGTAATCTCCATATATCGACCATGTCCCATTCCTCCATTCCCTCCGTGAGGGCCTTAGCTGATTGTTTACCGTATCTATCATTTCCAGGCAATCTCTCTAGCGCAGGATCTAAACACGTGTTGAAATCTCCACCCCATATAATGGCTGCGGGTTGTAGTTCACGTAGTTGTGTCCAGAACCGTATGTAAAAATTTGGGTCATCATTGTTGGGGCCATATACAGTGACAATTGTGAGAGCCGTGCCCCCAAAATTTCCCTGTACTATTACGTACCGACGCTGATCGTCTTTGATAGAGTTAAGGAATGTGAAGGGGACAATTCTCTTGACCAATAGCATCACTCCTCTGGCGTAGGAGGAATAGGAGGATGCCAATTTGTATGTGGCCCATCTAGCGCCTATCTTGGGTTCCCTAACATCTGTCAAATGTGTTTCCTGTAGGCAGGCGATATCTACCTTGTGCCTGTCTAGGCAAGCAAAGACTTTCCGTATTTTCTGTGGATTGTGAAGTCCACGGACATTCCAGGTCATTAACGTTAATGTTCTATTATGCTTCGGAGTGTTAGCCATCTTTCCACCTGCTGCCTTCTATTAATCGTAGGTACTTGTGCAAACCTACATCGCCATAGTCACCTGAATCTGCAACTCTGCCGCTGGACGGTATTTTCTGTTTGAACCCCCTCCTCCCCCCTCCCAGTCCACTGTGCCCTTTACAGCGGAGACAATCCCAAAAAACATGTTACAACCCCTTCCCGGCCACCACCCCCCTCCCAAAAAACAAAGGAAAACTAACTTAGCGGTGTGGTACACAGTAGGGGGCGGGAGCTTCCTAGCACAGATACCCATGCAGTAGTTACAAGGGGGACGCCATGCTGTAATTTCTAATGCACATCAGAACTACCGGCTAAGTAACCATGAACAGTAGTATGAAACTGCATGTGCGTTAGTATTGTCATCTGTCGGAGTCTAATAAACAGTATCTCTAACATGTTCAGGATCATTACTGGAGCTATGCAACCAACAATAACCACCACAATATCAACTCACGGCCCTTTGTGTCGGTGTGTGCTTCCGCCAGTGACCTCTGCTGCTGCCGACAGGGCACCAAAACCCACGTATATCAGTCAATTGCGAACGTCCAGGTCTCGTGGGGCCAACTCAATGATCTAACAACGTTTATGTAGCACAGTTGACCAGCATACATCTGAGAGCCTCGGAACTCCCCCAAGTCTCTATTACCAGGACATCGCCAGAGTCATTCATGAAGGGCAGGCTTATCACTCCACGTCTGATATGGCAGCTTGGTCTTCCGGCCGCTCCCTTGGAGATCTCCGTCTTGCGCTCTGCGGATCTTTTTGCTGAAGATACTTCAGTATGTCTTTAGGTTCATTAAAGATTTTTGATTTCCCCTCTTCCATAATTTTGAGCCTGGCGGGGTACAACATTGCATATTTGATGTTGAGATCCCGTAACTTCCTTTTGCCAGGTCAAATTTCTTTCTCGCCTCTTGGACTGTTGGCGTGAAGTCTGGATACAGTGAGATCTCCATTCCCTCATGTTTCAGAGCTCCCAGCTCGTGAGCCTTTCTGAGGGCCACATCTCGGTCTCTATAATTTAACAGCTTGGCGATGATGGGCCTCGGCCGAGCACCCGTCGGTGGCGGCGGGGCCAAGGACCTGTGCGCCCTTTCCACTATGAAGACATCAGAGAAGCTCTCTCTGCCCATCAGGGCGATCAGCAGCTGTTCCACATAGCGCTCCATGGGGCCTGTGTTTGTTGTTTCTGCTATACCCATCAAGCGTATGTTACTTCTGCAGGACCTTGCCTCTAAGTCTTCTGCTTTCGCCGTTAGCGCCGCCAGTTGTTTATCCATCTTGGTCTGTTTGGTTTCCAGTTGGTTATGAGCATCTTCAGTTTCAGATATTCGGCGTTCCGCCATATCTATTCTTTCTGTATGGCGGTCCATGCGCTCAGACATACGGTCCATCCTATACGTGAGAGAGTCAATCTTTCCATCAATATTCGTGAGGGCAGCTTGGATGGATGCAAACATGGACTGCACGTCTCCACTGGCGATATTGCTGGTGGGTGCTGTCTCCCGTGACGATGTCTGCTGATCGTCTGAGGTGGCATCCGTTGTCTTTTTTGCCTGTTCAAAAGTGATCTTTGGCTGGTTCTTATCCGGTTTGCCCATATTTGATTTCTGCGTATTTCTTTGCTCTCAGTGTGTACTATTGGACCACCGCCTGGACCCTGTGTCGCAAGCCCTTACGGTCCAAGATAACGTCTCGCTGATCAATGATAGTTTCCCAGTCACCGACCACAGCTTCCCCACACTCTTTTTGTCTAGGGACCAGCTGAGGCAGTCCACTCAGGAGCGAGGACCTCTCCCACGCAGCCGCCGGCGTTTCCAAGGCGATAGTGCAGGGGTAGGCTTCCTCAGGCGCTAGGTTGTTCGCCACTCGCCGTGTATTTCAAAAGTGCCCCAGCAGCTCTTTTTACGGAACTCCTGACTTCGAGTATCACAGTTGCAGCCTGGTAGGTGGCTGGCCCTTTTAAGGAGGTGTATAGTACCTCGCTTTCTCAGGTAGCTTCAACAACTGTATATGCCCAACACGCAACCGGCACAACAGTGCGTCTCCAGCAGACAGTTACCACGCACTCAACTGCGCGCCGGGGACGAGAGAAAACAGGCCATGTGGGAATACTGTTGATCAGGAGCGGCCCATACACCCACCAGAGCCTTCCATAGTCTTTTGCCCCCTTTAGCTTCCTTGCACAGGTTTCCACTGGGTGCAATGTAACCCTCCGGGCAGCAGTGGCTGATTTCCTAGCCTCACAGCAGATGGACACCACCAAACAGACCACAGCCCACCACGAGGCTGGAGCGCAATGGCGGGGGCGCACCGCGGCGGTGTCTTACTGACAGATTCATTCTCCTGCCGCCGCCAGCAGCGCCAGCTCCGCTTCCCAGGGGTCGCGCAGTCACCGCCGCCACTGCCAGGCATTACGGGTCACCAGCAGCGTCAATTTCTTCCGGACCTGTCTACCGATCGGGACTGCGTGCGTGCGTTACGTCGCGGCTCAGCCGCACACTTTAGCCCGAGGCCTCACTTTCACTTTTTCGCATCCCCAGGCCTCTGTGTCGACTCGCACCCGTTTGAGACAGCCGGAGTGATTAGGGCCACAGGGCGGTACGCTGGTGGGATCCGGCGGTGTTGCACATGCAGTCCGACTCGACGCTAGGTTCCAGGGCTCCTTGTGCACATATTGTTCAGCGATTTTCTAGGTGTCCGAGAGGAGCTCGCTCACAGTGCGGCCATCTCTCGGCTTGGCTAGCTCCGCCCCCGCTTCTGGAAGTTCACCGCAAGGTTGGCGGTCTTGCACGTGGAAGCTGAAACTTTTATGTTACATTGGTGAATTTGAATCTGTCTGTCCAATGGTGCTGTCCGTGCATGGCTAAGACTATGTGCAGTACAAGTACTTTGCGGTGGGCTAAATTCTTCACTTGCCAACAGACACTACTGCAATCTACACCTTGCTTCTTCAGCTGCTGTTTTCAGTATCTGTGAGCCATCATGTCCCATTCTAAAGGGGTGATAGCACCAGTCTTCTATCCAGAGGAGCTGGAAATCCTTGTGAAAGAGGTCCTCCCCCATTATGGGCAACTCTATGGCTCTGTCATGAAGCACCACCTAAGGGATGGCGTCCCCTCAGTGCACAGCAGTGCGTCCAATAATAGGAGTATAACAATTCAAATCATTCAATCAAATGAGTTGCGTAAATTGAATTTATTATTCTTCATAAATTCTTTCTGAAACATAGAATTTCATATGATTCCAAAAGATACGTGCATTTCCAATTTATGGTAGATGTTGCATTTCTGCTTATTGGTCCCAATGCATTTCGGGCTCGTGAGGGCCCTTCATCAGGGGAAAATTCAACATCTAAATAAATGAAGCAGGAAAGGAGCTTGGTTACAACATGAGTGTGGATATAGTCTACATTTCATGTAAATGGCAATTCTGCTGTCATTATAACTGCTACGGAATCCTTTACACAAAGTGACCCTTTAAAAAAACTGGTGCGGATGTCAGAAAGATAACCACAACACCATCTAAAGTAAAGTAGTGCATGCTCAGCAGTACTTGCGAAAATGTTCATGAAAACCGACCAAAAAATAGTGCCCATAAACAGATGCCATACTTCAAATGAAAAAACATAACCATATCGTGCCATTTACTCTCAGAAATGTACACAGTGTCATTCTGTGTTATTGTGCACTAAGGTTGAGAAGAAAACATGCAGTATTCGTAAAGTCATGCGCTTAGGTAAATGTTAACCGCAAACCCGGCGTGGTGGTGCTCATAGGTTAGCGAAATACGCGACGTGATGATGGTTATAAGAAAAAGTGCCATGGAGAAAGTGACGACTGTTAGCCGAAAATGTGGCGAGGTGGTCCTCGTATAATAGCGAGATATGCGACGTGATAATACAAAAGGAATGTTCCATGAATCAAATAGCGCTCATGATCTTAATGCCTAAAGCATGCAACTAAACACCTCTTACCAGTAACTAATGTGAGTTAAAGGTTCCCCAAGGTAGATCCCGATGGATGGTTCAACCGAACCGGATGACAAATCATTTTGATTAACCCGTGTTAGTAGGATGATATCGCGGCGCAACAGCGATACCGGACTATATTGAAACGACGTATTTAAAACAAGATAGTTGTGGACACCATTTTAGAGTGGTGCAAGGTTATTAGTAACCTGATACAAGGTTGGAGCTGAGGCTAAAACATATGAAAGATAAAAAATTAAGAGGAATGAGACATAAATAAATTAGCAAGAGTTGCAGCAGAGTGTAATAAATCACAGTAAACAACAGTTCCAGGGTATATCCAATGTTCATTGTAGTGTCCTGGTAGATTCCTATGGATTCTGCCAATTCGATGAAGTAGACACAGTCGTCATAAGTCATAATGAGAAAGTGTATAAGGTCGCTCATGTTGTAAATATTTCAAGCTCGAGTTCAGTAACAAGGTCAATCGAAAAGAGGAATTACAAAAAACAGCTGTATTCCATATGTTCATTTAATCCGTTCGGATTTAAAGTGTCTAGTAGTCTTAGCCAATGAATCTCTCTCTGTAAAAGTAATTTGGGGATGTTCACCCTCACGAGGCGTTATTGTTTCTAGAACCAAGAAACGTAGTTGGCTTATGTTAAGATTACATGACTGAAAGTGCAAGGCTACACAAGATTTTTGATTTTTCGTGCGGATGTTACTCTTGTGTTCATTCATTCTTACTTTAATCTTACTTTCAGTTTTGCCAATGTAGGCCAAGCTGCATGGGCATTTCAACATGTAGATGACATTCATGCTGTCACACGTTGCTATGGTGTGTAGTTTAATGATGTTGCCCTTGCTTGGATATGTGATTTTTATTGCCTGGAACAATGTTGTTACAGTTGTTGCAATTGTGACATGGAACGGTTCCTTTATGATGTAGTTGGATGGTCCTTGGTTTGGGCATAGATATGATTTCTTTAATGTTTTTACTTCTTTCATATGCAAACAGAGGCAGATTGTTGAAAATGCCTTTAAAATCCGGTTCAGTTTGTATCATTGGCCAATATTTTAGGCTCAAGTTTTTAAATACTGGGCTTAAGGTAGAAAATTTGGATACTAGGACCATACGGTCTCCTTTGTTAGGTTTAGTGACAGAAGTTAAAAGTCGATCTCGAGAGATGGGTGAGACCCATTGTTCTGCCTCCTTTAGTATGTCAGATGGATATTGTCTGTCCTCAAATTGTTTCAGCATAGTTTGTATGTTGATGGTTAGTTTGTCTGGGTCCGATAAAATCCTTTTGACACGAAGTAACTATGAATAGGGTAATGCCGTTTCAACGATGTTTGGTGAAAACTTTTAAAGTGCAATAAGTTATTGCGGTCTGTGACTTTCCTGTACATGTTGGTTTCTAACTTATTCCCATTTATGGATATGTTTACATCCAAAAAATGTATGGTCCTGTCACTGTATTCATGTTTGAATTGAATGCGATCATTGATTGAATTCAGATTTTCTATTGCCAGCATCAGTTCTTGTTGAGAGCCCTTCCACAGTAAGAAAATATCGTCAATGAATCTTACAAACATGATCAGATTCTCAGTCCAGCTGTCGTTGTTCAATATATAATCTATCTCGAATTTGTGCATGAATAGATTGGCATAACTGGGTGCTGCGCAATTGCCCATGGATGTTCCTGTGAGCTGTAAAAAATAGTCATTTTCCCAGTAAAAATAGCTGTGATATAGAGTATAGGTCATGAGCTCGAGTAGAAAAACTTTCAAGTCCTCTTCCCAGTTTGTTCTCGTCACGAAGTATTCCATTGCTTCGATTCCCAAATCATGCGGAATAGAGGTGTAAAGGGACTTGACGTCTATTGTGCACATCAAAATGTTGGAATCTGTATCTAGATGACTCATTTGAATCTTGTTTAGCAGGTCTGTGGTATCCTTTATGTATGTCGACATCTGTTGGACCAAAACTTGTAGATGTTTGTCCAAATACTTGCCAATGGGTTCATTGAGAGACCCTCGAGTAGACACTATGGGTCTGAATGGAGGATTGTGAAAATTTTTATGAATTTTAGGCAACATATAGAATAATGGAGATCTTGGATTTTCTTGAAGTAAATATCTTTTGTCTTTCTCGGTGATGGTACCTTTCACAACACTATGGCTCACCAGACGAGCAGGTAAGTCCCTCACATACCTATTTCACTCTCTTGGACTGCAATGCTTACTGATTCACAGGTTCAGACAGTGCTTATGTGTCCAGTGTGTCTTATATGAGATTCAAGAGTATGTTATTTTAGGGCCATAAATTCAAAATTCATGTAATGGGTAGAGAAGCTGTTTTCTCTGTACTTCCCACATTCATTGTGACATTTGTTTGCCCAGCATCCATTCTGGGACAACTTCCACTTTTCTGTGATTGTGTACAGTTGTTGGTGCATAGGGTATGTAATTCTCACTAGTGTTCATAGGTGTACTTATTTTTACTGGTTTTGACATATCAAACCATGGCTCAAAGTTTCATGTGCATGCGCATACACCAGCCTAATATGATATGTGCAAACACATACCAAACAGTGATTTACACCTTGTTTCCTCATCCTGCTGTCTGTTTAGTGTTTGGAGTTTATAAACAAATTATAACTGTGAAATACATGGGTGGCAAACAGGTCAGGCAACCAGAGAGTTTCACAGGAGAACATGAAATGCCCGAATCAAACTTTACTATCGATAGGGAGTTAACGTCTGGCTCACGACCAAGGATCTTTGTAGAAAGCGGTCTGGCTTTGCTTATGTGGTGATAGTTAAATCCATTGTGACTTGTTGCACACAAGTTAAGTTTGCACCTGCCAGCACAGTTAGGGAGACAACACTATGGCCTGTGAGAAATGTTTCAAACAACAGCTTTGATACTCTGAGCACACTGAAGGCCATGCTATTTCAAAGTGTTGTGGCCTTAACTTCCGCCAGAGAGACATTCGATCTCCAATTTTGAAAGTCTGCATCTTAGATATAGATGGTACTTCATACCAACTTTACATTGCATTTAGGGGAGCTGGTTCATCGTATCTTGTACATGTCTGATACAAAGGGAGTAGTTCACTTTTTATATGGCATTATCTCTGGTGTTGGCTATTTTTAGACCATGTTCTGTGTCATTCCTACTTTTGTACACTTAGCTTTTGTAAGCTTTCGTGGAGGCATTCGACTTGTGCTGCTCCTTGCTGCTGGGACTGTGATTGTGGTATTTCTGACCCGCTGTGGATGTCCCAGTTCAAGACGGAATAAAACAAGTACTACCACTTGTGCTGCTGTGCCATGAACGCATGGGTCAATGCTTCGGTACGCAATGCCTTCTGAAGCTTAATGAGCATTGGTTCCTATCTTTTTGGCCAGTGTGGCATCATTGTGTACAACCAGTATTATGCTGTCTATTGTACATGTAGAAATGTGCACTGGATTTCTCCCTCGTAACTCCAATGGTAGAGCTGTCGGACATGAATATACTATTGGACCCCTTGGCGGCCCATTTGTCAAGTTGTCCGCAGCGCATTCCATTGTCCATTGATGCATTCTTTGAGGAATCCTGGGAAGCGACTGCTCCTAGTAACATAGCAGTGGAACTTCAACAGATTGGAATACTTCCCTCAGTGGCTGCAGTGGAAACTGGCTGGGAACATACTTGCTCTATTGACTTGCTTCAAACAGCTCCTCTGGGACCACCTTCTACATTTGCTGACACCAGCAATGTTGCATCTACCACTCGTCACATATTACATGTGAGCTAATCTCTGTGGTGTGAACTATGGAATTAGCCTGTGTATCTCAGTGACTGATGTCCTACAAAAAAGATATTCAGAATGACTTACCAGGTTTTCGGTTAACATGGCTTTCCGTGTGCTTTGGGAAACAGTCGGAGCACCGCGGCCTCAGCCATACTTGTTCCGACATCGCAAGCCCTACCACGCTTGCCTTAACCACACATATGGCTTAAAAAAGCATATGCATGGTTGAGGCATATGTGCGGTCTAGTTGCTGGCTGGCAGGAGGGCAGGAAGCAAGATGAGGAAGGATCGCGACACGAGGCGGTGAGGTAAGGGGGGTTTTGGGAGTGTGGTGGGTAGTTTGTTGGAGATGGAGGTAGTTTTGGGGGCTAGTGGGGTCGGGTAGTTTTCAGGGCTGGGTGGTCCAGGAGATTTAGGGCTCAGGGGATGGGGTGGGGGTAGTTTGTTTGGCTTGAGGGTAGTTTTGGGGGCTGGGGGGTCAAGGTAGTTTGGGGGTAGTTTGTTTGGGCTGGGATACGATTTGGGGGCTGGGAGGGGTTGGGATAGTTTTCAGGGCTGGGTGGTCAGGAGTTTTAGGATTCAGGGCAGGGGAGAGAAAAGGGACAGTTTTCAGGCTGAGGGGCAGTTAGGCTGGGTCAGGGGGTAGGTGGGGGTAGGTTTTAGGGGATGGGGCTGGTTTTAGGGCTCAGGGATGGGGGCTGGGGTTGGAGTAGTTTTTAGAGGGCTGAGTTTTAGGGCTCATGGCAGGAGACAGGAAAGGGGCAGTTTACAGGTCGAGGGGGCAGTTGGGCTGGGGTAGGGGGTGGAGGGGGTAGGATTTAGGCAGTGGGGGGTGTTTTTAGGGCTCAGGGAGGGAGACCAGGGTCCGAGTAGTATTTTGGGGCATGGGGGTTGTACTTAAAGGCTCAGGATTGTATTTTAATTGTATTGTAATTGCATTTATATACCACTTACTACCCCTGATGAGGCGTCGAAGCACTTTTTCAGCGAGTAGCACACTACTCCGGGACCCATAGAGGATTAGTGTTGAATTAGTATAGTGAAACTTGAAAGTAATTTTAAGTGGTGTATAGGTTAGTCAGTTATTTGGATTCGGAAGGATAGCAGAAGGATAGAAAAGGAAAAAAAGGTTTGTATTCATATAGCGCTTATTACCCCTGATGGGGTGTTGAAGTGCTTTTTCAGCGAGTAGCACGCTACTCCCGAACCCATAAAGGATTAGTGGTGAATTAGTATAGTAAAATATGAAAGTAATTTGAGTGGTGGATATTAGTCAGTTATTTGGATTGAGAAGGGTAGCAGAGGGAAAAAAAGGCTGGCATTCATATAGCACCTGTTACCCCTGATGGGTGTTGAAGCGCTTTTCTGGCGAGTAGCACGCTTCTGCGGAACCCATAAAGGATTAATGTTAAAAATTAGTATAGTGAAATATGAAGTAATTTGAGTGGTGGATATGTTATTCAGTTATTTGGATGGAGAAAGGTAGGTGGCGGGATAGAAGAGGGAAAGAGGTTTGTATTTATATAGCGCTTGCTACCCCTGATGGGGTTTTGAAGCGCTTTTTGGTGAGTAGCACGCTACTCTGGAACCCATAAGGATTAGTGTTGAATTAGTATGGTGAAACATGAAAGTAATTTGAGTGGTGGATATGTTAGTCAGTTATTTGGATTGAGAGGGGTTGGGGAGGGGTAAAAAAGGGAAAAAGGTTTGCATTTATATAGCGCTTGTAACCCTGATGGGGTGTTGAAACGATTTTGAGTGATCGTTTGATAGCCTAGAGGAACAGCTACATGCAGGACTGGAGCCATATCATCTCCCAACCATGATTCAGTTATGAATAGTATGTCTGGTTTTGCATCTGTGAGAAGGTCGTAGATGTGATGTTTGTTTTTAGAGAAGGATCGAGTATTTATTAGTAGACAGTTTAGAGAATGGGCTTTGGTGATAGTGAGACTTTGTTTTGTAGAGGAGTGATCAGTATTGTGTGGGTTTGTAGCAGGTGTGTTTTTAGTGCTGGCATCAGCTGTATTAGGATAGCAATCATGTAGCTGTTCTGTATCATGTTCCTCATCCAGCATGCTAAGAAGGCATTTTGATGGGTCTGTGTGTGTATGTGGTGGAGAAGGTGTTTGACAGTGAGTTGGTGTGCTGTGTTGTTTTCGTGGTGTAAAATTGTTGTGCAGTAGACATGGGGAAGCATAGTTGTGAGGTGTGGCACGTCGCTTATATTGTTTGCGTGTGTTTAGGGCATAAGGTGTATGAGTCAGGGGTGGTGGTGCAGCATGTGGGTCATGTAGTAAGTTTCTTAATTGTCCAATGGATGAGAGGCAGTTAGAAGAGAGTTGCTGTGTTGCTGTATCTGTGTTAGGTGTGGTGGAAGAGAGAATAGGGGGTCGGGTAATTTATAGGGCTGGGGCGGGTTCATTAGACTGTAAGGGGGCGATTTTTATGCTTTAGGGCAGAGGAGCAGGAGTGTGATCTTTACCACATATGTCCCTTTACCAATCATGTCTTTACCACAAAATTGCTTGGTAAAGGCATGCGTGGTAAAGGCATGAGTGGTAAAGACGCGGTCGTGGTTAAGACTGCGTGGTTAAGGCATGCGTTGTTGAAGCATGCTTTGTTCCATCACACAACCGTGCGCTTTTACTTTCAAACAGCATGAACATTATTGACAGCTTTTTGGGATGCTCGTTTTTGGTTGCTTTCTCTCACATTTTTGTTCATTGCTTGCTTAGAAGGGTTAATCCTGAAAGAGTTTTTCTGTACAAACTTCTGGTCTTGAGATGTGACTCTTCTAGTTTTAAAAGGCTCCTTGAGGTTGTCCCTTAGGGTAAGCAGTGGGTTTCATGTGTCTCCATTAGGCCCATTCAATGCAGTTACAATTGTCCCTTACATAGCCTCATGTTAACAAGATGGTTTGACCTTTTAGGCCAATGCAAAAAACGTGCAAATGTTGATTGACTTTCTCTGATGCAGCTTTTCATCCATAAGTTGCAGAGCAAACATTCTCAAAACTCCTTGGACACTGCCTACTAGGCCTCGTAATCTGTATACAAATGTCAGTCCAGTTTACATCCAGGAGATGACATGTCTATGTGCCAGCCCATGACAAATGGTGCTTTGTGTGTATCCTGCAAGGATACTTTAATTTATACTTTTACAAGCATTTCTGGTAGTAATGTAGCAGAGAGACTTATTCTGACATTGTGATGTAATTGCATGCTGACACTGTGCCTATGAAGTACCAATCTTCTACATGAGGGGTGTCCAATTCGTGTCCAACACTTGTTCATATGTTTTCTCCCAGCACGTAATATGCAGGTTCATCCAGTAAGGATAAACTTGGCATTACAGGTACACTTGCCCTAAACATGTAGGTTAGGCACTGCTTTGTAGTTTATTGGAAACATCCTCCATTTTGTAAAATGCCTGCATAGATATGAAGTGTTCGAAGTTTGGTTGAACTGTTTTATTTTTGCGACTTTTGTAAGCATGTATTCACTTACACCTGCTCGAGTCTATTGATCATAGGCGCACATGCACTATATACAAGATTACGTTTTTTTATATAAAATGTGAAAATGTCCCTCTGTGTAGACCTTGTTACTTTTAGTGAAAATGAAAGTGCATGAGTGGCTGAGAGAAAGGCTTCTAGAACTGTTCTCACAATCCCTGAGGGTACAGGGTTGTCATGTTAAGTGGTTGCAAATAACCATTCCCCTCCCTGTTTATGGTCTGGGGACTTACAGTGGCACAGCAAGCTTGCTAGTGTATTGTCCAACATATCCTGCAGGTGGGCATGGAATTAGTATTGCACCATCACCCAGGTGTATGTGGCTAGCTACCGCACAGTTCCTACCGATTATTGTAAAGAAGATTACAGTCACACTTGTGATCAGTAATTCTGGCGAAGGTTGTTGGATATGTCTAGTCTCAGAGTCTGTGGTGTATATCTGTCCTGTAATGAATAGGTAAGAATCAAGTGAGGCTTGTGTGCAGTCGAAATACAGATGCAGGCCAGATCTGTAGTCTTAACTCTGTGCCTATGGAGATACTTATTCCGCAAAGGCCCCCTCATAGTTAATGTCACATATGGCATGGCCCTGAGATGTACATTCTATGTTGGAGTCATGTGAATGTGTTCTAAATGTGTATTGTTTGTGTACTGGATGCAGAGGACAAGGTATGATGCAGATTAGTGCCCATCATTGTCAATGGCAGAGGCTGAGAGGCGCAGTCACTTTGGACTGGTTTTGCTCCCTGTAGTCCACATAATGGTAGCATCTGTTAAAGATTGTATGTTATCCCTTTCTGTAGTCCACATGGGCAGAGCATACCAGAGTGGTATCTGTCAGTGTGGCACATGCAAATGCTTCCATTGTGCCATTTATGATAGATGTTAGTCTGTATCCCGGTGTCAGGCTGTATGTAACATATGTATGTTGTTGAAGTGCCAGGTGGGTACAGGGTGTGTGCGAACATGGTCAAGTGTGTTCCCCTGATGGGAGTCTGCATGTTGTGGTGTGTGCCCATGTAGCTCACAGCAAAGTACAATATTAATGGCCCAGCCCTACATGGTTTTGATGAGCTGTGTTTGTTGGTGTAGTACACAACCAGGGTTAGGGATAGTCCACTGATGTCTTACAGAGTGTTTAACTCAAAAGGTGGTGATAAGAATGTGAAGAGTACCAATGTTGTGTAGTGAGATATGTCACATGCATGTACAAACAGTCTAATAAATGTATATGAGGTCTAGATTAATCAATGTTTTGTTGTTACAATCTCTTGCTTCATATCTTGTGTGTATACAGGTCAAAGCCCATCAGAAGAAATTAATATGGAAAGCCATCGCCCTTAAAGCGCAGTCCCAGGGGATCTTTTCCCGGTGCAGCGCCCACTGCAAGAAAAGGCAGGAGGACCTGAGACATTGGACCCCTACCATTGCTAAGATTCAGGTGGGGAAGTCCTCCCCAGGTCATAGGGGCGCACGTCTGAAGCTGACTTCACTAATGAGCTGCATCCTGGTGGTGGCCTACCCAGAGCTAGATGGGCTGTTGAAGTCCTGACAGAAGCTAGAAGGGGGTTAGTATTGTGCATAGTCTGACATTGTAATTTAACCTTTCCTCCTGTAAAAAGCAGCAGATTCCTTATCAATGATGTAGGTGAGTTTAGGTCTAAGGATGATGGGTATTGTTTCATGTGTAGGTAGTGACTGGGGTGGAAGCTCTTTGGGCTTGACTTATGGCTTTTGGTCTTGATCAAAAGAAGAGTCTAGTCATATGACAATTTTCAGAATTATACAGACACATGAGTGAGTGATGTGACATGTCTCCTAAACATGTTTGATGTCGTGTGTGAGAGATGTCCCACACAGACCATGTGTCTTCTTTATGTCAGGAGTGCTTCTTCTCAATACTGTGTATATTGTCAAGGAAATGTGTTACATGTGATATGTCGTGAAGTGCACATAGGATGCAGTGAAAGTGCTATACTTGGCCTTGGTAAGTGAGGTATGTAATACATTGTGAGATATCAACACAGGTATCTTCTTTCTTTCTGCATACATGAAGGCGTGTAGATTGTGAGCTTAATCTGTTTTTTTGGACCACAAGGAAAATTTCCAAGATGTAAGGGTTTACCTAGGTTGAAGAATTACGTCATCCACATTAGTATGTGTTGTCGAACGTGTGATGGACAATGTTCCTTCATGTTGTTAATACATGATAATTTGTACACACAGACAGGAGTGTGTAGACATAGGTGGGTTGGTTTGACATAACGTAGTTAAATCGGTCTCCCTTATTAGTCATGTTGTACTATTTAAACTATGGATTGGATGGTTTGTGTAGTTACAGTTTTGTCTCACAAACTGTACCTCAGTGGCATAGATGTGAAAGTGTAGAGTTTTGTGGAGTACACTTGTCCAATGTTGGATGTGCTTTCACTGACTGATGACATGCATGAGTGAGTGACATGCATTTTTGGTGTGGTCAGATGTTGGCGTATGAACATTGTGCGAGCATGCTTTTCTGTGTGCAAATCATCTTGGGTGGTGTTATGTGCCCCCTCTTATGACCACAGTTTCCACTCATGTTGATTACCTAGAGCTAGGCTGACCAACTTAGGCCTTCAAATGTGAACTTGATTTGTAGACATGCAATCTGAGGCTATTGTTGCCACCAAGACCAATGTGAATTGGGGGTGTCTCTAGCTGTCAGTGGTATGTGTTGCAATGGAAATTTGTGCAGCTGCTGCCAGTAATTATTAACCAATCTTGTGTATATACAAGTTGTAGGAGTCATTATAGGTGTAGTGCTCTGTGCCAATTTGATGATGTTATTGTTGAGTTATATAAGTGAAATGAGTTTGTGCAGATGCCTTACACCTATTTGCACTATCTTTTCAGCATCGACTGAGGCAAGCAGAAGAGACGTTGCCAGCAACGTTGGGGTTACAGCTGGCCAGAGTGGCTCTGGTCAGGATACGGACAGCGACAGAGTCACTGGCACAGAGAGTGAGGAGCAAGCTCTGGAGGAGCAACTATCAACATCTTCGTCGGATTCTCCTACCAGGGGCAGCTCTGTGCTGGTGGTGGACATCCCAGTACCTGAGACAATACCAACCTTGTCTACCACCACACCTTCCTTATCCACCCGCCCTGCTGGCCCCCACATATTTGTCCGGCTCCGCACTCGTAAGGTGCGGAACATCTCCTTTCGTCCAGGCATCTCATACACTCCCTCCGTAGTCCCACCTGCCCTGAGTGAGGAGGCTATTGACCTCTTGAGACATCTCTGTTGGGCAGGATACACTGTTGAGTGCCCTCTAGGGGCAGTCCACCATAATGGCACAGACCCTGGAGTTCCTGGAGGGCATTCATAGTAGTATGTCTGCACTACAGAGTCGTTTCAGGCTCTGGCTTCCTCACTGATGGCAGCCTTCCCCACAGCCCAGTCTTCAAGCCCACCTCCTGCCATTTTCCCATCCCAAATCCCTGTTCCCATACCTGTCCCAAGGAGAAGCAAACATAAGCAGACACACAGCCCAACATCCACATGCACAATACCACCCCCAAACACAGTAATAAAAGCAAGAATGCATCCACCAGACCAAGCCTCACCACCCTCACCTGACCCAGCACACACATACAGACTGAGCACGCACAAACAGACACAGCCCAGACACAAGCAACATCAGACCCCCAGACACCAGCACCAACAACATGCATACACATGAAAGAGACATACACTCCATCTACCTCTCAAAGCCAACCCCTTGCCATCCCACCTGCCCAGGCTCCCATGGAAGTCCCTCCGGTATCCCTTGGCTTTACCTCTTTCCCAACCACTGCCCCCCTTCCATTATCGACCCAACCTCTCCCACTACTGACCCCAGCTCTCCCTGGTTTCTGTTTGAGGTGCCTGGTCTGTCCACCAGATGCCCCTACCTGAGGAGGTTTCACTGGCAGTGTCATGTTTGATATTGTGGTACAGCAATGTGCTCAGCCACATTTTGAAATTGGACTTATTTGTTTATATATTATATTATAAATAAATTAAGTTATAAATCCATGGAACATTAATCCATTCATTAATTTTCATTCTATTTGCTGTATTGAGTTAATTGAATATGTGCTACTACACTAGTGTTAGTTTGATCTAGATTGGCGAGCCTTTCAAAGTGGTTGGTGTGATGTGACCTTTGCACCTGTTATGGAGTTCCCTTGAACGAGGGAACATGTTCATTGATTAGGTATTTGGAATGTGGACCAAATTTATGTGACCTAGTATTGTGAGGTTTTGCATGAGGTAAGTATTTGAGGTTGGGAACTAGTGTCTACAACATTTGGCTTGCCCTTCTCCAATGATGTATGTTGGGAATGTGCTAGGTGAGTTGAAGTGTAATATTTGTGTATCCACACATGGAGGGCATCAGCATTTGGTACATTTGTGTAGTTCTGCATGTACATGTGTCTTTTGGGCAGTGTGTTATTTTCGGCTACTTCCAGTAGATGTCTGGCAGACGCAGATGCTGTGGTTGCTGTTTGGTTTGCTAAGTTTTCTTTACCCATTGCCTGCACATGTGTGGCACTTCGTTGTTCTGTTGTTTATCCCAGACAACCATCAGTTCCCAGATCTAAAGCCGGTATTTTTAAATCTGGTATTTTGTAAAGCGCAAACTAATCACCCCTAAGAGTCTCAAGGTGCTCGGGCCGTCGGAGAGATTAAGGGCCATATGTATCAAAATGTCCATTTGCGATTCTCAAATAGCAATTTTTTGCGAATCGCTATTTGAGAATCGCAAAACGCTATGTATGTAGGATTTGCAAATAATTTTGCGAATCCTACATATTCCTTAATTGCTAATCGCAAATTGCGATTCGCAATTAAGGAATACCTCCCATTCATTCCTATGGGTCTAGAGGCCCATAGGAATGAATGGGAAGACATTCTCAATTTGCGATTAGCAATTAGAGAATCGCAAATTGAGAATGCAATTTCAAGGTTGCAAGGGTGTCAAAAGGACACCCTGTTGCACCCCTGAAATAAGCATGGGTGCACATGTGGCGCACATACATGCCCTAAGGGCATGTATGTGCGCCACATTGCACTTGAAAAATGCAAAAAAGTGCATTTTTCTAAGAAATCGCATATTACCACCAACTTGAAGTTGGTGGTAATTTGCGATTCCTTAAGGCCAAATTGCACTTTTTGGTGCTTCTTACATTGCATTTAAGGAATCGCAATTTGCGATTCCTTAAATGCAATCGCAAAATAGGGAATCGCAAATTTTGCGATTCCTTATTTTGCGAGGCAGTTTTCCATTAATACATACCACTAAGCCCAATTGCGATCGCAAACGCCGAAATTCTGCGAATTTCGGCGTTTGCGATCGCAATTTGGAATGATACATATGGCCCCAAGTGAGCTATTGCCCAGTGTCACATGATGCTGAGCTGACCTGCCCCTGGGGATCGAATTGTGAGCTCCGGAGTCAGCCGCTCTGGCCACTGCACCACACCTCTCCCAGAGCTAGTGCTCATGTGATTAGCAATGCATGTGGTAGATGTAGTATGGCCCAACTGGCACAGGCTATATTTGTTACCCCGATAGTGGCATTTTAACCTGCAGTTAGTGTATGGATTGTGCCCTTAGAATGTGTTTTCCAATTCTTCAATGTTATGGCATTGGTGACATTGCCTTTTGATGTAGGATATGTGTGTGAGTCAACTACAGCTTTGTACCAGGGGAGATGTGTTTGACTTTGAGGACACTTCCATGCTGATGTATGCTTGAGCTAACGAGGGGAGCAGGGATGTTTGCATTGTTATGGTGTCATATTGACTGAGGCATCTTGGTCTGAGTTAGATTGGCAAGGTCTCATGGTAGTTTATCAAAAGTTGCGAAATGTTGAGCTGCACGACTTGTGACGATTAGTAGTGTACTGGCTGAGAAGAGAGTTAGTTTCAAATTTGTCTGTGTGTGACATTGATTGGTGTGATGTTGTGGAGGAGGTGGTGTTGTAAATCACAGAAAACTGCCAACATCACTATCACTTTAAATAAAATACAGACAGGTGCCCATTTGTATCCGGTGTACCTGTGTTGTAGCAATATTTCTTGCTGCAAGTGCACCTTACTGCTTTAAATAGAAATATTGTTTATGTTTAATAACAAGCAGTGCCACTGTATACATGTGAGATAATGGTGGAGTACACCTCCTTTTGTTATTCCACGGTGACGCATCGTTTTGCAGAGGAAACAATGGGCCCATGAAGTTGCATCTCTTACTCAAGGTAGAGCAGCGGCATGACAGGTAGGATGGCCTCCATGGCAGCACAGGACGTTTGGAGGTGAGTAGAGGTGAGTTCCGGGTTTTTATCAATCCCTCTCAGCCGCATCTTTCCTGGAGGTTGGACTGCCACACTTCTGCCGGCTGTGATGCAACTCGTAATAAGGCGGGAGCTTAGACTGGCGGTCCAAGCCTCATTGGACCTCTCCGCCACCTTGGTGCTCTGAGATCAGGGCCGGACTGGCCATAGCAGGCACCGGGCATTTCCCCCGGTAGGCCGCTAGGGTGGGGGCCGGTTTTGGGCCTCTAGGGGGCCGTTTTTGTTATCGGGGGTCGGCAATATCGGCCCCCACTAACAAAATCGGCTGAAACCGGCCCTCGCAAACTGCTCGGCTGCACTCCCCCTCACCCCAGGGGGGGCCGGCTGAGCAGTTTGCCAGGGCCGGTTTCTGTTCCTAGTCCGGCCCTGTCTGAGATAGCTGGCGATGTCAGCGGAGCAACGACGGTCATCGCACAGCCATTCATACCAACTCGTAATAGGGCTGTCAGGATCTACGGACTCACCGCGGTCGCAACGCCACCACCAGGATGGTGGTTCACAGACCGCCAAACTCGTAATGATACCCTTAGAGAATGGAATAGTTTATCTGGTTGATGTCCCAGTGTTGAAATCCAAGCACATTGACTCTCACAATTCTTTAAGTACCAAGTTTACCTATTGCTAGGAGAAGCTAGAGATTGCTATTCCTATAAAATACATATCAGATAAATAGCATATTTCAGATTTGAAGAAATTGCCCAATTATTGGAAGGTAGACATCATTAAATGTAGCTTCCGTTCAAGTAAAAGGTCCAGTTTTCTTTTGAGGTGAGCTTGCTGACCTGCCTGGCTGGCTGAAGCCCAGTGTGCCTTTTTGAGCACCGGGAAAGGAAATGGGCATCGACCTGACTTACCCACGGGCAGTGGAGCACACCCTCACCTAGTGCCAGCTTACTACTGTTACACTACTATTTGAGGCCTAATCTCACAATGCTTGGATGACAAATGTGCTTCTCATTACCTCGGCCTCTGCACTGTGAGGTCCCTAGCTAAATGTCCACCTTTGCAATCCCTACACACTAGCATCAATTCACTATTCCAGCTGTTATACATGGCAAACCCACTGTGGTGCAGGAGTAGTGTGGGAATCTCGCAACCACTCTTCCAGTTTTATTACTTGCTGAATGTTGCAGTGAAGATACATTGCACATTCTTTCCACTTGTAAAGCCAATATTATTACATTTTCTGTGCATTTCGCACCACAAATCTGCAAGACAACTCCTGTTTTCTGAAGTACTACAAGGTGCAAAACAATCTTCATGCACAGAACCTGCCCCGCAGCCAATTGCCACATCGGAGACAGTGCCTAAAGAACTTCTAGCCATATGTCGATTCATTTCAAAATTTGGCACAATCACTGACCAATCTCTTCGCACAGACTTATCTTCCTTCAACTCCACATTGGACACTTTAGAGTCCAAAATGGTTACATTGTCAATTGGATGCAATGCCAGAATAGGCTCCAGATGTGGTGCATCTGAAAAAGAAGGCAATTAACTTGGAGGATAGAGTGCAATGAGAAAACATTCAAATTCATGGCGAATCGCATAAGTCGAAAAGGAAGACATGCAGGAGTTCCTCATTACATTTTTGTTACACGTAACAGACATAGATTTCTTAGAACCCTTGAATTATTTTCCATATGGCGGCATAAACAAAACAGGCCTCGTCCAATAATTGCCTGTCTTCTGAGCCATGATGAGCACACCAAACTGATCCCTCAGGCGCTGAAATAGATTTTCTGGACTCCGTTGATATGAATACAGCTTCACCTGGTCCGCTTCCTGGTGAATCCAAGAGACCGCAGTCATCTCAGAGTTGGCACCGGAGTCCTAGACAAATACTCTTGCAAGTCGGGGACTTTCTCACTGAAGCTTGAATGGCGAGGACCTGAACAAGATGAAAAACTGCATGCTGACAGAGACACTTCGAGAGGCCCTCTTCAGACTCCCCAAAATGCTCACACTGAACATTCTTGCTTGCCGCCTATTCTAAATTGCTCAAGCCTAGCCTATTGATGTCTTTCACAAGCACGGTTTCAAGCAATCAATCAAACAGCATTTGTAAAGTGCAACACTGTCACCTCTCGGGGCATCTGGGCGCTGTGTCTCCGTCGGAGACCCAGGTCTTGAGTTTCTTTCTGAAGTTTGCCAGTAAGAGGGATGTACAGAGCTGGGGGGCAAGGCAGTTCCATGTCTTGGCAGCGATGTAGGAGAAGGAGGGGCCACTGATGCAGCTGCGATAGATGTGGGGGGGTGTGCAAGAGCAAATGAAGAGGAGTGCAGGTGTCTGGAGGGCTGGTAGAAGTCCAGTTGATGGTTGATATATGCAGGCCCTAGGTCGTCAGGGATTTTTAGGCATGTGCGGGGATCTTGAATTGGCATCTCTCATCTGGATAGGGGGCCAGTGGAGTAATCTCAGGTGGGGGGCGATGTGGGTTCATTTGGGGGGGTCTGGGATGAGTCTGGCTGCAGTGTTCTATATGGTCTCGAGTCTTCTGAGGAGCTGGTTGGAATGCTGGCATAGAGGGCATTGCAGTAGTTGAGGTGGCTGGTGTCGAGGACCTGAGTGATAATCTTTTGGGTGTTGGGTGGGATTCATCTAAATATTCTGCGGAGTATGTGAAGTTTGCGGGAGGAGGCAACTGCATTGACTTGTCATTTCATGGTCAGTTGGCTGTTGAGGATGATGCTGAGTTTGCGTGCATGGTCGGTCATTGTGGGTGTAGGTTAGAGTACTGCAGGCCAGCAGCTGTGGTCCTATGCAGAAGTGTTCTTCCCGAAGATCAGTACTTCAGTTTTGTCAGAGTTGAATTGGGGGCAGTTGTCTATCTTCCATTTGGCTACGTTGGTCATGGCGTTGCAAAAGTTGGAGGGGTCCTCAGTGAGCGAGAGGATCAGTTGAGTGTCATCTGCATAGGATAGTATGTTAAGTCCATGGGATCTGACAACGTCTACAAGGGGGGTCATGTAGATGTTGAACAGGGTGGGGCTGAGGGATGATCCTTGTGGTACGCCGCATATGATGTCTTTGGGTGTGGAGGCAAAGGGAGGCAGTCAAATTCTCTGTGTGCATCCTCTAAGGAAGGAGGCAATCCACTTGAGGGCATCTTTCTGTGTGCCTATGTTGGAGAGTCTGTTGATGAGAGTGTTGTGGGAGACAGAGAGGTCAAGGAGGATCAGGGTCACTGTTTCTCCATGGTCGAAGAGTGTTCTGATGTCATCTGTGGCAGATCAGCACAGACTCAGTGCTGTGGTTGGCACAAAATCCTGATTGTGAGGTGTCCAGTAGGTGGTTTTGTTCCAGGAATTCGGTGAGCTGCTGGTTGATGGCTTTCTCAAGTACTTTGACTGGGTAGAGAAGCGGGGAGAGAGGGGTCTGACATCTAAGTGTTTCCATCTGTACAGGAAGGTTACAGTGGAGATGGAGGTGTTGAGGATGCTGGTGAGTTGTGTGCTGATTGGGTTTGTTCTGAGGTTGTAGATGTGGTGGGGACTGGGGTTGGTGGGTGCCTTGGAGTGGATGGAAGACATGATGGCTGAGGTGGTCAGGGCGGTGAGCGGAAATCGGGTGGTAATGGTTTGACTGATGTTTGCTGGCTGGTGAGGTCATTGGGGTTGAGGGCAGCAAGTTTGAGGTTGAAATTGCTGTAGATGTTGGTGATCTTGCTGTGGAAGTAGTCTGAGAGGGTGTCACAAAGTTCTTGGGAGGGGTGAATGGTGTTTTATATGGCTGTTGGGTTGGAGAATTCTTTGACTATTTTGAAGAGTTCCGTTGTGTGGCCGGCAGCAGAGTCAATGTGGGATTTGAAGGCTTCTTTCTTGGCTTCTTTTCTGTGTCTATGATAGTTGCTGAGGCCTGTTTTGTGAGCTGCTCTGTCAGTGTGGTTCTTGGTGACGCGCCTTCATTTCTCCATTTGGTGGCAGTTGTGCTTGGCGGACCTGAGTTCAGGGGTGCACCAGCTGGCATGGTTAGAGGTGTTGTTGGATTTTATGGGTTTCAGTTGGGCGATTCTTTTGGCACTGTTGGTGCTCCAGGCGGCAAAATTCTGGATGGCCTGGTTGAGGTCTGTCGAGGCCTTGGGTTGGGAGATGGTGAGGGCCTGAGACCACTGAGTTTCTGTGACCTTGCTCCAGCTGCTGTGGGAGGAGATCTGACGCCGAGTGATTGTGTGCTGGGCATTGGTGATGGTGACGTGTATAATGGTGTGGTCAGTCCAGGTGAGTTCTATGGTGTGGCTGAATTTGATTTTGTAGCTGGAGGCGAAAATGGGTTTGAGTGTGTGTCCGGCTTTGTGCTTGGTTTCGGAGGGTTCAGTTTGTATGTTGTTTTCTCCTGATTCCCATTATGCTTTTTGACTTTATATGCTTAATCCGCTTACTCCATACATGCCTGTTTTGATTTTACTATTTTACCTCCCCTTCCTTTTGGGAGTATTACCTCACTTACACTCTCACACTTGATCCAATATCTCTCTTCTCACTACTTCTCACGACTCTTTGAGAATGTACATTACGTAGATCAGCCTAGAATGAGTCTTCCTGCACTTGCTGTTGAGAGACTTAGTATGTCACACTTGCCATTTGGACGGAGTGCACTTACTGAACCACATGTACTTGAGCATGCATTTTGTGATGTTTTCAAATGTTCTGTCCCATTGTCTACAGTCTGAACTCGAGTTGAGGACATTTCACGGACACATCATTCTGTCATACACAAGCACTATGTGTATTTCCTCTTCTTTTAATTGTTGCCTCTATGGTGTGGGGATCCTGGGGTGTGCCACACTGGGGTGAATAGAGGCCTCTTCTCACTAGACCTTTTTCTCCCTCCTCTTATCCTTCCCATCATACTGTTGTTCATTACTTTCTCTGTCTCCCAGGATTGACATACAGCACTGCAATTTGGGGGTACCGTAACTGCAGGGTGATACAGCAGGAAAAAGATAGATTTTGTAGAAAACTACTGGGCCTGGGTATAAATAGTGCATCCTTTTTATTCATGAAGAACTGGGATTGGATTATGTGGAGGATCAAGTTAAATTGCCCCCATTGTTACTTTGGATTTCAGTATGGTGTGAAGAGAAACCGAATTTTAACAAGCATTTTCTTAAAAAAGGAGATCAGAGGCTCCTTAGGGAACGATTCTTAAACCAACTGAAGAGTGAGAGGGTAGCCAGTGTGCTTGAGAAATACTAACATATCCTTTTTGCTCCTGAAAACTGTAACAGGCATTGAACCATAACTTACAGCTGTTAGACATCCTTGGGACAGATCACTGCTTTCAAAATTTCATCTGGGTTCTATCCGCACACTGATCTGTTTCCCCAGGTTAGTTTGATCCCCATGCACTTTAAGTTTGTCCCTGTGATGGTTGCTCCCCTCAATCCCTGATACATCTGGTTTTATTCTATAAATTATATGATTTCTTGAGCAAAAAGTATTTAACACCACTTTTAAAATCCAGGTTTTTTTTTCGATTTCAGCTTACTGTGAGAAGTTGGCCTGGCATATGCTGTCCACTAATTATAGTGGGCACCTTGCACCAGTCCAAATCGACTCTTATGGTAGGTAGGTTAAAGACAACCTTATTGAAAGCTATCCTAGTGGTAGCTGTGGAGAGCAGCCTTCAGGCTAAGTCTTGAAGGAATGTAAAGCAGCTTGTTTTACCAGTCTATAATCTCTTGAGTGACCAAATGAAAGAGCACCACACCAGGTATATATTCAAAATATATGTATTTATTACTAAACACACCCCTCTAGTCTCTTTATGAGGCTAGAGTTCGAAGTACATAGGTTATAAGATCTTAAATCACAGTAATAGCACAAATACACGTTTGGGCCCTAGGGGCGTACCAAACCATATACCAATAAAGTGGTATGCGAACCACGACTGAACTAGACACTAGGCCTAGAGCCTCTAGAAGTGCTTGGACCACAAGGAACCACCCAAGGTAGTGACACAGGGGACCCACGGGAGACGCGTGCAGTGTAAATACACAACCGCGATACGCCGTTAACTTCTATGGAGAAAGTCGGGATCGGGAAAATAGAGGAAAGGGACACTTTAAAAAGGACTAGGACAAAACCCTTTGAGATCTAGGACTTTGAAGAGTCTCTACCCACGGGAGCACCGGAGTACTCGTGTTACCTCACCCAGGGAAGCCGGGTGCATAGGTGCCTTTCGGGGTCGGGTTTCGTCGTCGTTTCTTATGGCGATCTGCTGCAAAGTGCTGCTGGCGACCAGGAGAAAAGTGTCCGGGTGGATCCAAGAGTGGATCGGAGTTCTGAAGAACCTGAAAGCAGAGGGGACAGAGTCTGGGTCACTAGCCAGTGACCAGGAGGGCGATGGACAGATGCCCACCGATGTCGAGTGCTTCAAGTTCGTTGACGGTCGTCTTGACTCTTCAGCCACGAGGTCCGGGAGGCGTTGTCGGCGACCAGGAGCAGGATTCGGGCTGTTGCTTGATGTCTGTCGAGTGCAGAGGTGTCGGCAACCAGATTGGACCCAACAGGCCTTGGCAACGGCAAGTCTCGAGTAAGATGTAGATCGTCGATGATGCAGACCAGCAAGGTCTGGGGAACTCACCCAGCGAGGGTAAGTGAGGGCAGGCCTGGAGCAACCAGACTGCCAAGTAAAGAAAAGATTGGCCTTCGGGAAGGGCTACTAGCCAACGGGCTAGCGACCGCGAAGGAGCCTCGTGACGCCGCACGTGGAGCTGGCTTACAGGACACTCGTGGAGTGGGGGCCAGTGATCTTCGGTGCAGGTGGTGCTGGAGGCTAGGGCTACTAGGAGCCCAAAGCACGACTTCGTGGGAGACCCAGAAGATGGTGCACTTGCAAATGTGCTCGGTGTCCAGGGGTCACGGTCTCACGTTACCCACGATAGCCACGGGCCTCAGCTTTGCTGGGGACTCAGGGTAGCCTCGGGGAAGTCTGAGAATCCACCTCTGGTGATGCGATGACTTCGGCGTCCGACGGGAGCTTCAGTGATGCGAACCGGACAGATGCTTCTTTGGTGCCTGCCAAGCAGGGGAGTCACTCCTTGACCCCAAGGGAGATTCTTCAGTCCTCTAATCGTGAGTAGAGCGTCGAAGGTCCAGGATTCTGTTTCAGAGTTTCGTCCAGGTATAATCTAAAGTCCTAAGGACTGGGTTCCTACCTTTATTCCAAAAACAGGGGATGGACTACTCTGTGGCCCCACCTATGGGTGGGTCAGGGCAGAGGGGTGGCTACACCCCTTTCCCTTTGTCCAGTTCGCGCCAAAGCAGGGGCTGCAAGCCCCTGATCCGGTTTGAACTGGGGTATGCACAGGGACACCAAATGTGCCCCCAGTGCAGGACTTCAAAGCACCCGAAAGTGCTCCCGCCCAGCCCCAATACACATTGTCCTGTCTGGGGAGGTGGTCACACCTCCCTGGGACAGGAAACCTATTGTCCAGGTCTCCCCTGCCGGAGTTTCGTCCAGCAGCAGGAGGCCAGACTCGTGTCTGTGGCAGCAGCATCCATTTTGTGATGCCAGGGCTCTGGAAAGAAGTTACCGGACTCGTCAGAGTTAACATGCCTTTCCCTCTAGAAGGGTGGAATGCCACCCCCGCCGCCAGGATTGGCGGGGGGGTAGTATTCCAAGATGTTTGACACCAAACACGACATGTTTTGGTGCAGCCATTCCATAGTTAGCATTTTACCGCGAGGATATAATGCGTTTAAGAGTATATGGTCAGGCTGCACTACAAACAGCATCAGAGATGGTCTCCGAACGCTGCAGAGGGGCCCTGCTCATGCAGGGGCACCCTCTCACATAAGAACCATGCACTCTGCCTTTAGGATTGATAAGGCCTGCCTTAGGAGTGACTTATAGGTTTATATGTGTGTATGCTTTTAGTGATATAGGTAACCTATACCACAGCAAGGGGTGCAGGCACCACCTTACCCAGGCTGCAGTAGCAGACCTGTGGTGTCAGTTTGGATGGCCTACCAGGGGTGGCATAATACATGCTGCAGCCCCTGGCAGGCCTCTGAGGTACCTATGCCCTTGGTACATAGTATACCATATACTAGGGACTTACAAGGGCACTCCAGATCCCAATCAGTGATGTGCCTAAGGCACATGGAGACCCTTTAAAGAGGAAACAGCTAGGCTGGGGTTCTGAATTGCAGGGCCCCAGCCAGACTAATGTCGAAAACCAGTGAAGTATCAGCAAAAAGTGGGGGTACCCCTGTGAAGCAGATCCTACTCTCCTACACAACCCCCCAAACGTAGGGACATTAAACTAACCTTGCCCAGTTAAGTCTTCATGTTCTAAGTGGAAATACCTAGAGAGTCCATCTGCATTCGCATGGTTACTCCCAGGCCTATGTTCCACTGTAAAGTCCATCCCCTGTAGGGAAATGGACCACCTAAGCAGTTTGGGGTTTTCACCCTTCATTTGTTTTAGCCATAAGAGGGGCTTATGGTCTGTCTGAACCAGGAAGTGTGTACCAAACAAGTATGGCCTCAACTTCTTCAGAGCCCAGACCACAGCAAAGGCCTCCCTCTCTATGGCTGACCAACGTTTCTCTCTAGGGGTCAGCCTTCTGCTAATAAAAGCTACTGGCTGATCCTGACCTTCTTCATTCAATTGTGACAGTACAGCCCCTACCCCCAATTCAGATGCATCTGTTTGGACAATGAACTTCTTGGAGTAATCAGGACTCTGCAGAATTGGAGCAGTGCACATGGCCTGCTTGAGGTCATCAAATGCCTTTTGACAGCTAACTGTCCACTGAACCTTTTTGGGCATTTTCTTAGAAGTTAAGTCATTCAAGGGTGTCACTATTGATCCATACCCCTTGACAAATCTCCTATAGTACCCAGTCAGGCCTAAGAAGGCTCTCACCTGAGTCTGGGTAGTTGGAGCAGTCCAGTCCATGATGGTCTGGATCTTGCTCTGCAAAGGTTGAACCTGGCCTCCACCCACAAGGTGGCCCAGGTACACAACCTGACTCTGCCCTATCTGGCACTTAGTGGCCTTGATAGTCAGGCCTGCCTTTTGCAGGGCCTGTAAAACATTCCTGAGGTGGACCAGGTGATCCTCCCAGGTGGAGCTAAAGACAGCAATATCATCTAGATAAGCTGCACTATAGGCCTCCAGTCCTGTGAGAACTGTGTTCACCAACCTCTGGAAAGTGGCAGGTGCATTTTTCAGACCAAAGGGCATCACCACAAATTGATAATGCCCACTAGGGGTTGAAAATGCTGTTTTGGGCTTTGCAGCATCAGCTAGTCTGATCTGCCAGTAGCCAGCTGTTAGGTCAAATGTGCTGAGATATTTGGCAGAGGCCAAAGTATCTATGAGCTCATCTGCCCTGGGTATTGGATGGGCATCAGTCCTAGTGACTGCATTGAGGCCCCTGTAGTCTACACAAAACCTCATCTCTCTTTTCCCACCACTGGTGTGAGGTTTAGGTACTAGGACTACTGGACTAGCCCAAGGGCTATCTGAGGGCTCAATCACTCCCAATTCCAACATCTTCTGGACTTCAGTCCTGATACAGTCCCTGACATGGTCAGGTTGCCTATAAATCTTGTTTTTAATAGGCAGACTGTCCCCAGTGTCCACTTCATGAGTGCACCAGGTGGTCTGACTGGGTGTCAGAGAAAACATATGTCTAAACTGATTGAGGACTTGCCTGCAATCAGTTTGTTGCTGGGTAGTGAGGCTGCCTGCCAAGGCTACACCATCAACTGACCCATCGTCAGGGTTCTGTGAGAGCAGGTCAGGGAGTGGGTCACTCTCTTCCTCCTGCCCTTCATCAGTAGCCATGAGCAAGCCCATGTCTGCCCTGTCCACATATGGCTTAAGTCTGTTGACATGGAGAACCCTGTGGGGACTCCTGGGTGTTCCCAGGTCTACTAAGTAAGTGACCTCACCCTTCTGCTCAACAATAGTGTGGGGTCCACTCCATTTGTCTTGGAGAGCTGCTGGGGCCACTGGCTCCAACACCCACACCTTCTGCCCTGGCTGGTAAACAGTTAGGACAGCCTTTTGGTCATGCCAGGCCTTTTGAAGTTCCTGGCTAGCCTCAAGGTTTTTGGTTGCCTTTTTCATGTACTCAGCCATCCTGGAGCGGAGACCAAGTACATAGTCCACTATATCTTGCTTTGGGGGCTTGAGAGGTAACTCCCATCCTTCCTTCACCAAGCACAGTGGACCCCTCACAGGGTGGCCAAACAGAAGTTCAAAAGGGCTGTAGCCAACCCCTTCTGAGGCACCTCCCTATATGCGAATAAAAGGCAGGGCAAGAGTATGTCCCATCTACGCCTAAGCTTTTCTGGGAGCCCTTTAATCATGCCCTTTAAGGTTTTGTTGAATCTCTCAACTAAACCATTGCATTGTGGGTGATAGGGGGTGGTGAACTTATAAGTGACTCCACACTCCTTCCACATTGCCTTTAAGTACCCAGACATGAAGTTTGCACCCCTGTCTGATACCACCTCCTTAGGAAAGCCCACTCTTGAGAAAATTCCCAGGAGGGCCCTTGCCACCACAGGTGCTGTAGTGGTCCTAAGGGGTATAGCCTCTGGATACCTGGTGGCATGATCCACTACCACCAGTATAAATCTGTGCCCAGATGCTGTTTGGGGATCCATGGGACCAACAATGTCAATCCCTACCCTCTCAAAGGGCACCCCCACCACAGGTAGTGGTATCAGGGGGCCTTTGTAGTGCCACCTGCTTTGCCACTGGCTTGGCAGGTTACACAGGAGCGACAAAACTCCTTACTGTCTTCAGACATGTGGGGCCAGTGAAAGTGAGGGACAATTCTGTCCCAAGTCTTGTTCTGGCCCAGGTGTCCTGCTAAGGGAATATCATGGGCTAGGGTCAATAGGAAGCCCCTGAACTTCAAAGGTATTACCAACCTCCTGGTAGCACCAGGCTTGGGGTCTCTACTCTCTGAGTACAGGAGTCCATCATCCCAATACACTGTATGGGGACCACTAGCTTTCCCAGCAGCCTCAGCAGCAGCTTGCTGTCTGAGGGGTTCAAGGGAGGGGCAGCTCTGCTGCTCCTGGCTCAGATCTGCCCTAGAAGGTCCCCCTGTCCCCAAGAACTCAACCTGGTCAGGCTCAAGTTCCTCTGGGACAGTTCCTTCTTCAGGGCTGAGATCATCCCCCTCAAGGGACTGATCTTCCTCCTGAGCCAAGGGGAAGGCACTGCCTTAACCCTACTACTCCTCCTCTTGGAAGGCACTTGGTCCATTCTTCCAGAATCCAAGGCCTGTTCAGTTTTAGACAGTTTAGCTTGTGACCTGGTCACAGCAAACACATCTGCAGGGATCCCCAGCATTTCTGCATGGGTCCTGAGCTCCACTTCTGCCCAAGCAGAAGTCTCTAAGTCATTGCCAAGCAAGCATTCGACTGGTAGGTTTGCACTCACCACAACCTTCTTAAGGCCAGTTACCCCTCCCCAGGAGAAGTTAACAACTGCCAGAGTATGGTCTGTTCTGACATTGCTAGCATTGGTCACTTGGTACATTTCACCAAGTATAACTTGCCCAGGTAGCACAAGGTCTTGTGTCACCATTGTGACACTTGCCCCTGTGTCCCTAAATGCCAAAGCCTCTCGTCCATTGATTAAAGGCTGTTGTCTGTACTTGCCCAGATTACTGGGACTCACAGTGGAGGTCACATCCATGCCTCCATCACAGACTAACACAGCCTGAGTCAGTTCCCTGACTAAGTCAGAGCCCAACTCAGTTCCCAGGGTGAACCCTACTAAACCCTTTGCTGGAGCACCTCCACCAACTGTACTAGGGGGAACAGGTGCCTTAGGGGCATTGGTGGATGCTGGACTGGAGTCTTTGGACTTGGTGCAATCACTGGTCCAGTGGGTCTTTTGCTTACAGACCTTGCACCATGGTTTTCTTTGGCCTTTACCCTTGGTAGACTGGGAATCCCCACCAGAAGAAGATTTTTGGGGGCCTGATGAAGACTTTTGATCTTTACCCTTCTCCCCACCCTTGTCAGAGTTCTTAGCATCTTGCTTCTTGGTTTCCCCACCTTGGTTCTGTACCTTCTGCTTCACCCTGGTTCTGACCCATTTGTCTGCCTTCTTTCCCAATTCTTGGGGAGAGGTCAGATCAGAGTCAACCAGGTACTGATGCAACAGCTGGTTTTGACAGTTATTAAGAATCTGCTCCCTCATTATCAGATTATACAATCCTGAGAAGTCACACACCTTACTGCCCATCAACCAGCCTTCCAGAGCCTTGGCAGAACAATCCACATAGTCTACCCAGTCTTGAGTCTGTGCTTTTTGGGTGTCTCTGAACTTCAACCTGTACTGTTCAGTGGTTAGGCCAAACCCATCAATAAGAGCACTCTTCAAGACCTTGTAATTGTCAGCATCCTCCTCTCTAACAGTGAGGAGCTTGTCTCTACCTTTGTCAGCAAAGGAGAGCCACAAGATTGCTGCCCACTGCTCCTGAGGGACCTTCTGTACTTTACAGGCCCTCTCTAAAGCAGTTATCCATTTGTGGATATCATCCCCACTCTGGTAGGGAGGGACAATCTTGCTCAGGTTCCTATGGTCATAGGACCTTTCCCTATCTCTAGGGACATGGCTGCCACCATGGGACTCTAGTCCCAACTTTCTTCTCTCCCTAAGGAGATCTAGGGATTCTCTATCTAAAGCCAATTGCTTCTTCCTGATCTCCAGTTGAGTTTCCTCATACTGGACCAGTCTCTTTCTTCTCTCATGAGAGGATTCCCTCCTGTGAGAAGAAACAGAGCTCCCTATTGAGGTGCCAGAGTGGTTAGACTCCTGAGAAGGAGACCTAGACTTTCTGAGCACACTCATAATCCTTCCTGGGGGACAAAGGTGTGGTTCTCCAGATCCTCATCTTCATCTTCCCCAGAAGGGATTGGGTTTTCCAGGTCAGGGTCATTGTCACCCTCCTGGTCAGTTTCAGAGGGGGCTGGGGGTAGTAGTACCCCTGACCCCTTCCTCATCTGCTGGCCCACCCTCTGCTCCTACCCCTTCAGTCTCTGAGGACTTACTAAGATCATAAGCCACCAACATCTCCTGGAGGTGTTGGGTGGTGGGACTTTGGCCTGTCCTTAATTTCCTCACGTTACACAAAGCTCTCAGTTCCAAGAATGGGAGTGTGTCATACTTGGAGGGGGAAGCTCAATGGCTTCCTGCAGGGCATCTCTAGATCCTGCTTTTAAAGACATTACTAGTGTGGTGTGGTGTATGCACTACCTACTCTAGTGTGGCCTACTAAACTCTCTTGAGTTGTAGAAAGGGTTGTGCTATCCCTTAACACACAACTCTAAGTTCAGTAGAACTTACTGATATTCTAAGCTTAAATTATATGTACCTTAGGTACCTTTAGTGGTTTTCAGTTGATCAATTCAATTGAGATTATCTGGTAAAACAATAGCAAGCTGGAATCCCACACGCTGCACACCAATGTGAGAAGTTGGCCTGGCATATGCTGTCCACTAATTATAGTGGGCACCTTGCACCAGTCCAAATCGACTCTTATGGTAGGTAGGTTAAAGACAACCTTATTGAAAGCTATCCTAGTGGTAGCTGTGGAGAGCAGCCTTCAGGCTAAGTCTTGAAGGAATGTAAAGCAGCTTGTTTTACCAGTCTATAATCTCTTAAGTGACCAAATGAAAGAGCACCACACCAGGTATATATTCAAAATATATGTATTTATTACTAAACACACCCCTCTAGTCTCTTTATGAGGCTAGAGTTCGAAGTACATAGGTTATAAGATCTTAAATCACAGTAATAGCACAAATACACGTTTGGGCCCTAGGGGCGTACCAAACCATATACCAATAAAGTGGTATGCAAACCACGACTGAACTAGACACTAGGCCTAGAGCCTCTAGAAGTGCTTGGACCACAAGGAACCACCCAAGGTAGTGACACAGGGGACCCACGGGAGACGCGTGCAGTGTAAATACACAACCGCGATACGCCGTTAACTTCTATGGAGAAAGTCGGGATCGGGAAAATAGAGGAAAGGGACACTTTAAAAAGGACTAGGACAAAACCCTTTGAGATCTAGGACTTTGAAGAGTCTCTACCCACGGGAGCACCGGAGTACTCGTGTTACCTCACCCAGGGAAGCCGGGTGCATAGGTGCCTTTCGGGGTCGGGTTTCGTCGTCGTTTCTTATGGCGATCTGCTGCAAAGTGCTGCTGGCGACCAGGAGAAAAGTGTCCGGGTGGATCCAAGAGTGGATCGGAGTTCTGAAGAACCTGAAAGCAGAGGGGACAGAGTCTGGGTCACTAGCCAGTGACCAGGAGGGCGATGGACAGATGCCCACCGATGTCGAGTGCTTCAAGTTCGTTGACGGTCGTCTTGACTCTTCAGCCACGAGGTCCGGGAGGCGTTGTCGGCAACCAGGAGCAGGATTCGGGCTGTTGCTCGATGTCTGTCGAGTGCAGAGGTGTCGGCGACCAGATTGGACCCAACAGGCCTTGGCAACGGCAAGTCTCGAGTAAGATGTAGATCGTCGATGATGCAGACCAGCAAGGTCTGGGGAACTCACCCAGCGAGGGTAAGTGAGGGCAGGCCTGGAGCAACCAGACTGCCAAGTAAAGAAAAGATTGGCCTTCGGGAAGGGCTACTAGCCAACGGGCTAGCGACCGCGAAGGAGCCTCGTGACGCCGCACGTGGAGCTGGCTTACAGGACACTCGTGGAGTGGGGGCCAGTGATCTTCGGTGCAGGTGGTGCTGGAGGCTAGGGCTACTCGGAGCCCAAAGCACGACTTCGTGGGAGACCCAGAAGATGGTGCACTTGCAAATGTGCTCGGTGTCCAGGGGTCACGGTCTCACGTTACCCACGATAGCCACGGGCCTCAGCTTTGCTGGGGACTCAGGGTAGCCTCGGGAAGTCTGAGAATCCACCTCTGGTGATACGATGACTTCGGCGTCCGACGGGAGCTTCAGTGATGCTAACCGGACAGATGCTTCTTTGGTGCCTGCCAAGCAGGGGAGTCACTCCTTGACCCCAAGGGAGATTCTTCAGTCCTCTAATCGTGAGTAGAGCGTCGAAGGTCCAGGATTCTGTTTCAGAGTTTCGTCCAGGTATAATCTAAAGTCCTAAGGACTGGGTTCCTACCTTTATTCCAAAAATAGGGGATGGACTACTCTGTGGCCCCACCTATGGGTGGGTCAGGGCAGAGGGGTGGCTACACCCCTTTCCCTTTGTCCAGTTCGCGCCAAAGCAGGGGCTGCAAGCCCTGATCCGGTTTGAACTGGGGTATGCACAGGGACACCAAATGTGCCCCCAGTGCAGGACTTCAAAGCACCCGAAAGTGCTCCCGCCCAGCCCCAATACACATTGTCCTGTCTGGGGAGGTGGTCACACCTCCCTGGGACAGGAAACCTATTGTCCAGGCCTCCCCTGCCGGAGTTTCGTCCAGCAGCAGGAGGCCAGACTCGTGTCTGTGGCAGCAGCATCCATTTTGTGATGCCAGGGCTCTGGAAAGAAGTTACCGGACTCGTCAGAGTTAACATGCCTTTCCCTCTAGAAGGGTGGAATGCTACCCCCGCCGCCAGTATTGGCGGGGGGTAGTATTCCAAGATGTTTGACACCAAACACGACATGTTTTGGTGCAGCCATTCCATAGTTAGCATTTTACCGCGAGGATATAATGCGTTTAAGAGTATATGGTCAGGCTGCACTACAAACAGCATCAGAGATGGTCTCCGAACGCTGCAGAGGGGCCCTGCTCATGCAGGGGCACCCTCTCACATAAGAACCATGCACTCTGCCTTTAGGATTGATAAGGCCTGCCTTAGGAGTGACTTATAGGTTTATATGTGTGTATGCTTTTAGTGATATAGGTAACCTATACCACAGCAAGGGGTGCAGGCACCACCTTACCCAGGCTGCAGTAGCAGACCTGTGGTGTCAGTTTGGATGGCCTACCAGGGGTGGCATAATACATGCTGCAGCCCCTGGCAGGCCTCTGAGGTACCTATGCCCTTGGTACATAGTATACCATATACTAGGGACTTACAAGGGCACTCCAGATCCCAATCAGTGATGTGCCTAAGGCACATGGAGACCCTTTTAAAGAGGAAACAGCTAGGCTGGGGTTCTGAATTGCAGGGCCCCAGCCAGACTAATGTCGAAAACCAGTGAAGTATCAGCAAAAAGTGGGGGTACCCCTGTGAAGCAGATCCTACTCTCCTACACTTACCTTTTTACATTTACAGCTATTACCTGATCATGTGGTGATGCTGGTGGTCACTTCCTAATTAAAAGGAGCACTATATTGGAATAAAATTATGAGCGGCTAATTTACAATGATCTGATAGATAGGTTGGCCTGTTTTCCTCTAAATTGTACCTACTGCCTACAGAATGTGTGATTTGAGCTCAATAAGGTGGCCTGTATTTTTTAATGTTTTTAATGTATTTATGTGGTTCTTATGTTTTTATCTTTTATGATGATGATGCATATTCTAATAAAGATTTTTATTACCTTACCAGTGGCTGAGATTAATTTAAGCATTCTATCCATCACTTTTTTGTAAACTTTACTGTGTTTCCCTAAGTGGGACGGGTATGCCCAGATGTGGGTCCTGTGCACACTGTTTTACTGGAACCAAGCAGTACCCAGCTGATAAGCCCATAACTAGTGAGAAACGGGGCCTTGGTTGCTTGTGTTCCAGTTCAGGATGGTCCTGTCTTGGTGGTTTGGGCTGGACTGTTCTGCATGTAGCAGGACCAAGACTGATTTGGATATAGCTGGGTCCATACTAACATGACATGGTGTACAAAATAATGATGGATTGGGATGCGGTCTCTAAGTAACTACCAGTGGCTGAGAATAATTCAAGCATTCCATCCATCGTTTTTCTGTATACTTTAAGTTTCTAAATGTGGCATTTCTAAAATAATAATTTAAAATCCGACCTCACCATAAACAAGAATTTTAAATTACACTTCAAAAGAGTGTAAGAAGTATTTTTCTAGTGGCTACCAATGTGAAGTTAACATTTATTAAATGTAACAATGTAGCCCAATGATTATATGGAGTAGCCAGCTTTGATTTTGGGGATATTTCACTATAAGGACATGTTTAGCATTCGTTTCTATGTGCCCTAGTTTTAAATACCTGCACCCTGCCTTTAACAGCAATATGGTCTAAATATGGGTGACTAATTCATATATAAGAAATTGGGTTGCTGGTTGAGGGGGTGAAATCCTACTCAATCAGCAACCAATTTTTGTCAGGGTGATGTCACAAGTACAGGCCAACCTTGATGGCATGCGGGTCGGATATAGGGACCAGGTTAGTCCTGCTGAAAGACTTACATTCAAAGTCCAGAACAACGAATTCCGTTTGAAGTGGAAGGGGCCGCAAGAAGCAAGGAGAGCATCATGGATAATCGTCTAGGGTAGCGTGAAAAGCTGGCTTGGTGTCACGGACGGTCATCGCTGTAACACGAAGTTATTGTCGACGTTGCATACAGTACTGGCCGGAGCTTTGCATTGGCGGTCACCATAAGCTGTCAATGCTGTGGCACGAAGTGCAGACCTCCCATTGCTGGGCATCATTGACTGTCGCTGTAGCCCGAAGAGACGGGTTCACCGTCACTTCACATTGGTGGGTGGTGTGAGTGTCAAGACCTTGGAGTGAATGGACCCGTTTGTGAAGAACCCAAAAACTTCATGAGAGCTCAAATGAGGCCCCACCAAGGGTCCAGAACCTGAGAGGCACCACTTGAGGGTCAATAACTCACTCCAGTAGAGGCCAACATGGCTTAGGCAGGTCCATTTGCAGGTCCAGGCAATAGGTCCAGGCAGCAGGTCAGCCGAGCAGTTGCAGGATGCCTCTGGAGCTTCTTTTGTCCCTGTAGCTGAAAATAATAGGTCAGCCAGCTGACCCTTAGAGTCACTTCAGTGTGGGATGAAGGGTGCAGGTCTAATCTTTCTTCTCAGCAAGCAGGACAGCAGAATAGCAGGGCAGCAGAGTGGCAGTCCTTCTGGCAGCACAGCAGTACTTCTGTAGTATTCACAGATCTGGGAGTGTACTGAAGAGTTGGTGTCTGAGGTCCAATATATTTATACCTGATGCCGTTTTTGAAGTGGGACAGACTTCTGGAGGAATCCCTTTGAAGTGCTCAGGTTTCCTGCCTCCCTTGCCCTGGCTCAAGACTAACTTCAGGGGGGTTGCAATCCTTTGTGTGAAGGCAGGACATAGCCTATTCTGGTGTAAGTGGGGCTGTACCTAGCTCTGCCCTACCATCCTGCTAGTAATGGCATTTGGATTCCTAGAGATCATCTGTTTACCAGCTGGCTTGTTTGTTGGTTCTTCTTTGACTGTTGTTTTTGAAGGGCATGAGTGAGTCTGCACAGTTCTTGATCCATTTGTTGAAGATGGTGATGTCCTTGTCTAGGTTTTTAGTGGCGTAGGGTGGGTCTGTATTGAGGGCCTCATGCCAATCAGCCTCTGACACTTTGTTACGGCTCCGACTAGCTTGGTCAATGCTGATGGGTATTTTGACTTGTGACGTGGTGATTTGGAAATGTATGATGGAGTGGTTGATCCATATGAGTGGTGAGGCAGCGTTGTACATGAACTTTTTGCAAGTGGGGGAGATTGGATCAGAGTATATCTTGAGATGTGTGTAGGGTCTGTGACAAGCTGGGGGAGTCCGCTGTTGTTCAGGTTTTCAAGGGGGTGTGAGGAGCAGAGGTCCTTGGGGTCCTCCAGTTGGAATTTGAGGTTGCCAAGTTATAAAAAGTCCTTAAAATGGATGATAAAGGGAGCAAGGAAGTCAGTGATGAGGTTGTTCAAACTCGTTCGTGGTCCGAGTGATCTACATACAAGATTTCTTTCAGGGTGAAGCTGTTGTTTATAGGCAGAAGTTCCATGAAGTGGGTGTCTGTGTCTGTGGATGTAGTGCATGCAATCGTGTCCCTGTGCATATTTGCGAGTCCCCCTCCTGGCATGTAAAGGTGGTCCTGGCATGCGATCTTGTAGCCCATTGGGATGGACATGACGATGTTGGGGGCTGACAAGGGAAAGACACAGGTTTTCGTGAGGAAGCCAATATCTGGCATGCTGTTACTGAGGAGATCCCAGATTTCAGTGGCATGCTTGCTGAGCCAGCAGGTGGTGAGAAGCATGCATGTGAGTGGCTGCTGAGGTGCTGATATGGTGTGTTGTGAGGCATGTGTGCATGTGAGGGTGTGATGTTGCAGGTAAAGCAACAGAGGGTGCATGTGAACGGTCCTACCATGGTGTGTGAGTGACAAGAAAGCAATGGGCGGCTTGTCAGCCAGGTTTCAGTGAATGGAGGATTGCTGAGGTGTAGTGGTGTGGGCTGATCAGACCATCGTTCATGGCACTGGGTGCACTCCAGGCTCAGACGGGTGCAAACGGGCCTGACTTTGGCACACCTTCGATTAAGCTCAGGCAGTGAAATCTGCTCTGTTCGCAGAGTTTGCTGAGTTTTCCACACTCCGCGCTTTGCAGAGCACGCAGAGTTCTGAAAAACGCAGAGCGGAGTTTTTTCCTCGCTCGTGCTCCCCAACATCAAGTTGGCGAGCGCGAGCGAGAAAAATTGACCTCCCAGTGAAATTTCTCAATGCTGGCGGTCGCGGGGGTAGCAACCGCTAGCGATGAGAAACCTTCTTTTTGCATTGAGAAAGTTGCCGCTCGAGTAGAAAATCTACTTGAGCTGCAGAAAAGAAGCAGCGCCCTCTTGCACTGCACATGGTGCCATTCGCTTTGATTTAAAGTACAGGACAAACACCCGTGCTGAAAATGAACGTGAACAGGTATGACCAAGCGCACTCTGCCGCTTGCGGAACTCCGCATGGAGCGGCTGGAGTTTTCTGGTCACTTCGCGGAGTCCCGCATAGCGGAACTCCGCAAACTCTGCCCAGGCTTACCCTCAACATGCCAGTGGAACAGTCACTTTAAGTAGGTCCTGGGAGGGGTAAGGAGCATGGTTGGTGGGGCTAATGTAAGTGAGAAGAAGATGCAGGAAGAAGACGCTGGAAGAAGGTAAGGAATGGAGGAGGTGGGTAGGGGTAAAGCACTGTTGAAGCAGGAGGGTGCTGAGGGGGACTGAAGCTGGGAAATAGCTGGCAAGGAAAGCGGCACACAGAGAAAAAAGAGGTTGTAGTGAGAAAATGCAAGCCTGAGGTGCAAGGTCAGTGCCAGGTAAGTGGGTTAGAGGCTGGGTTTAGGCACTTGCCCAATGGGGTCTCCCAGCAGCCACCATTCCCCCACTAAGTAGGTCTTGGGAGGAGCACAGTGGCTGGGGCTCCCCTGAGTGGGAAGAATAGGCAGTAAGCAGGTATGGAGCGGGGTGAGGTGGGGAAATCATGGGATGGGGTAGGATGGTTGAGGGGGCATGAAGCAGGGAAAGAGCTGGCAAGAAAAGCAGAGCAAAGAACGTAAGAGTCTGAAGAGAGAAAATGCGCAAAAAGAAAGGGGCACGAGAGGGAAAGGGCACAAAGAGAGCCTGCAGAGAAATGGAGAGAGGCCAAGGGGAGAGAGAATCACTAAAAGCGAGATGGGTATTGGCAAAAAAGAGTGAACGGTTTAGTGAGAAGGGTATAAAAGAGGGGGAAAAGAGCAGATAGCACAAAATAGGCAAAAAAAGAAAGAGAGACACTAAGTGAGAAGGGTATAAAAGAGAGCACAAAGCACAAAAGGTGCCAAAGAGGCACAAAAGTGAGATAGGCCCTAAAGAGAGAAAGACACAAAAGTGAAGAGAAGCAGAAAACAGGCACAAGAGTGAGAATGAGATGAGATGAGAGCAAGTGCGAGAGAGAGGTGGGAGGTGACTGCAGTTTGAGCGAGGTGAGAGCCCAAGGTGCAAGGCTGAGTCTGAAAGGCCTAGACTGGTCAGAGGCCCAGTCGAAGGTAAGTGGGTGGGGGGTTGGGTCTAGACACCTGCTTCACAACACCAAGAAGGCAGATTATGAAATATCCCTCAGGGCATGGAAGTTAGCTTGCCAAGCACATATCCCCCTACCAAAGAGGAAACTCCAGAGGACAACCTGTCCCAACATGGCTTATTTATTGCACCTTCTAGGGCTGGAAGTGAAGTGTGGTCTGCCAGCACAAGCCCTTGTGAAATGCCATCTGCTAGCTAAAGCTCAGTGACAAGCAATCAGCAAGGGAGCTGGAGGCCAAAATAGCAGCAATAGTACTGGAAGAGAAGAAATATGCACAATAACAAAAGAGACTAGCCTTGGAGGAGAAGAAGGCCAGCTTAGGACTCTTGAGATCTGAAGAAGATGGTGGCGGCAATGGTGAGGGGTCTATATGGATGTCATACATTGATAAATGGTTTGTTCCCACAAGAGAACATTGAGAACACTCGGGGTGGGTCAACAACAACACTGGGGAGCCTTACTGTGGGAGTTAGTACCAATGTGAGAAGTTGGCCTGGTATATGCAGTCCACTATTTAAAGTGGGCACCTTGCACCAGTCCAAACAACCCTTATGGTGATTAGGTCAAAGATAACCGTTATTGAAAGCTATCCTGGTGGTAGCTATCGAGAGCAGCTTTCAGGCTAAGTCTTGAAGGAATGTTAAGCACCTTGTTTTACCAGAATGCAACCTTATAGTATTGGTTAAATGAAAGGGAAACCACACAATAGTTATAAAAATATGTATTTATTATATATAACACTCTCTGGTATCTTCTACCCGAGGATATAACACAAATCAAATAATACAGTTGCAAAGAATCAAACGTAAGTAGCACAATACACAGTGGGCTCCCGGGGAGACCAAACCATATACTAAATAAGTGGTATAAGAACCATGACTCGGTACTATACCTAGTCTAGAAGGTGTAGAATCACTGGGTCCCCAAGGAACCACCCAAGGTGAGTGAGTAGGGACCCCACGGAGGACGGGTGCAGTGTGAGAACACGACCGCGTGCTCTGTACAATTCAATGAGAAAGTCGCAGTTGGAAAATCAGAGATTCAGGACCCTTCCCAGCAGATTATGAAGACAACCCTTGGAACTTAAGAGATACCTTTGTACCAGAGTTACCTATCCCAGAGGAGCCGGGTGCATAGGTGTGAAGTGGCGTCGGAAACCCTCGTCGTATTCTATAGATGTCGACAAAGAAATGCTGCTGCAGGAAGAAAGAAAAGTGTCCGGTGGAATCCAAACATGGATTCTAGATGAGAGGAACCTGAAAGGAGAGGGGACAGAGTCTGGGTCACTTTGGAGTGATCAGGGGCTCGGTAGACGAATGCCCACCGATGTCGGGTGCTTCAGGTGCGTTGACAGTGAGCTTGACTCTTCAGCTGCAAGGACCCGGAGATGTCTGGGACGACCAGGAGCCGGAGGCGAGCTGTCCCACAAAGGATGTCGAGTGCTGAGGGGTCGGTGTCCGGCGGGAGCACCAATCAAGCCTTCGCAGCGGCGACAAGGTAGATGGTCAAATTCAGTGTCGATCTGGCCCAGCAAAGACCAGGAGACTCACCACAGCAAGGGGAGTCAGGGCAGGCCTGGAGCAACCAGGGGAGCCCAAATAAAGCAAAGTTGACACTCAAGTGGACCCACAGGCCAAAGGCACAGGTGTCGTGAGGGGACCTCAGGCGGGATACCAGCTAGCAGGGCACAGAGTGTGAGGATGCCGGAGTCCTTCTCAGAAAAGATGTGCTGGGGTCAGGGCTATAAATAGCCCTATGCACGGAATTGTTGCATGACAACAAGCATGTGCAGTTGTAAATGGATGCGGTGCACAGGGGTACGGGTTATACGGTCCCCACGAGGGATATCTGCCTCAAACTCTGTAAGAGGTAAGCTCGACCTCAGAGACATTCAGAAACCCTGGAGCCTTCGGAGTCCGCAGGAGCTCAGGATCAGCAAACCGGTCAGATGCGTTACGGTGCCTGCGTTTGCAGGGGAGTGACTCCTTCACTCCAAAGGAGATTCTTCTGTTGTCTTGGAGGTCCACAGGGTCCTGCACGGAGCCTGTATGGATCACGGACAGTGGCAAGACTGGGGACGGCAAGGGAAGACGAAGTCGAGCCCAAGGGAGGTCCAGCGAAGTCCAGCGTGTCCAGACGGTGAAGTGTAGTGGTATCTTCTTGCAGAATCTTGTCCACGTAAAATCTAGGGGGATATTAGCAACAACTTGCGATAATTATCGCAAACCGCGCTTAGCGCGTTTTTTTTTATTGCCGCCTATCGATGGATATTATCGCGGAGATAACACGCTATTAGCAACGTTTATCTCCAATGCGATAAAATATCCAGCGATAGCGGCGAAATGCGTGAATATCGCTGGAAACCAGTGATATTAGCGCCATGGTGGACTTAGCCTGACAATCCACCTCCCATTGAAGAAACAGGTAAGTCATGTTTTTAGCAGGTGTTAAATTCTAGCGATAATCGTGCTTAGCGCGACTTTTTTTATCGCTTCGCCTGCGTTGCTAATAGGGGGAAGTTGTGTTAGCAACTGTTTTCAGTCGCTTTTAGTTGGGAACGCCTACCTTGCATGTCATTAGCGATAATTATCGCTGGCATGCAAGGCGATGGGAAAACCGGCCGCTATCGCCAGAAAGCTGTCGCTAACGCCTGTTAGCGACAGCTTGCTGATAGGGCGATAAAAAAATCGACGCTTTAGCGGCAAAAAGTGCCGCTAAGGCGGCGATAAAGCCCTTGCTAATATGCCCCTAAATCCTGTCTGAGAGGTGGTAACACCTCCCTGAGACAGGATGCCTTTTGTGCTGCCTTCCCCTGCTCGAGCTTGTCTCAGCAGCAGGAGGGCAGACTTGTGTCTGTGGCTGGCAGCATCCATTTTGTGCTGTAAGGCTCGAGAAAGTTGGTACCGGTAGACTTAGGTACCCCCAGAACCTAGGTTCTGAGGGGAGGAATCATACCTCCCACACCAGTTACTGGTGTGGAGGTATGATTCCAAGGTGTTTGACACCAAACAACACATACTTCATTGCAGTCGTTTTCGAGATAGCATTTACCGCGAGGTTATAATGCACCTCTACCTATATGTCTGGTAGTATCACGTACAGCCCGGGAGAATGGTCTCTGAAGACTGCAGAGGGGCCCTGCTCATGCAGGAGCACCCTCTTATGCAAAACCCAGCACCCTGCCTTCAGGATTGTTAAGGCCTGCTATAGGGGTGACTTACAAAGTTTTAAGTGTAGTGATATATATAGATATAGTGAACCTATATCTTAAGTAAGTGGTGCAATCACCAACTTACACAGGCTGCTGTAGCAGACCTAGAGTTCCATTTTGCATGGCCTCTAATGGGTGGCATAATACATGCTTCAGCCCATGGGAGGCCTCTGGGGTACCTATGCCCTGGTACATGGGTATCATATACTAGGAACCTATAAGGGTACCCCAGTATCCAATCTGGAGTGTACCAAAGTACATATGTTGCAATTTAAGGGAGCAAGGAGATAGGCTGGGTTCCTGAATAGCAGGATCCCAGCCAGACTAGTCTAAACAGTGGGTGCAAAAAGCAAAAAGTGGGGGTAACCATAAGAAGCAGATCCTACTTTCCTACAACCAGCACTATGGAGGCATGCACTTCTGAGTCTAGAGGGTATAGCTGACTCCTTTGGTCTGAAGAAGTTTCATGACACGGACAAAGACACTTAGGATGAGCTATATAATATGATCATGAAGGAGCACATCTTGAGTAATTGTAATTCAGATTTACACTAGCACCTAGTGGATTTTAGGCAGAGTGGTAAAGCAGCTGACATGAGGGTGCACACTAGGGTGTCTAAAAAGCCCCATAAGGGGTGATCCAAATAGAGGGGTTTCAGACCCCATCAGTGGAAAGAAAAGAGCAGCAAGGATAAAAAAATAAAAGAATTCTCACAAGGGCTCCAAAAGTCTACTCAAGAGGGGGGAGTTCTGCACCTTGTTTCAAACTTAAGCGTGGAGGATACAAGGAGAAGAACATTTTGGGTGCCATGAAGGCTGGGGTGTGCTTTGACTGACACAAGCCAGGACATAGAACTGGAGACTCAGTCTGTTCCAAGAAGCTGCCCACAGATGGGCAGTCCCAAGGGATCACAAGTGTAGGAATTGTGGTAGAAGTTAGCCCAGGGAAAAACTAGGGATTGGACTGAAGTCACCATAGTCTCAGTCAAGACATAAATGTTGAAGCCCTGGCAGCCTTATCTGCAAAGCACGGGGAAGTGCAGGTGATAGCAAATCACCAACGGAACAAAGGTTGAGACTCTGATGGACACAGGAGCCAGTATGATCACAATGATAGTCTCTCTGTCTTTTCCCGAGCACAAATACACTCCATAGGATAATCAATGCTGACAATTAGGGGAAGGTTCATCCTATGCATGGCAATAGTCACCTTTAAGTGGGGAGGGGTACTGGCCTAACACAGGTAGCTGTCAGCCCTGCCATTCTAGCAGAGAGTCTGTTAGGGAATGACTTAGAAACCTCTGCTTGAGCAAAGGTAGAAAGGAAGACTCATGCAGAAATGTTGGGTCTCCCTGAACGTGTGTGTGTGTGTGGTAACAAGGATCAAGATAGCACATCAGGAAAGTTAAGGGAGCCTGGAGTCTGAAACAATGGTCTAGGTTCCCAAAATAAAGAGGTGTTGGAAACCAGCCTCAATACATCCCACTGCCCATAAGGAATCTAACTCCCAAGGGGAGGCTCTTGAGCCTAGCCTCTTAAGTGCGGGCATCAGCCCCCGTCAAAAACCTGCACTTCCTTCCTAGTGTGTTCATTGGCAATTGGCTAATGCTGGAGAGGGTTTTAAAGGGTTTCTTTTTTAAACTTTTCAGGTCAGCTGCTGGGGAAAATCTTCCCCTGTGGCCTGAGGCTGTTTTTTTCTTTTGAAATTTTGACGTGCGCACATGGCATGCTGACATAATTTCACTGAATGTGATATTAAAATGAGACGAACAGCTCATTCCACTTTCACTGTATTTGTGCCCGGGGGCATATCTCAGTCCATGGGGAGGTACTGTTGGAAAGGGGAGAAATTCCCATGTCCAATGGTATCTCTCCCTAGTGAATCCCTGTTTGGGGATAACTGCAGGAGGGTAATCCACAAGCAGAACGCCAGGGAGTAGGTTTTGTGGGTGGTGACCAGCCTTACTAGCAATGGCCATGTTCTCCTGCCTCCTCCTGCAAAAAATGTCATCCCCTACCCCCTGGGGGGCAGACAGGAGGTACTTACCTCCAATTTGCCCCAGGGGCAGACATGCCCACTAGACGCCAGGAATAACTCTTTTGGGGCAATAGGCTAGTGCTCCCTCTCCACAGAGCAAGAAAAGTCTTTCTGCCTGCCTAGGTGGCAGCACGAGGTCTTTAACTCCAATCTGCCCCCAAACCCAGGGGGAGGAGTCAGAAATCTCACTAGACACCAGGTCATTTTTTTTATTTTAAAAAGGGGTGGGGTTGCCCCCAGACATCAGATCAAGCCCCCACCTCATCATATACCCAGTTTCCATGTATTCATGTTGTGTTCTGGGTAATTTACTGTTGCGGGCACTACGCTCACCCTCACAAGTGAAGTACCATCAGGAGACTGGCAGGAATGCTGGTTGGCAAGACATTTGTGGCTCCTCGAAGATGATAGAACCTTTCATGACAGAAATGTGAGAAATATTTGTGAGTTTGTAGCCAAAGTGTGGGGTTTGCAATGGTTTCTGGGTAAATAAACCTGGTGAGAGACACACAAGTCATGCCACCCAGGACTCCCCTGGGTGTTTTCAAATTTGTGGTAGTTTAGTATGTTCCGTAGATGCTGGCTGAGCTAAAGCTTAAAATCCACAGCTACGCAAACTGCTAAAAAAGGGCCTGTTTTTGGTAGAAGATGCTGATGTGTTAATGTTGTATTTTGGGCCCTTCCTGTCATGGGCACTAGGTCCACCCACACAAGTGAGGTGCCATTTTTATTAGGAGACTTAGAGAAACTCTGGGTTGAACGAAATTTGAGGATCCCCACAGATTCCAGATCTTGTCCTCACAGAAATGGTAAGAATATGTGTGTTTATAAGCACAGTTTGAGGTTTGCAAGGGCTTTTGGGTAAAAAGTCACATTAAAACCACACAAATCATACCACTCTGGACAACCATGGGTGTTTGGTTTATAGAAATATCTGGATACAGTAGGTTTTCTTTGGTGGCGGCTGAGCAAGGGCCCAAAATCCACAGCTACTTGCATTGTGTAAAAAGCATGGATTTTTCTGAGTAAAACATGAGGGGCCCGATTCACAAAGGTAAAGTGAGACAAAAGTCTAACTTTACGACTTTCTGTGGAAAAAGCCTCAGTAGTTAAGGTGGCTAAAGGGGAAGAATCTATGCTGAGACACCTGCCAGACCTCTCTGAGTTGAATGGGACAAGATGACCCTCAAGGTGGGATTTCTGCAAAGCACAGAGAAGATGCCCAACTGTTGAAGCCCTTTGGCACCAGGCTGAAGTACAGGGGATACATGTGGAGCTCATATACAGTGAGGCTAGGGTCCCAAATCCTTACACAACCAGGCAATTGGTGGTCCCCCAACAGTACTGAGCATTTTAATTAAAATTAGCCCATGCTATCCCCTTGGCTGGCTAATTGGGGCAGACCAAGACCTGGGAGATGTTGACCAACCACTCTTACTGGTCTCAGATGTCTGAGAAGGTGTAGAAGTACTGTCGCTACTGCACCACCTGTCTAGCCAGTGGCAAGATAGGAGGGCAACAAAAGGCTCCCTTAATTCCACTACTTATGGTCAGAACCTCCTTTGAGAGGGTGGGGATTGACATTATCAGTCCTCTAGACCCTAAAAGGGTAGAGGGAACAGGTTCATCATGCTGGTTCCCTGAAGCCATACCACTGAGCACGGTTGCTGTGCCCATGGTAGTCAGTGCCATGCTTGGTATCTTTTCCAGAGTAGGGTTCCCCAGAGAGGTAATTTCAGATATGGGGACAAACGTCATGTCTGCATCCTTAATGTCTATGTGGCAGGAGTGTGGACAGACTTAAAATGTCACCATTTTTATCACCCCCAAACCAATGGGCATGTGAACAGATTCAACAAGACCCTAAAATGTATGATTATGGGGTTATCTGAGAAGTACTGTAGAAAGTGAGATTTCCTACTCCCATGACTTTTATTTTCCTACTTGGAGATACCACAAAAGGGAGCCCCGTCCAGCTTTTGTAAGGACACTGTGTTCGAGTTCCCTTAAATCTTGTCAGAGAAGAGTTTGAAAAACGTCTCAGTGAGCCGGAATGAGTAATTGTTGACTATGTTAGGAGCCTGCATTTCTGCATGGATGAGTACATGAAGAAGACTAACAATACCTTGGAGGCCAGCAATGAGCATCTAAAGCATTGGTATAACCAAAAAGAGAACTTTGTAGAATACTAGCCAGGTTAGGAAGTGTGGATTGTCGAGCATGTGGCACCCAGGGCCTTCTAGGACAAATGGGCTAGGTCCTACAAAGTATTGGAAAAGTTGGATGAGGTTCCCTACCTGGTGGACATTGGTACCCCTTGACACCCCTACAGGGTGTTCCATGTCAACCATCTCAAGCCCCACTTTGACAGAGTGGACATGACTATGCTCATGGTCAATGAAGGAGGGGAGGAAGTAGAGAGTGAGCTTCTCCTTTACCTCCTATCCCACAGTGCCAAGGATGGTTCAGTGGATGGAGTAGTGCTCTCCCCTACACTGTTGGAGCAGCAGCAGAGCGATTGTCGTCATTTGTTTTGGCAGTTTACTGGACTGTTCTCACTGCCACTTGGACTGACCCAGTGGTGTGTTCATGACAGTGACACTACTGACAGTTTACCTGTCAAAGTAAAATATACAAGTTGTCAAAAACCGTACAGGGCAGGATCAAGGAAAAGGTTTCCAAAAACATTGCCCTTGGGGGTGATTGAGCCTTCTAGTATTCCCTGAGCCAGCCCAGTGGTGCTGGTGCCCTAGGCCAAACTGAAAGGTGGGACCCCATAACTCAGTTTATGTGTGGACTACTGAGGAGCGAATGCTGTCACGAAGACTGACAAACACCCCATTCCCAGAGCTCATGAACTTATTGCCTAGTTGGGGGCTGCGAAATATCTCAGTACTTTAATATGACTTCTGGGTACTTGCATATTTTCTTGACTGAGGGAGCAAAGGGGAAATCAGCATTTCCTACTCCTGAGGGCCACTTCCAATTTAAAGTAAGCCTGTTTGGGTTAAAGAATGCCCCAGCCACCTTCTAGAGACTGACAAGCATGGTCCTGTGTGTGCTGGAGATCATTAGTGCAGCATATCTAGATGATATTGCTATTGTTTAGTTCCACCTAGCAGAATCACCTGATTGACTTCAGAGAAGTCCTTCAGGCACTGCAGCAGGCAAGGACTGGCTATCAAGGCTAGCAAGTTCCAGATAGCCACCAGTCTGTAGTGTACCTTGGCCACCAAGCTGGCAGGGGACATGTGCAACCTCTCTAGTCTAAGGTTCCAGACAATTATGGCTTGGGAGCAACCCAAGCTCCAAACTAAGGTCAGAGCTTTCCTGGGTCTGACAAGTAACTACGGAAGGCTTGTGAAGGGGTAGGGCACCACTGTAGTCAGTGACAAAACTAACTTCCAGGAAACAGCCAAAGAAACCTTTGAACTGAACTGAAGAGTGTTAGAAAGGCCTTTGACACCCTGAAAGAGGCACAGTGCACATCACCTGTACTCAAGGTACCTGATTTCAGCAAAGTGTTTGTGGTCCAAATAGATGCTTCAGAACATGGGATTGGGGCAGTGTTATCACAACTAAATGGTGAGAGTCACAATCAGACAGTTGCCATTATCAGCAGGCAACTCCTCCCCAGTGAGAAGCGTTGGAGTGCCATAGAGAGGGAAATCTTTACTTTGGGTTGGTCACTGAAGAAGCTGCAACCCTACCTATTTGGAACTCACTTCAGGGTTCAGACTGACCACATACCTCTCAGATGGCTCATGGAGAGGAGAAAAGCCTAAACTGTTGAAGTAGTCCATGTCCCTACAGGGAATGGCCTTTACTGTGGAACACAGACCTGGGCATGACCATGCCGTTGCAGATGGCCTTTCCAGGTTGTTCTGCTTAGACGATGAAAAGTTCCAAGGGAATGGCTCAGTTGCTCCTCACCTTTCACTTGTAGGGAAGACATGTAGGAAAATGCATTTTTGCGCAAGATCACCCCCATTTTATAAATTGATGTTGCTATTTTTTTCACTAAATGTACTTGGACTCTGCTAACCAGATCCTAGTGCATGTGCTTTGACCGCGCATTGCTGCCCGCACTAACTCCCACACCTATGAATCCATCCATCTACCATCCATCCTGACCCAAGCCCATTTCCATCCATTCACACTGAAGTATTCATCCGTAATTCACCACTCGGAATTTATTAAGCAAACTACAGATGCATCCACTCAAACTTGCACCCACATCCATTCCTTTATTAATGCACCCACCATTGTAAGCACCCACATCTATACAGCTACTGTGTAGTGTGTCTGTGCATCTGTGTGCTGGTAGATGCGTTTTCTGTTAGTGCATCATAAACATATTACACAATAACCAATAGCAAGTACAACAAAGACTATAAACCCTCATGGCTTTGTAAACGCTTGTTGTAAAAGGCCTACTCTTCTTTTGATTTGCATCTCTTTAATAATGTTAAAAACGTCAGCAGTTCTTACATTCTGCATAAATGATGTATGTTTACTTTAAGTCTAATCTTTCTGTATTGCAACATTGGTGTATATACTCTTCTTTTACAAATGTTGTGTTACTTCCCAGGGGCAGCTATTTACTTTAATTTGTTCCTTTGGGGTTTTGAGGTGAATGATTTATATTCAGGGAACATCTATTAAGTTGATATATTTCCTAACATCTTCTGGTGATTGGCTGTAAGCTTTTGTTCCACAGGCTCTTCTTCTTTTCAGTAAATTTGAACGCATATTTCGCTGAGCTCTGATGGAAATTGCGTCGTTACTAATTTTTTGCTAGATCCCTTTACTGGCATTTGGCTTTTGTGCATCTCCTGTACCTCATTTGAAAATATACAATATAATACAATTGATTCTAGCTCGTGTATATTCTTTTGATTTGGTATTTTTATTTAATTAACCTATGTTTGCTTCAAATGCCCGGTTATAGCCCAATGTAAAAAGACAATCGCACAACTGTATACCAGAGGAAACCAATTGTAATTGTCAGTTAACATTTTCACTAAAAAGAGAATTGTGAACATTTGTGTGGTAAAACGTGCAGGTGTGCCTGTAACGGGAAATTCATTTGCCATAGTCATAGCGAAGGAAGGACTTTCCACATGGCTTGAAAGTATGGAATTGCAGATCCGAGCCTCACTCCGTTTGTGAAGGTGTGCAGACAGTGGATTTTAGGATGGAGAATGTATTAAGAATTTAAAGGGACAGGTGAGCGAGCAGTAAAGGTCTCTTTTATGTCTCCTCATTCGCCACGCATGGCTATTGCCTGCTATATGCGTGCTAGGCAGCTAGCGGACGATTTCATTAGGTGTCCTAATAGCGACATACAGTGGTAATTTCTGTGAATCTTACGTGTGATAAAAAGATGGGAGAAGTGGAATAAGAATGAGTAAGTTCTATTGCACGTGGTCATATCTAGGAACATGAAATTCATGCAAAAAGGAAAAGAGCTCAACAGAATAATTTTAGAGGCGAATTCAGAGTTGTGGAGGGATGAGCAAAGGACACCAGAAAAAAGTAACACAAGAAAAGAAAGATGTACAGTGATTGAATAGTGAGGACATGAGCAGGCCTGTGTCAGAGGAAGACACATTTCAAGGATCCTGCCATTTTTACATCATATCAGGACTAGAAATATTAGTAGCACTTTCAACCGTACGATCTTTTGATCTTTTCCACATTGCAGGTACCTCAGAAAAGGAAGTGTGTGCGTGCAAGAGCAAACAATTACAGAAAAAGCAGTAGTACAGTTAGAGTACAGTAGTACAGTTTCAGTGTCCTGACTGGAACTCTTTTAAGAGGTTCTACTTCTTACCTTTATCACCATTTCCCTGTGTCTATAATAACACTGATGTCTTCATATTGTATTTCTGCAGCGCACATATACCCATATTGAGCAACTTTGTCCTGCCCTTCTTACTTTTGACCCATAATCTCTAAATTTCAGAATGTTTCTTGGCTTCTCCTTTAGGGTCTACCACCACCAGCCTACTCCCTTGCAGCCCTTTGCGCACTTTGGCTCCAGATTAAAAGGAGTAATACTAATATTCGTGCTAAAATAAAAGTATTAAACTAATATGTAATAATGTGTGTTTTAGTGCATATTTATGAAAGTTAGCAGGAATGTTCCAAAGGAAAAAAAAACAATAAAAAAATCTAAAAATGTGTAAACCTAACACATCAAATGTAACTGTCAACAAAGATTTAGCATCTAAAATATCCCCTTAAATTACAAACTCTAATCAGTGTGGGGCTTGTTTACTTTACATGCTTGTCGTACATTCAAAGTAGGGAAGCACCAGGGATAGCTAGTATCAAATACACATGTATTACTTGCTAATGCCATAGCACAAGGAGCACCCATCCCGGCTACCTGGCAGGGGGCAGAGATAATTCCCATATACAAAAAAGGAGATAAATCCATGTCTGGTAACTATAGGCCAATAAGCCTCATCGATTCCATACAGAAAGTGGTGGCCAGGCATGTTCTGGCCAAACATGGATTGAGGCAAATACTATCCTCACCCCCCTCCAGCCTGGCTTTAGGGCCCGCATTAGCACCATTGACCAGGTCTTTCGATTTGTTCTTATTTATTGGCGAACAGTCACCCTCGGCAAGGGTAGCATGTATGCTACCTTTGTCGATCTTAAATCCGCCTTTGACCTGGTCTCACGGAATAAACTGTGGGAGGTCCTGAAGGAGATGGGGAGGCCACTCGACTTACTCTCCCTGATCGTCCGCCTCCAGGAGGATAATTACGCACAAATACACTGGTGTGTGGCAGAAAATAAGACAGATCCCTTCCCTGTGCGCAAGGGTGTTCGCCAAGGATGCGTGTTGGCTCCCACACTGTTTTCTCTTTTTATAAATGGATTCGCAAACTTCCTCGATGCTATCCACACCGATGCTCCTACCCTAGCTGGAAGGAAAATTCCCATCCTAATGTTTGCGGATGACACGCTGATAATCACTAAAACACCAAGTATATTGCAGCGTGCCCTCTGCCGCTAGGAAGAGTTTTGCCTACTGAGGGGTCTTAAAATTAATGCCGCTAAAGACAACATTTATGGCATTCAACTAACATAGATCGTTCAGAGGGAAAATGATGATGGATGGTCTTCCCTTGGAGCAGGTTGATGCCTTTGTTTATCTGGGCATCAAACTGCAAAACGACATGAAGTGGAAGCCTCACATTGAAGTTATGACGCTAAAGCATCGGCAGCTTGCTGGTACCCTTAGAAAGGAATTTAAATCTTCTATGACAAAGCCCCTTAGCCCGGTACTCCAAATCTACAACAGTAAAGGGGTGAGTTCTGTCCTTTATGGGGCAGAGCTATGGGGCCTAGAGAATGTGACAATCAAGTGGTTGCGGGATCTGAGAAGTTTGATTAATAAAATGGGCCTATCGCACCTGTGGAACCAACCTTCCACCTCAACGTTCCCGTCACAAAATGGCCTCAAAGAAATTTATTGGGAAATGGTTGCATTTGAAAATTTTAGACGTCATGACCCAACCTCACTTTCTGGGCTCTTTCTTCAGATAAAGCCATCTCCGAGTCTTGAGCCTTATTGGGACCTTATTAAAAAGCCCTTGGATCGGAAACTCTATTTTCATTTTAGATCTGGATCCCTGCCCTTGAAGTGTTTCTCATCCAAATGGTCTCCCACTGGGGACAATAAATGTCATGCATGCGTCACACATATAGAATCATATTCGCATGTGTTCTTTGCTTGCCCAGCTTATGCTGGCCCGCGGAAAGCGTGGCTGGCTCAGCTCTGCAAGAGCCTGGGCACAAGATCACATAGCACTGCTCTGCAAATTCTTTGCTCTGACCCATCGCCTAGGTACGCCATCCTGGTGGCTACATTTTTAAGGTCGATGTGGCACATACGTTGCAACCAAATTAGGGCGAGCAATTGAGCATGATCAAATGTTTTAAACCGTGTAGGCATTGTGGGCATATCAGGACATGTGAGGCTCATTACGTCCCTTAGGGTTTTAGAGATTCCTTGTATCTGATGGTTTTAAGCTAGCAATGGCATGTTATGTTTGACACAATGATAACTCTGACAGCCTATTTGCACAAACGTCTTAACCTAAATGTTTTAACCTGACTTTAACTTTTTATCCTTGTTGTTTTTTAAATTTTTTATCTGTAATGCTTTTATGACTAGCAAAGTCGAAAAAAGCTTGTTTGATGATGATGAAATGTATTAAACCTTTTTCCCGCCCCTCTAATTGGTGAACTTTCCAGCCGCCACTGAGTCTGATATTTGTTCCTGCATCATGGGTTCTGGCAAGATCACGTATTCTGGATTTGTAGCAAGATCAAAGAAGATACAACAGAAATGCTTTGGGTTTACAGTTTATTGTTAGCCTTCTTTCTATTGGCACTGCCACACTATGCATGGTTATAAAAAAGGCACTGGCTAGTCATTACGGAATGAGCAACATAGGTGAAGTGAGGAAGCTAGATATCAACTCGTTTCCACTAAAAAGCTGTGAACATAGAAGTCTAGGATGCATTAAAGCTCATTATACAAGATTCCAAAACTATGGGCCTGATTTAGATCTTGGCGAAAGGGAATACTCTGTCACAAACGTGACGGATATCTCGTCTGATGTATTACCATCCCATTATATCCTAGGGAGATCATAATAGGATGGACGGGATATACCTCAGGTTTGTGAGGGAGTATTCCATCTGCCAAGATCTAAATAATTCTCTATGTCTAAATCGAACAATGACGTATGGACTCCAATATAAACAATTGCAATTACGATTATAGAGGCTCTCAGAATGTTTATATACAATTGTTTCTAATTCCTGGAAATTTACAATGTGGGGCTTGAATGTTTTCCTTTTCTTCTTTAAAGGTGAAAGGGAGATATAATTAGTAGGCTGTGTACGTTGAGTCTTTAGCCAATAATTATTCTCTTTAGTGTATTTTTGTTTTTATTGAAAATAAAGTGATATATTGATTCCACATAAACATTGTTGTTTGTTTTTAAATTAATTGTGTTGGCTTGTTATGGTAATTCTTAATTTGGTATGTAGTGAGCAATGACATGCCATGTCTACTGGAATCAAGACCCAACCCCCATGATTTCTTTATCTTCTGTGAGCAGGTGGTGCTGAGATGAAAAATGGGAAGGCTCTTTTAATCAGTTGTGTTCCATTTCTCTCTCCTTTCTACAAACGGATGGTATTGTTGCATAATCTAGACGTAGCAGGGAAAAGAGCTCATATAGGCCAATATAGGTCTTTGAAGTGAAGAAGAAAGCTTTTCAGAAAACTTGAAAACTGTTTTGCCTATGCATTATTGTAGTATTATAAGTACTCACATCATTTACAACGGTGCATGGCCATACTAAGGTGTTGATAAAAATGTCCACTAATGGAGTGAACCATTAATGCCAAATACCTGCATCTAATGTTCAGAGAATTGTATTTGAGGACAGGATACTATATAAATTCATTATAGATTCTTTAGCTGAGTTTTTTTCTAAGTCCTGCCCTGCCTTTGTTTCTTTTCTTTGTTCTATTACTACTCCAATCTTTCCCTATCCCTTTAGATTACCTCTATGTATGATGAAACAAACCTGCTTAGTCACCTACTCAGCAAGATGATCTGGTGGATATTCCCATCCAGAACACAACTCCTTCTGATGCTTTGTACCTCTTAAAATATCTCCAGTCATTTTTTTATTTTATTGCTCTTTTCTTCTTTCTCTTCTTGTTCTGAAGAGATACTTTAACATTAGCAGTGATCAAAAATGATTGTCTTTTTCAATTCAAATGTTATCTTCCTTTTTCATTGCCTGCAATTGTCCTCTCATTTTACTTACTTTCTTTAGAATAGCTTCTTGTTAGACGTTTGTTAGTTGAATGGCCAACAAAGTTTCCTGAAGTCTGTCCAAAAAAGAATCAGCAGACACACCAAAAGGAAAACGCAATTCAAATACATTGCAGATAAAATACCTTCCACAGAACAAGAATGTGTTGAGCAGAAACCTGTGTTCATTATAAATGTCCATGAATTCATTCATGCGTTCATAAAAATTCGATTTTCAACAAAGTACTGCATTTCTTCTTCAGTACTATGCGAAGCATTCAAATTAAAAAAGACAGCTGGTCCATCCTCCAAACCTATGGTTTCTCCATTCCAAAAAGAGATGGGGGGCCTACTGTGTTTCTGCCCATTGTTCATTGCCCACCGGTCGAAATCCTAGTCCTAATGACACGTATAGAGGGCGATGTAGGGTCAACGTGATGTTTAACATGTCCGGTTTATTAGAGCAACTATCACAGGGTTTCAGTGTGTGAGCTTCATTATGAGGCATTTCTGAAACAAACCCTGCTTCAGGACAAACAAACATTTAAATGTAAGGACACAATCTTGGTACAGCAGATTTATAGATAGTCTACACATGTTGTCGTAAATACTGTGTATTAATGCAAAAACCCTTTCATGTTGGCATTAAAATGTGTATTATTGAACAAGCAATAAGGGAATTACTCAATTCCATCTAATCCGTACTTCTAGCATATTCTTCTGCTTACCATAGCCTAGCATGCCATTGTGCAATAGAAGGTACCTGGGTTTTCTTCCAGGCGACTGCTAGGGCCATCCTGGCAGCCCCCAAGCAAAGCCATAGAATGGCACGATCACTTGCGGTTTGGGGTTTTAAGGAATTGTTGCGTAATCCCAAAAGCACAAAGCTGGGGGAGGAGGGAATGGAGTAATGAGGTATAGCCTTAGTTTGTACTAAAATATCTGCCCAGAAAGGCTGTATAATCGGCAGTTCCTCCATATGTTCTGAAAGTCACCAAGTAGGTCACAACCTTTCCAGCAGAGATCTGTTGTGTTCGGGAATATAGTTTTTAGTTTAATGGGATAGAGATACCAATCGAACAAGACCTTGTAGTGGGCCTCTCGAAGTCCCAGAGAGTGTTTGTATCAGGGAATATCTTTCGCCATTGGATTTCAGATATAGGGTCGCAAAGAATTTTTGTCCAGAAGTGGACATGTCATGGTGTAGCTGAGGGAAACGTGTTAATTAGGTGGGAGTAAAGGGACAAAATTAGACCTCTATTTCCCCGTTTGCGGTACGTATTTCTCAATAAATGAGAGCTCTCTGGTGGCTTCCTGACAGACATCCGGTTGTAGAGCCCAGTGTTTCAATTGAGTGTAATGGTATCTTTTGGAGGATGATATTCCAAAATCTCGTTGACAGTGTTTGAAAGTGAGAATGTCCCACTCATGAAAGAGGTCCAAGATGGTGAGACAGCCTCCCTTCCTTCAAGAATCAAAGGGTCCCAGTATGAAGGCTGGGGTGAAGGCCGGATTGAAATGAATAGGGGTGTATGGAGAAGGAAAGGAAAGGAGGTCCAGCCAGGCAATCGGGCAACAGTGTCCTACACCTTAGGAGTCATTTGAGTAGGCGTGCTCAGATAAGCGTTAGGTTGACACTCGAGTCGTGGCTACCAAAGGATATCCCAGATATAGCGACCCACCACTGCCCTATTCATATGGAGCAGTCAGTGCTTGTCTAATTGTCACTGGGACTATTGTACAATAACTCTCAGCTGTGCGACTTTGTAATTCAATTAAACATCAGGCAGAGAAAGGCCTCCTTTCTCCTTTGGGAGTCGCAGTTGGTTATAGGGGAGTCAAGCTCTAAGATCCTTCCATATGAAGCGTAGGACCAGAGAATGGAGCTCCGAGAAGAACTGTTGAGGCAAAAATCATAATGTAGAGTTTTGCATCTAAATTAAGTAAGGGCATGGGCCTGTAGGATGCGCAGTACTGTGGGTCCTTCCCTGGTTAAGGAATAACAGATATGAGTGCTTCACTCATTGAAGGAGTGACCATCTTGTTAATTGCCATGTGATTAAATAGGAGTGTAAGGTATGGTGTGAGCTCTGCACTGAAAGTCTTATAAAATAGCACATTGAAGACGTCGGGACCAGTAAATTTCCATGACTTGAGTGTGGCTATCGCCAACCAAACCTCCTCCTCATCTATAGGGTTGCTCAACACTTCATTCTGGGCTGCCGATACTTGGGGCAAATCTATTCCTACCAAGTAGTCCCGCTGGGCTTCCTCACAGGGTGGGCCAGAAGTATAGAGGACTTTGTAAAGATCATGAAACATCTGGGCATTATCATGCTCAGAAGTCGCTAATTCCCCTGTTTCCGGATACATTTGACTAATATACTCTTTTCATGCTTTACTCAGAGTTGGCATGCTAGATGGGTGCCCACTTTATTTCCCTAATCGTATGTTAGAAGTTTAAGACCAGGGCCGGACTGGCCGTAGCGGGCACCAGGCATTTCCCCGGTGGTCCGCAAGGGGGGGGCGGTTTTGAGCCCCTGGGGGGGCCGACTCTGCTACTGGGGGCTTGTAATTTCATCCCCCTGTAACAAGATCGGCCGAGACCGGCCCTAGCAAACACCTAGGCCGCACCCCCTTCCTCCCACCCAGGGGGGGTCGGCTGAAAAGTTTGCCAGGGCCGGTTTCGGTTCCCAGTCCGGCCCTGTTTAAGACGCAATAGGGTAAATTTGACTCTATTGTTATAGTTCACACTTAACTTCCCCCTCAGAGCATTGACCTTCCTCTGAAGTGCAGGGGTAGGACTTTCTTTATGTGCTTTCCCTGCGGATCAAAATTCTGCTTCGAGAGCTAATATGATGTCAGTTCTCTGCTTAGTCAGGGCAAATAAAAAAGCAATGCATTTCCCTCTGATGACAGGTTTGAAAGCATCTCAATTGGTGGAAAATTGGGTATTTTGGGGTTTCTTTAGTTGAAAGTATTCCCAAATTGCTTTGCATATCTCATCCCAAAAGAGACAGTCTCTAGTAAGGGATCCAGGAAAAAAACCATTGGCGGAGTTTTGGCACAGGGGGATCTGACTCGAAAGTCATCTCAGCAGGGGCATGGTCAGATATCACAATAGGGTGGAAGTCCACTGTGAAAATAGCCTGTGTTAAGGATTGGTTAATAAACACATAATCGGGTTGTGAAAATGTGAAATGTGGAAAAAATATATAATCACTAGTGTTGGGGTGTGTTATACGCTGCGCGGCCACCAAGCCAATATATTGGAGGGACTGCTGCGATGCCTTTATAAAGCTGCTTGTGCTTGCGCATTTTGGGTGTGTGCTTTCCAGCTGTGGGTTCCAGGTGCGATTGAAATCACCCATAAGTATGATATCTCCCTTGGCATATCCCCCCAAAACTGTTAAAAATGATTGGAGGAAAGTGACTTGTGCTTAATGTGGGGTGTAAATTGAGGCAATCATACAAGGCCCACTGGATATCATCCCCTTTACTATCAAACTTCTACAGTCTTTGTCCATTTAGCTACCTAGAGGGTGAAAATTGAGCGAGGAGTGAAACAAAAGGCCTACCCAACAATGTTTTGTGGGTGCAGAGGATCGCTAAATGGTTGGGGGCTGCTTATGGCGAAGCCGAGTTTCGTCACTGCACTTCAAGCGAGTCTCTTGAAGCGCTACTATATTGTAATGCCTATCGCCAAGGTACTTCCATAGTTTGTGTCTTTTCCCGGGGTTGAAATAACTGTAGGAATGTGTGCATATAAATCATAAACCACATGAAACCTTCATATTAAGGAAGCTATTAAGGGGCATATTAACAAGGCCCGGCGATAAATATCGCAAAGCGCGGTTAGCGCATGCATATTTATCGCCGGCTATCTCTGTAATTTATCGCCCGGTTAGCGCGTTATCAACAACGCGCATCGCGAGGCGATAAAATTCCAGAGATAGCGTGGATATCGCCGTTTTCCATGGTGGAAAACGGCGATATCCTAGATGATAGGGCCTGTGGTCTTAGCCACAGAATCTCCCCCCATGTTAAGTATGCCTTAGTCAGGAATTTAACAGACGTTAAATTCCTGCGTTAAGGCATACTTAACGCGATTTAAATAATTGCTAACCCTCCTTGATAATATCGCGAAGCTGCCTTCGCGATATTATCCCTGTTTGGTTTCACAGCCACGCCTACTTTGCATCTCATTAGCGATGCAAAGTTAGGCGTGCTGGAAACGGGCGCTAAGTCAGCAAAACACGCGATAGCGTGTCTTTGCTGATAGGGCGATGAAATTATCGCCGCTTTTCGCCCGAAAACGGACGCAAAAGCGGCGATAATTTCATATCGCCGCCTTGTTAATATGCCCCTAAGTAAGGTAATAAGACTAACACTGGGAGTAAGGAACTGTAGTAAGCTATATAAAATACAGTGAGCATCTCTCGTGTATCCCTGAGGAGTCACAGATAGTACATCCCAAAAAGGAGCTTCCACCATGATGTGGGCTCCCGTACAAACTGGCTGTATGCATTGTCGATTAGTAAGAGATACAATTAGGAATAGAATAATCAGTTATTTAAGGTTCAGTGAGCAGATCATGTGAAACCCTGGGGAGTCAGGGATTGTATATCACAAGATGGAGCTTCCCCATCATGGGGCCTACCGTATCAACTAACTGCATACATCATCAGTTGTTAATAGACACAACAGGTAAGATAAACTAAGATACTCAAGTGTGTCCACCACAGTGGAACGAAGTTGACTTTGTCAGCCAAGGGCGCCCCTCCTCACCCGTCTCCTGGAGTGACATTGTGGAAGCCAGAGTCCGTTACCAAGATCAGCAGGGGGTCTCATGGATGTGTTTTCCATTCAATCTGTAGATTCTTCACTCCAAGCAGGGCTGCCATCTCTTGCAAATCTGTGAAGTGATGAGACGTATTGTGGTTGGAAAATCCCAGGCCGAATGGGTATGTCCATCTATATTTAAGATGATCATGCCAAAGTTTCTCAGTGATAGGCCTGAACTTTTTTCTCCTTGCCGGGGATGCTGGAGCAACGTCTTCAAGTATAGACCAGGAAGCACCGTGGAAGGTCACTTAACTTTCTTGCTGCTTGTATGATGGTGTCTTTTGTTTTGAAGGATAGTAACTTTGCTAAGACATCTCTGGGATATTTCCCCTCTATTCGGATCAACTAACCTACCCTGTGGACTCATTCTAGCTTGACATTAGGGACCCGTGGCTAGTAGTTTTGAAAACAGGCCCATCACAAATGCCTCTAGGTCTGGGCCTTCTGCTCCCTCCTCCATGCCTCGTAACCTAATGTTATTGCATCTAGAACGATTTTCAAGGTCCTCACATTTTGGGAGCATGGCGTGGAGATGCATTTTAAGACTGTTGGTAGAGTTCATCAGCTGTTCAACCTTCTGGGTGAGGGTTTGGCAATTAGTTTCTAGGTCAAGCGCTCTCATACTGATAGAATCTACATCTTGCTGGAGAGCCAAATTTAGAGTTAATTTTGACTTGGGAGGGGATCTATAGAGGTGGTCAGGTCAGCTTTTAAGTCCTCACATAATTCAAGTTTGAAATCCCTAAGGGAGGACAGGAGATCTTCCTTAGTGAGGGTCATGTCACCTTCTTTGTGGGGGTGGGGGGTGATTGAGATATTCATGAATCAGGTAATTGAAAATAGCTTGAGACCCTGTTTGTCTGAGATTTTTTGGAAGGAATAAAGATTGCGAACTCCAATTGGTTTATTCTAACAATACCACGTAACAGTCAAGATCGTAACCCTATTGTACAACACAGAGGTAAAGGGTCGATTGGTCGTTCAACCTCCACAGGGGTCTTGAGCCAGGTCATTGATGGCACATAATCTGTAGTGTCTATAGTGTTATCTGAGATGCACCCAGAAGTGGCAATTGGCATAAAACAGGAGTAAGAGGTATCCTGTGGGGGCTACCACTATCAGTTCAGGACCATCCATGTGACAGTTAAGTTATAGTATGTGTTGATTAACAGATCATGGTGGGGCCGCATTAATGCTCAGGAAGTTTGGTCACAAGGCCATGGTTACTAGTCCGTGGGCAATATGGTGCTGGGAGAAGCAGGTAGCTCCAGCACAGCAGTGATGACAGGAAGTAGCCACTATTTCAGGAAAACACAGTGGGCCCAACTTTGCAAAACACCAAACAGACTCTCAGCCATATCTCTGAGTTCTCCAGGCAGTCCTCAGCCTCGCCAAAAGCAGGAGCAAGCCATTAAAGAGCTGGCGAAGCAAGGCCAATGCTGATGCAAAGGCCACTATGGGTGCCTAAAGCGCTTGGGCATCCTCATGGCAACAGCACTGCCCTGGCCACAGCAACCCCCATCGGAGCTCCTCCAGTAACGGAGCCGCAGGTGGAACAATGGGGCACCTCTATATTTACCGCAACTCCAGGCAGTCGGACGCCTCCCACCACCCAATCCTACCACCAATGGGTGAGGCACCGTCCTTGAGATCTCCTGAGCTGGGAGGCCTTCCCCAGATCTCCTCACATCCTCTAGCAGGCTTGTAAAGAGATCAGAGCCACCTGGGCGCCAGTACCACAACAGCACCTCTCGTCAAGAAGGCGTCAGCTCTCACGGAGGGCAACAGGGCCACTCCTGTAGTTTGCGACTGCGGCAATATGCCATAGGTTCCTTCGTGGAAGAGAGTGCTGGATCTGTGCCTTCCCCACATGCTCACCTCGGCCTTTGCTGCACCTTCAGATGGCGCCTACAATAGTGTGCTGTGGGGCTCTCAGGAGGGGTCTCCTAGCCCTAGCCCATCACAGTACCATCTCTCTCGATATACATAGGTGTTAGGGGGTGATAGAGCCCCCTCAGAAGCCTGTTACCTTTGTTTTTAAAAAATTGAAAGCAGTGGAGCTCGAACGGATCACGTCCTTGCAGCTATGATGGTTGGCCACGCCCCTGCTATGATGTTTTGTCTGATTACTGTTTAGGTTTCTCCTACTCCCGTCATTTTTTTCAAGATATAAGGTAACATCAATAAACAGATATTATAAACCCTAAAGCATCAAACCATAGGTGGGAGAGAAACTTCACGTGGCTGGAGAACAAGGTGGGCACTGCATCATCATCTACCTTAAACAAAAAAAGCTCCAGCAAGACTACTTCATGACCCCAGTGAAGCACTTAGCCTTCACTATCTGGTGCCTGGATTTTATTTTCTTGAACAGACACAACAGCTGGGTTTTTATTTGTATCGGCACATTGACTACGCCCTTGTGCCAGAGGGTTAGAAATCCAATCGCTGTGACTCTGGGACCTGTGACTCTGGGACTCTATCAAATGTTCAATCCGATTACTTTCTTTTTGTTTTGCTTTTCATATGTTGTGTTTCATTCTTTGCCTTTGCTACTTCCACCAACATGTATTTTATACTATGAGGCCAGTAAGCCTAGAACTTTATCCAGGCAGTAAGAATTAAGTGTGTCTAGTTTAAGGGAGGTGAAGCCGTGATCCCATCATGAGTACAGATATGTTTTATTATTCTTGTGGTCTTTAGTCAGTGGTTCCACATGAATGACTTGTCAAAATCAGACCACAGACCCTACTGCTATACCTTTTTTAGACAGGGAGTAGTAGGCTGTGGAATGAATCAAAAATGTGTTTTATTTGGTTCAGAAGTATCTGCATTTAACAGTGCTTGAATAAACAAGAAATAAAAATAAATTTCCAGCATCTAATTTGTTTTTATATCCTCCACATTCTTGTTCCACAGATATTCGGGATGAACAATTCAAAATGTCAAGATAACATAAGTAATGTGAAAGAATTTTACATCCTGGGATTCCAAAATCCTCCAGCTCTGACTTCATTTGTCTTTTTACTATTTTGTGTCATTTACTTTGTGACTGTGACTGGAAACATTCTTATAATTTTTACAGTGTCAATAAACAATTGCCTTCACTTGCCCATGTATTTTTTCCTTTGCAATTTATCCTTCCTGGAAATTTGGTATGTGACAACCACCATCCCTGCAATGCTCAGTGGCCTGGTAACTGGGGGCAATACCTTTTCATTTACTAGCTGCATCTCTCAGTGGTATTTATTTGCTTCATTGGCAGCTATTGAGTGCTTTTTGCTAACAGTCATGGCCTATGACAGATACATAGCCATATGTTATCCCTTACATTACAGCATCCTGATGGGGCAAAGGCTGTGTCTGCAGTTATCGGGCAGCACCTGGATCCTTGGGTTCATTCCTTCTACTGTAACGTTAATATTTCTTTGCCACATAAACTTCTCTGATCATAATGAAATTGACCATTTTTTCTGTGATATGTTGATTCTGAAATCTGTCTGCTCTGATGCATCTTCAGCTGAAAGTGAAGTTTTTGTGCTGTCCTTTTTTGTAACCACAATCCCTTTCTTTCTGATCATTGTATCTTATGCTCACATCATCACAGCCATCATAAAGATCCCCTCAGCCATTAGGAGACACAAGGCGTTCTCCACCTGCAGTTCTCATCTCTGTGTGGTGATGATGTATTTTGGGACACTGATCACCCTGTATGTGGCACCAACCGCAGATCAATCTCTTGGTTTAAAAAAAGCCTTGTCCCTGCTCTATACTGTGGCCACTCCAATGCTTAATCCCATCATTTATACTCTGAGGAATAAAAACATCCTAGAAGCTATGGGAAAATCTATCCGTAAGTGGATGTGACATCCAATAATAGTAATTATGTTGCATTTCTATTAAAAGAGCGTCACATCTGCAGGGCCTGAGTATGAATGTAGTTGTAATACTTGATCAAGGAGCTGAGAGTAGCACTGTTTACAAACAGACTGTATTTTTCTCCAAATTCAAAAAGAATCTAATCAAACAGGAATCTGGGTAAATGTACCATCTCAGAACTACTATAACACAGAAAGGTCCTGGGGACTTAGGGGCCGATCACGATGGCGGGTGGACAAGTCCACCCGCCATCGCATTGGCAAAAGGGCCCGCCCGCCATAGGTGCGGCGGTCACGCTATACAAATTAGTATGCGCTCGCCACACTGGCGGGCGCATCCCGTATTTTTACATTGCGGCGGGCGGTGCTGCAAGCAGCACCCGCCGCAATGTAAAATACATGTTGTGCATTTACATGCACAACGTGACAGGCACCGCGCGGTGCCTGCCACATTGTACATGCAAATGCAGGGGGGTACCATAGGTACCCCCCATGTGCACCCCCCCAACACCCTGGGGGCCTGCAACGGTTCCCCAACAGAAGGAACCGCCAGCCTTTCCATGGCGGCAATGCAGCCATGGAAAGGCTGCTCGCAGCCTGCATCGTAATATGGATGGCGGTGTCTTCCAGACACCGCCACCATATTCAGCACGAGTCGACCGGCGGAAAAGTGGCAGACGGTCTTTCTGTCCGCCGCGTACCCCCCAGCCATCATGATATGGCGGGGGGTCTTTGCTGTCGGGATGGCGGGCGGATCGCCCCCGCCGGGCCGGCAGTGGCCACCGCCGGCCCGGCGGGGGTGATCCGCCCGCCATCGTGATCGGTCCCTTAGACTGTTCTCTGCATCTCTTTAACTCTAAACCTGGACAAGCACCAGTAGAAATAATCTTTGTCCTTTTAGTCAAATGTATTTTTGGAAATCTTTTCGACTGCTATTTGCACTACCAAGTGAGCAATTTGTTTAAACATCAATGTGCAGCTTTTTATTCCATATGTGGAGTTTGTATGATTTGAAGAGCAGTTATAAGTTCAGTAAAAACATGTCAACATGATGCTCTCATATTCAATTCCTAATTAGAGTACCTAGTCAGAAGGATTATTGCTTGGGAATTGAAGTCCATTCACAATCCATGAGTTCAAACTTTTGTTATGGCAACTATTAGAAATGTTGCAATTTCGAAGTGCCTCTACCATAATTTTCAGTACCCACTGTGCACAGATATAGGCCCCTTTTATTGACTTGTATAATAGTAACAGAATGCTGAGGATAACTTGAAATTCTTCCCTTCCAGGTAGAGGACAGAGGGAAGTTATGTTGGTGGTTTGAGGCTCATAGTATTTCACCCACCATATTGAAATTCTCTGATTTCTTCAGGCAACGATTTACTGATTCAGGATCGCGGTATTTCCATGATCCTCCAAATGAAACCATTTTGGCAGCAGCAACATTGGAATGGGAAAAGGTTGTTCTTCCCACCTTTCTCAAATCTAAAAGATCAAGCACTAATTCCCTCAAAACTGTCACAGCTCACCCATAGACCGTAGATGTAGGCAACTGCAAAATTCCTGGAAAAGACTGATGATTTCAATGCACTCGGGGCGTCCTGATATCATCAAACTCCCTGGGCAAGACTCACAGTGGTAGAAGAAGCGACACCTATGCCCAGCCAGAGTGCGGCCAAATAACAGGAAATAGCTAAGCCCTTGTTGGCATAAACCATCAGTGCAAAGAATACAGTGTTGAGCAATTAACCTCAGCATCCTTAGCAGTAAAACATTTAGAGGGTCAGCCAATGGTCAGTTTGGATGAAACCTCTAAACCAATCAGTAGCTGCTCTTGATGTGCCCCTTTCACTATAATGTGATTTTATCAAAACCTGAGACAAATTATGTCATTTCAGACCAGTTAAGTGTCAATGGATATTTTATCTTAGGCTCTGTTTGAGAGCACTGCCCCATTGTTAGTGTTTCCACCTTAAGTGCATTAAAAGCTTACTCCAAATTGCACAAGAGGTATATAAAATCACAGCGCAACATTTATCCAGAAACCCATAGGTCCATGCTAGCATAATGCCACATAGCTCTTTTCTGTGTTAGTCAGCACTTCAGAGGCCCCTTCATTTAATCACACTTCAATAATAGGAAGTCTACTGTGAGCAGGAAGGTCCATTACTAAAGCAGGAAGACATAGGCATTTTCTGTTTAGGTTCTCTTTCCAGATATGTTTGACATTTTATATTCTCACAGTCACTACATTAATTAGGTACCTGTTTTGTATTCTTAGAACTACTCTTGCTAAGGAGGTATTTTTCTGGTTTCACATATACGTATTTAGTGCCGCTGACTATTGAGCTTCCAAAAATGTAGTTTTCAGTGCATGCCTAATAAAGGTTAACAAGTATTGGAAAATATTGTTAAGACAAACTTGTGGTTGTACACCCCTCCCCCCCTCATCCTCCCCCACATTGCCACTGGCAAATTGAAGCAAGATAAATACTGGAGAAAAATAAATTACATACCGCAATCCTCATAACAAAAGCACATATATGGTCACACACGGATGACCCTGAACATGTAGTACATTTGCAATGAATTGATCATTAGAATGCCCCAGCGCACAATGACAGCCAAACTGCCTGACAAGTATGAGATCATTGCAATATTATGAGGGTCTACAGTCTTAGGGGCCGATTCCGATCTCGGCCGGTAGGGCTCCGAATCGGATTCGGATTTACCGGATCCGATTCGGAGCCCTGTTTCCCGACCGAATCGTAGGCGGGTCCGGCCGAGCGAGTACGATGCATGCTCCCGCGAAATCGCCGACCGACTCGTACGCGGCTTCAACACGCTCCGACCGACTTGCACGGACACGACTCGCACCGCGCTATGGAGACGTTTCCCGGCCGGGTAAGTACGATGCGTGCCGCAAGCAGTCCGACCGACTCGCGCCGTCCGGCTCGAAAGAGCTGTCGGAGCCGGACTTTGGGGGTCCGCGTCAAACCCCCCTGAACGCATAGGCGCGCGAGTCGCACACAGGGGGGACACATGGGTCCCCCCTACCTGTGCATGTACGCCGCGATGCGCATGGACGCGTACCCACTGTAGGGGGCGCCCTTGTTCGCCTCGCACCCATTGTCAATGGGAGCCCGCGTACGCGTCGTACGACCGGCTCCCATTGACTTCAATGGGAGTCCGACCGAATCGAGTCCGATAGCATGCGAATGCATCGTACTCGTCCGGTCGGACTGCTGGGGTCCGATTCAGTCGGAATTCTCTCCGGGGCCGGCTCGGTCGGAGAGATTTCCGGCCCGAATCGGAATCGGCGCCTAAGTGTTAGTCAGTTTTAAAACAAACATAAAGGCTGTGGGACTGCTCAGTTTCTACAAGTAAACATTCCGGTGGTAAGATATAGGAAGATGGAAAACTTGGCTACCTTCAAGAAGAAGGAAGATAGTATGTTGGAGGGTGTGGTATATGAGGATTGTATATCTTTATTCAGAGTGACATCATTCAAGCAGTTAAGTGTGATATTAAAGGGAATGTGATGTTGGTGAGATAGGCAATCAAGGGTGTAAATGAAGATCTAAAGTCAAATGTGAATAGGATTAAAGAAAAATTAGAGGCTGCGTAAGGAATACATGCATATTGGTTGAGTTTAAGACACAATGAGGTGCAAGATACATAGGCTTGGAGATGTATAGGAGGAAATCTAAACCATTTCTGTATGTCAAAGAGGACAGGGGTCAATCAAAGAACTATGGAGAAATCGTTTAAAATCTAGCTAACAAACTTTTTGAAGGATTGAAGGATGAGTTGCTTACAGAGGGAATGCTAGACAGATCCCATAGATAGTAAAATATGTAGGTCTGTTTGGGTAATTGGCAGCCACACCGCTCTACTTCATCATTCAGACCTTCACCAGCGTAGGCCTGAATAAGCCTTTAAATTTTCAAATTAACGAAAATTGATCACTCACACATTCCCTCGTATAACCTTATGTTGATTATTATATGAGTCCTATGTAATCCATTCATTGCTCACTTTGGCAAAAAAAGTTAGGCAATTGGCAGAGGAAAATTTCTAATGGATTTCAGCAGTTACAATCTACAAAAGTCAGCATAAATATGTGCCAGAAAATGAATAAATGCATCTGATGAGGAGAATCAGGTTGAGTCTAACAGCGGAGCGCAACCTAACATGAGCTATGGTTCGATTCTAAAACCTAAAAACTTGTGAAATTACTCCCAGGTATTGTTAGCTAAGCATCAATGTCACTCATGACTGATCACAAAATTCATCATTGCAAATGAAGTGACACTAATAGTGGCTTTTCTATAGGCATAGAAACACCGTTGTATTTAGAATTTGTGAATCACTGACAAAATATCGAAGGTCAGAATATCGACCTACAGAAATATCGACGCAAGAATATCGAAGTCAAGAATATCGACATCCTATCTACAATATGGTAAGTACAAAAATATCGAAAAAAAATATTGATGTCAAAAATATCGTTGTTAAAACTATCGTTTTTTATTTAAGTTAAAAAAATAATATAAAATAAAGTAAATAATACATATAATTAAAATAAACATAGTTAAAAATATGTTAGAATGTTTAAAAATTATAAGTAATTTATATGTAATGTAAAAATAAATTAAACATATACATATGATATATAATATATATACTTACTAATAATGTTTAATAATTATTTTAATAACATATATTTTTTTTAAATATCATATAAATTATAAATACATCTATACACATAAAACAATAATATAAATAATAATTAAATAAATATATATAACAAATTTAAAAAAATTAAATTATTTTTGATCTTTTAAAAATTAATTATATACTACATTAACTAAAATAATACAATAAATATTAGATAGCGTAGGTAATAAAATTACTATTCCCACTCCAGTGAGTGCAACAGTAGGGAAAGTGTTGGATAGCGTAGGGGTTAAAATTACTATTCCCACTCCAGTGAGTGCAACAGTAGGGAAAGTGTTGGATAGTGTAGGGGTTAAATTAACATACTTATTAATTAAATAATTTTTGTAAAATAAATAACATATTAATAATTAATTAACTTAGGGGCCCATTACGATGGCGGGCGGAAGCACTACCGCCGTGCTGGCGGATGCAAAAACCACCAGTTACCGCCGGCACGCAGCAGTCCACACGCCCGCCCAATTACGATGCGAAAAGCAGGCCAAACACCGCCGGCAAGCCAGCAACACCGTCCGCCATCAAAGTGCGCCCGCACACGTAGCGGCGCAGCACAACTGACACACACCGTCCGACGAAACACGTCCCGCCCGGCGCATAAATTACGATGCCGCAAACAAACGGCTCCCACGGCAAAGAGACACCGCACGTGAAAGAGAGGCGGAAACACGGACGCAGAGCACGGACAACGAAGAAGCGGCACCCCGGGCATGAATCCAGCACTGCAGGCCCTTCCCATGCTTCTGCTGATGCACCACCAAGGACGCAACGTACCGCGGAGACGCAGGTAGGCACACACACAACAAGTGCACGCAAACAGCGCACACAGTGCAAGGGCGGATAAAGCGGACAACCCCCCACCAGCGCGTGCACACTACACATCCACCATTGCATCCACATATGACACACAGGCCAAATCCTAACATCGCGGAACACATGTGTACACACCACCTGGGACTAGGAACCAACCACCCCGTCACGGCCCCAAAGCGCCGATGACGCCGCCACACATGCGCACAACGCAGAGGCCAACCGCAGCGCCATGCATGCGTCGCACACAGACACAGGGACACAACCAAGCAGCACACACACCAGCCCCACCCCGAACGCACATGACACGTGACAGGCCGGCCACAGACATGTCCCCAACGCCCAATTCACGGACAACACCCAACGCCACACAACCGACGCACACATGTCAGTTAAGTCACGCAACAGCAGGACACACCCCAGTGTAACAAACATGGCGAAGCACACAGCGGCGGCAACACCAACTAGGAGAAGCAGGGCCCCTTCGGGAAGAGGAACGCCAGTACCACACTGAAAAACCCATACCACCCTGCACATATGAACAAGACACATGAAACAGAACACCAAAGAGCCCGGGGACCGACAACAGGTTGCCCAAGAATTACATCCACACACAAGGCCCAACGCAGAGCGGAAAGGCAGCCTGCCGCCCACACAAGGGAGAGCAGACAGCACTGAATGACCTTCCATTCCAACACCGAAACCACAGCCCTACGACAGAAGCCGGTGAATACAGCCATTGTCCAAGAATAGACCAACACAGGCATGCCGAGGAGACCGACCACACGGCAGATAGCGCATATCACAGAAGCACACAACGGACGGGGAAGAAAGAAGAAAACACTCCCCCATGTCGGCCACATGCAAGTTAATTGGAAGGAGTCACACAGCACCGACCTTGAACTGTCTGAGAAGCATGTGGGAAGAGGGCCCGTGTCCTCCAAACAAGCCAACAGAACACAAGTCCTGTCTCCCCACGACTACACAGAGCTCACAGCAACCCCGGAGCGTGCACATTGCAGACTGCACACACAGCCGGAGCACGCCACCTCTACGAACCGCTGCGAAATGGCAACCGCAACACACCTACCCAACTACGCCGAAGAGCTCAAGCTGTACCAAACCAGCACGATACATACATTGGGATGCGATCTCCTGTCCCTGCTGAACGTAAGTTACCGACTGACTTACCGCATCACATTGTTCAGCTGCGTCATGCCCGTCTTCTACTGTCGGAGGTGTCCCTACCAGCATCCCGTCGAGATATGCCTCTCCAACCCGGCATGTCTGAAGGCGGACCTGCTACCACTACTCCTCCCTCTGGACGCACACGACAGGGCCTGCTCTGCCTATGGGGGCATGGCGTATGTGGCCAACATCGCACGCGCACTGAAATGGAACCACTGTGCCTCCACACGACGGATCATCGAGAACAGCTACATCGAATGTCACCCAGCATGCCCCATCATGGTCCTCCAAGGGACAACCTACGAACAACACCTTGACAGCCACCATCCGCTTCATTGGCTGGCAAACATGTACACCACCAATGACATGGAAGCCCTGCTGGGCGGCATCGCATACCTGTCAACCTGTAAATACGTCGGACCACAACGCAGGTTCCCCGAGTGACCTATGAAGTCCAACCCCGCACCCATGCTCAGCTTCCGCACGGACTGGCCAGTCACCACCACAACAGCCATACCAAACGACCGGCAACTGTAACCACACCATCAACGACATCGCCATGACATCGGATATGACCGGGACATGCACACTGTTCCCCATCACATCCAGGAACACCGCATGCATCGTGGGAGGCAGTGGCATGGGCTCTGTGCATCGCACCCACATGGACGGAACTGCACGAACAACCAGGACACGACATGGATCCAGCGCCCATGGACATACACACCGCTCAGTGGACATGAATAGGTCGCCTGGAGTCTGTGGGTGCTGCACCCCTCCCACCCCCGCCCCGGGAATCCCATACCAGGACCTTTGCATGGACGACAAGTGCATACAACAACAACACGACCCCAGTGACTGTGACATGTCCAGTAACCACCACAGTGCAACAACAAGTGGCACGCCGCTGCATGCACGCAAGCACATGCCCTGATGTCATCTCACATGCACGCGTGCATGAGGAACAACCGCAGCAAACCTGTCACATGGAACTGAGATGGACTGTGCCCATGATGCCGAGCGGTCTGGTAGGCTACATGTATACCGTCTGTGTCAAAGTCCGCAGCTCCGCAGCCATACGTAAATGTACATTAGCACAGCCTTGGCCAAGCAGATGTAACCCCACACCCTATCCCATTTGTAATCATGCTCAGTATATCCTCAACATGTATCCCGCTGCCAGTAGTGTCCACTATACTGCATCACAGAGGACAGAAGACTCAATATAATGTTTGAAACCAAAACTGTCTCCGCTGACTCATTTCACAAGTACGAATGAGAGAGGATGAGAGTATGTGAAGTACACGGCAGTCGTGACATGACCATGTAGTCCACTGGTATTGGATGTCAACGCAAATGAGTAGCACTACTGTGGAAGACACACATGTGTCGTGTGAAGTCGTATGGACGCAGTGCTCAGGTGGGTGGGTGCGACGGGTAGATGCGCACATGCCAAGTTGGAGCACGCCGTGTTGGGAGGGGTCATGAACAGTACACCACCGCTTCCCTGGGCATTGTGAGAGGACACCTGTCGGGGGGAGTGAACACGTGTGTGCACAGCAGCCGGGCACACGTACAAAGCGGTACCAGGCGCACCTCAGCCCACCCTCTGTGGACAAGCTGGATCCTGTTGTGCGCCCGCCATGCCCCTTGACAAGGCACACACAGCCCCAGTCGACCAGGTGTAACCCCAACATAGTCAATCCACACAGGCGATACAGGGCACGGGATGGCAGTGGAGCATGGTGTGTGAGAGGTCTCCTCGCGCTCCTCCTGGTCATATCACGCAGGCAATAGAACCTCAACGTCCAGCATGGCAAAAAGTCAAATGGAAGTGTAGGGGGACGCACCACAGCACGAGCAGCACTGACGTCACGGGAGGTGGCTCGCACCATCCCATCCATTGCCCATCATACCAACCACGCCACATGCCATTGCGACTAAGTGCAAGCGCGTGCGCCACCACCCCTGAGCCCTCCCCAGAGAGGCCAAAGAGTGAATGTGTGGGCCATCAGCCACAGACGGACGCGGCATGGCCGCAAGGGCAGCCACAGCCACTGGGTGTCGCAGGTGGCGGATCCGGAAGGCGAAGACTGTGATGCATAGTCCATGCAGGCCGGGTCTCCATTTGGGGCACCACGCAGGTGGACGGCGTCCCGCCACACATCATACCCTGAGACAGCCCACTCGTGCAACTGGACCCACACATGCACTCCTTGCCCTCTCTGGTGCGAGCTTGGGGCTGCCTGTGCAAGCGCTAGCCTCGCAGGTGAGCATGCATATTGGGGGGCGAGGGGAGGACATGAGGGCTGGGGCGAAGATGACTGTATCACTGTCAGTTAGTACAAGGGATGACCCAGATGTGGAAAGGAAGAGACGTGTCCCGTGTGTACTGCAACTAGTCGCCAATCCAACTACCCCCCATGTCCGGAATGTAAGCCCGCACCTAGGCCCGCCCATCCGCCACATCGAACATACCACCAGCACGACAACCTTCCCATTCGAAACACTGACTGGGGGTGGCGACCAGTGAACAATCATGTGTAGCCTACCCACGCGTACATGTGGGCCCTCCATGATCCATGTCACCTGCGGCAAAGACATGACATGCGCAATGAGGGAAGTGAGGAGAGCTGTCCGCCCCACGCGCAGAAGGTGCATCAGCTCCACAGACCCAGCAGCGAGTCCAGCAGGGGTCACATGTGCAGGGGCAGCTGTGCCTGGTGTGAAGGCACATGCATATGGACAGCACATCGACCAATGTGTAGTCTGCCCACATCCACAGTCCATCATCATGCGGACATAGGAATTGAACACAGGGCAACACATCTTAGCTGGTGCACCCACCGTGACCAACAATGCGCAATCATCGACGTACCCGCCCTGTGCATGGCCCCCCACCCAACGGAGGCACATCCAGTGCCACCATCCCACACACACAAGCCTTCCACGGAACATGCTGTGTCCAATGGTCAGTACAGAGTCAGCGCCCATCTGGTGGATCCTGAACAGGAGACACATGCACACACATGCCAGCTCCCACTATGTACGACTGCCACCTGGCACGTGCAATGTAACCTCTCACCTGTGACGTGTGACTGCAAGCACACAGCCGTCTTGGCATGGGGCTGTCAATGTGGACACCAGTCAATGTTTCGGGAGCTGTGATCCGTACAGTGCTGTACATAGGGTGCAGTGCTGACACCTACTACTGTCTCATATCCCCTCGTGCCACAGGTCCCACTTGTATTGGCCGCTCAGCCCGTGCCCACATCGTCGTCGTCGTGTGCCATACTCATCCAGCCTCGGAAGCAGTACCATGCTCAGCAGACACTCATGTTGCCGTGGCGTTGCCGCTTGACGAATATGCAGTCAGTCCCCATCAGCACGCCCCGCAAGTCATTGGGGCCTAGATCCCCATGTGCATGCACATGGCAGTGGTATGTCTCACTTGCCATTGCCATTGTTGGGAGACCTGTGTAAGTGTATTGTGGCCGTGCCGTCCCAGCTTGACAGCTGGGCTGTGGCCCATGTGCTTGCTCAGTCATGTCAGTGATGTGTATGCGAAATTGCTATGTGCCGTGTTGCTTTGACATGTGTCCTCTGCCATTTAACCCAGGCGGAGACCGAACATTGACCGCCCATACCAATTGCTGGCGGACATGGACGATACAGAGGTAATCAGGAAGTTTCGGCTGGACAGGCCAACTCTGCATCGACTGTGTGCCATGTTAGAGCCCCATCTCCGTCCCCGCAGGGTGTATCCGACTGCTGTCACCCCCACGGCTAAGGTGATGGCCGCCATGCATTTCTTCGCCACTGGGTCATTCCAGCACACAGTGGGCAGTGGAGGAGGGATGTCCCAGCCCATGTTCAGCAAGGTGCTGAGGGATGTACTGGCAGCCATGATGCTGTACCGGAACAGGTACATCAGATTCCCCAGGGCTCGTGAATTGGCGGCAGTGAAGGGTGCATTCTATGCCCTTGGCAGAATCCCACACGTCGTGGGAGCCATTGACTGCACTCATGTTGGCCTTGTTCCACCACAGGCCACTGAGCACCTGTACCGCAACAGGAAGCACACGCACTCCCTGAATGTGCAAGTGGTGTGCCTTGCGGACATGGTGATCACCCACGTGTGTGCAAAGTTTCCAGGCTCGGCCCATGACGCACACATAATGCGCAACAGCATCTTGCCACGACTGATGGCCAATCTGCAACAGGATCGTGGCTGTATTGTCGGTGAGTATGTGGAGTGGTGTAGCGTGCTGGTTGTGCGATGCTGTCCCCTGTCCAGTTGGAATAGCAACGGTTCTCTGTGTCCCTCACACCCAGGTGACTCTGCGTATCCAAATGGGGCATGGCTGCTCAGTCCATTGAGGAATCCTCGCACCCCAGCAGACGATCGATACAATGAGGCACATGGGAGGACCAGACGTGTGGTCGAGCGTACCTTTGGCCTCCTCAAGTCCAGGTTCAGGTGCCTGGACCGCACCGGGGGTGCACTGGCGTACTCCCCACAGAAGGTGTGCCAGGTAGTGGTGGCGTGCTGCATGCTGCACAATCTGGCCATTCGGAAGCAGATCCCCCTCATTGTGGATGACGGAGATCAACCAGGGCCCCAGCCCGCAGACCAGGACAGCTCGAGTGAGGTGGACAGCGGAGAGGAGGAAGCTGGGAATGTGCGCCAGCAGCTCATCGCCCGCTACTTCACTTGACGGTGAGTGTCCATGTACGACGGATGATGTGTCTGTATCTATGCAGGTGTGTGTGTGCTGTGTCAGGGTGGCCGTATGTTCACTGCGTGCAGTGTGTCAACGCTCCATGGCCAGGGTAGTATGCCACTGTTGGTGACTGTGGCATTGTGCCCTATTGCTCTGTGCGATGTGTGTACATTGCTTGTAGTTGTTGACATGTACTGTGTGATGGGTGTGTGACACACTCATTGAATGTGCTCCTGTTCTGTCTCCCACCCCTAGGTCCCTACAGGCCCTCCGGATTCCATTGCCATGCCACGCATCAGGTGCCTTTCCGCCCAAGGTGGCCGTTGTATTCCGTACAATAAAGACACAGGGCACAAACAGCAGTTAGTGAAAAAGGTGCATTTATTACAAACTGTGACATGTGATTGTGTGTAAGGTGATGACAAAAGTGGTGCGTGCAGTGACAATGAGCTGTCGGTCATGGCTGCGTGATGATCAGGGTGTACCCACTGGTTCTATGTCCATAGTCCAACACACACATGCCATCCAGATGGCTGTGTGGAGTGGGATCGTAGAGCAAGTCAATGCAGTGGCTGGTCAAGGAAGGCTGGCGGAAGGCTGGCTGGCTGCCTCACTTGCGACTGGAGCGTGCGAAGTCCTCCCGGGAGATCTGTTTCCTCTTCGGACGGCCCCTTCCACGTTTGGGAGGGGGTGTGTGGTGGCGACCTGCTGGTGGTGGGTGAGGTGTGCTCACTGGCTGTGGACGCAGGGGAAGTGGACACTGCTGCCCGAGCCTGCGCCCTAGCAGGTGGTGGCGGAGGTGGTGTTGCTGGCCTTGCCTGTGACCCCACCGCCACCACCAGCTGGCCCATGAGGTCCACGAGTTGGTCCATACGGGACACGAATTGGCCCATATGGGCGTCCATGGACCTCAGCACCCCCAGCACCTCCCGCGTGTCAGTAGCAGACCTGGCCCATTGTCCTTGGGCCTCTTCATAGGCCCCAAGGACTCTGGCCATTTGAGGCAGGGCATGGCTCCCAGGGGAGGCTGGCGTTTCCCTGACCCTGCTCCTCCTACCAGTCCTGCTGCCACCGGCCTGCCCACTAGCCACATTGCTCACCACGGTCCTCGCTGTGGCTCCCAGGGTGGATCCAGTCGGCCGGGCCACCACCTGCGCTGGGGCTGGTGCCAGCGAAGACGTGGTGGTGGTGGAGGCGGTGGTGGTCGGTGCGGCGATGGTGGCGGTTGCGGCAGTGGTAGTGGCCGCAATGACCGTGGGTGTGGCCGCAACGACAGTGGCAGCAGGGGACTGGGACTGTTCAGCATCCCTGGATGATGGGTTGGTGGGTAGGAGGGGTCCTGGGGAGCGGCTGGGCCCTGCCACGCCAGATGGGCCAGCTTGGTGGTCCGTGTCCGAAGAGGTGGACAGATCCTCCAGATCCGTGAGTCCTCGTTGGGGGCTTGTAGGCTGGCTGTGCTGGCTGCTGTCTCCATCCCCAGCGTCCAGCAGTTCGTCACCTGTGGAGAGAATGAGATTTGTTATTGTGTTGCACCTGGCGAAGTATGTATTAGTCGTCTGACATTGGCAGTTCGTGCAATCTCGTACAAGGGTTTCCCGGAGGCGAGTGTGTGGCTGTGGCATCTGTAGGTGTGTGTGCTAGGCAATGGGACTGTGTGCTGTGCACATGTGGCATGGGACGGATTGGCCATGCCGATGGGTGTGTTGCTTTGCCCCTACTCATTGTGACTCTGGTGTATGGGGGCTCCTGGCCCATCCTGGGTCTGGTTTGTACTTTGCTTTTGGAGTTCAAATGGAACGCTTAGGAACGCATATGGCAACATGGGGGCCATGCCCCAGATTCGCATTTGGGAGGGAATATGCTTTTGGGGTTCAAATGGAACGCTTAGGAACGCATATGGCAACATGGGGGCCATGCCCCAGATTCGCATTTGGGAGGGAATATGCTTTTGGGGTTCAAATGGAACGCTTAGGAACGCATATGGCAACATGGGGGCCATGCCCCAGATTCGCATTTGGGAGGGAATATGCTTTTGGGGTACATGCTGTGAGCCATGGGTGCCGAACGTGACATGTGTTGTGGCAGCATAACAGTGCATGGTCTGAGGTGTGTGCATGCCTGACATGCCCTGCATATTTGCTGTCTGTTGTGGTTACTGGACATGGCATTGGACGCATCGTTATGAGTGAGTGATAGTTGTGTGCCAGCCAACGTATTGCAGTTGTCCCATCTCCTTGGTGTGCGTGCTGCCCTGTGCCATGTGCATCACTGCAGTGCTCGGGGGGTGTGGCCCATGTTGTGTGTTGTTGCTCACAGTGTGTCGTGCGCTTCATTGACTTCTGGCACATGGTTGGTCATGGGCATGTGTCTTAGCGTGACTGCTGTATGTGTGGCAGCTGTGCGGATGACATGCCTTTCATGAGACTGGGGCTGACGGATGGGATGGATGGTATGTTGTATGTGCATGGTGTGTCTGTGTGTTTGATGGGTTCAGTGGTGTTCGTGTGCATTTATGTTGTTCCGCTCTGTTGCGTCTAGTGTTGTTTGTCTTACATAGGCGTAGTTGTGGGGTGTGTGGTTGACAGGCAGTAGGGGCTACATGGACAGGACTTCAATGGTGTTTCGGTTGTGTGTGATGAGTTGCACAGTGTCTGCCGTGTGGGACTATATTCAGTGTGGCTTGTGCATGCAGACGTGGCTCCTTGGGTGTTGCTATGTCTGTGATGGGTCATGTGGGGTGTGAGTCTGCTGTTCATGTCCGTGTGCACATTGTTCACTTGTTCGTGACGGTGGGCGGTGCTGCGTGTTCGTGTGCTACGTGACATGTCCCATGTGTTGGTGGTGTTATGGTCCTCATGCCTCCAGTAATCCAGCCCTGTCCAGTTTCCCACCTGCAAGTTGTTCGTGCGTGCACTGTACTGGATGCCACATGGCTCTTAGCGGGGGTGCTCCATGTTGCAGGTCTGTGGGGGTGGGGGGGTGTAGTGGGTCGTGGGGGTGGCTGTACACCCACTGACACCGATTGCTGTGGACCGTGATGTCTGCCTTTCGGCTGTCGTTGTGCACTGCGGTGGCTGACACGTGGGTGTGGGGTGTGGGGGATGCTCCTCCTTGCTGTGCTGTGGGACTGGGGCCTGGTGTGTGTTGTACTTGGGCTGTCCACCGTCCCACCCACTGCACTTTGTGTTCCTGCCACTTACCTGTTACTTGTCGGTTGGTGCAGCTGTGCCTGACACATGGGTGTGGGGAGTGCTCCACCTTGCTGGTCTGTGGGAGTGGGGGCCTGGTGGGTGTTGTACTTCAGCTGTCCCCCTCCGACCCACTGCACTTTGTGTTCCTGCCACTTACCTGTTACTTGTCAGTTGGTGCAGCTGTGGCGGACACATGGGTGTGGTGGGTGCTCGTTGTGGCGCTTCTGGCATATTTGGGGACCTGTTGGTGGTTACGTGGCTGGCTTAGTGTACACATGTCCCCACGCATCTTACAGTTGTTCGGTTTGGCCTGTGTGTGGTAGTGTCTGTTGCATGTGCGTGTGATGTGTTGTGTATTGTGTGCTGGACATGGGGGTGTTTGTCCCTGGGAGCTGTGGCATGGTGGTTGCGCATGTGTGTACATAGCGGTGTGCTGGTATACATTAGTTTGTACTTACCAGCCTCCACTCCCCTGCTAATCCGGCGAGGATCTCCGGATGGATTACGACTCGCACCTTCTCCTCCCACGCTTTGAAGGTCTTAAAGAGCGCGGGATTCCCTCCGCCAGTGACGGCAGCCAGCTCTCTGTTTTTGCCCTCCTTCTTCTTGACCAGGCTCTTTACGTCATTCCAACGTTTGTTTATCTCGGTTCTGTTCCTGGGCAGGGTCCCGACTGCATTGACCTGGTCTACGATCCGGGTCCACATTCTGTTTCTGGTGGCTAGTGGTGTGTGCTGGACCAGGTTTCCATAGATTTGTGGGTGCACCTTGATGATCTCGTCGACCATGACCGTCAGCTCAATGGGCGTGAACTTGGGCATTCTTTGTGGTGCCATGGTGTTTGTGGTGCTGGTGCGGTGTGTGTTGTGTAATGTGCAGGGGGTTTGTGGTGCCGGTGTTTGGTGGTGGTGGTGGTGGTGGTTGTGATGTGTGCGTTTCTGTGGTGTGCTGCTGTCCTTGCTGTGTCACTGTGTCCTCTCCTCTCCTCTCTGGTTTGCAATGTAGCAAGGGGTTGTGGTCTGTGGGAGTGCTGCTTTTGTACTCACCTATGTGGGTGTGTCCTCATGGTCTGTTGTTTTCAGGTGTGTTGTGTCTGGGGTTCTGGCCTTTGTATTTTTTGTTTGTCCGGGGGGTGTTTTCGGGATGTGTACTGTGCTTGTGTATTTGTGCGTGCCTTGCTGTGTGGACTTGTTGGCCATGTTGTGTGCTATTGGTTTTGTGTGCGGATGGTTTCTGTGCAGGTACGTGGGCGCCATGGCTTCTGCCGTGTCGATTCTCATCGGCGTTGTTTGCGCTGGCGGGCGGTATATTTGTTGTTTTTCCGCGCTCATGGCGGTGCGATCGTAATTTCACGTGCGGTGTGTCGGCCGTGTGGGCGGGCGGTTTTGTGTTGTCGTGCGTGTTTCCGTCCGTGGCGGGCGGTTTGACTCCGACTCGGACGATGGCGGGCGGTATTTTGTATGATTTTTCCGCCGATGGCGGTTTTCAGTTTGTGTACTCATAATGGCGTGGTCGGTGTTCAGGCGGTGTGTGCGGGCGGATTTTTGCCGCTTCCATGCCTGGCGGATTTTTTTACGCCGGGTATCGTAATGTGCCCCTAAAAAATGTATAATAAATACCAATAAAATAAAAATAATATTTACTTAAATAACATTAAGTTACTTCCCACCCTATTCCCCAATAAACACACAACCCGCTACACATAAAAAGAACACAATTAATTTAATTATCAATTAATGAATTAATAAAAATTAATTACCAATTCATAATAAATTAACAATAAAATAACAATAACAATAAATACAAACTAATAATACATTAATTATAATTAATATAATTATCAATTAATCAATTAATAAAAATTAATTACCAATTAATAATTAATTAACAATAAATTAATTATCAATAACAATAAATATATTTTTTTAATTATAATTAATATAATGATAAATTAATCAATTAAAACAATTTAATTACCAATTAATTATAACTAAATTACTTCTCACCCTATTCCCCTATAAACCCACAACCCGCCACACATAAAAATTAACATAATTAATTTAATTATCAATTAATCAATTATTAAAAATTAATTACCAATTAATAATTAACAATAAATTAATTATCAATAACAATAAATATATTTTTTTAATTATAATTAATATAATGGTAAATTAATCAATTAAAACATTTTAATTACCAATTAATAATTAATTAACAATAAATTAATAATCAATAACAATAAATGAAACCATATTAATTAATTAATTATAATTAAATTACTTCCCACCCTATTCCCCTATAAATCCACAACCCGCTCTGATACTAAAACGCAAAATTTACTTTAAAAAAATTACTAATTTCTAAACATTTAATACATATATTTAAAAATAATAAAAATACATTACATAAAATGATAAACATACATATAAAATACATACTAAAATACATAACAATAATATAAATATCGATATTATTAACAAGGATATTTTTGCTAACGATATTACTTACTTCGATATAAAAAAAGGATATTACTTACCTTAAGGTCGATATTCTGGTCACCGATATTCTTGACATCGATATTCTGTCCCTACGATATTAAAAACTCGATATTAGTGTAGGTCGATATAAAAAAAATCGATATTTTGACTGCCCACCAGAATTTGTGTAACATACCTGTGAGAGTGAAAATCATAGACTGGCTAAACTTTCGAGACTTTAGGTAAAAAAAAATGTTCTGCCAGGCTTTGAGTGAGATTGGACTGGCAGCTAAATGTACGAAAGCATTTTGCAGTCACAATCCCTGATATTTGTAAAATTAAAGAATTTGCGACTGCAAAACATTATTTTTAAACAACATCTGAGGTACAATAAAGTCTTTCCAAATCAAAAAATTGATTTTACCTTCAAACTTAATTGCAATTAGGAGGAAGCCTTAAAGGGAAATATAGTCATAATTGCGATTTGCATTGAGGGTTTTTGACCCCTATTGCAGGTAATGGCACCAAAAAGGAGGTGGTAACTCATAAACAGCTCATAAGCCTCTTTGGACAGCTTCCCCTTTGAAAATTGAGGACATCTTCCTAAATGGTAAACATTATTTTAAAGCAGCACTGGTTCCTTTAAGCAACATGGGCTTCCTTAAAAAATGTGTTCCATTTGGAAATGCAAATGCAGGGATGGCAATCAGCAGTTCTTTAAAAGCCACCACCCCTATGTTTGGAGACAATGGCAAGGAGTCTGAAATAAGGTCTGAAATAAAGTTCTTCCTCATTTATATTCATTAAGAGCGTCACTCTGTGACTCCCTGAGACTGGGCATTTTGAAGATGGGCCTGTTAGTGCATAGGTTGAATTGCAAAATTATGGAGTTCACAATAAGTTGATGCACAGCTTGCAACTAGTGTTTGCAACCTGTCTGCTAGTACATTGCACACCGGGGTCCCACTCTCCTATGCCCATAATGCTGAATATGATTCTGACGCTGAAGCGATGCTGACAATAGTCATGACCCTAAGCAGCCACTGAATTCAACTTCTAATCCTCAGTACCAGTTAACTGTAGAAAATGACTATTTGGAATTCATTACGCAATTCTGAGTCTTGATGCGGGGCTTAGAGGGTACCACAGATGTTCCCTCGGCCCAGAGACCACAGGACATGGCCAAAGTTTATAAGCCATAAACAAAGCCTGCTGAGAAGAAAGGAGAGAGTGGAATGCTTAAACAAATGCCACCCTCTGTGCGCAAATCCCACAAGTTAAAGTCAAAGCCATTGCTCAATAAACCTTTCCTGTATGTGAAGTGGGCACCGTGCATGGCTACAGGCCTACAATTGTATACACAACCCCCAGGCATCACTGAAGGCATTTCCCATTGTAACCAGGGAACAGAGACAGTGGGAAGTAGCCCCTGCTCTCTTGACAAAGCCCACCTCTCCTGGGCAAATGCCTTAACCTACTGGTTCCTGGAGCATGGGTTACGGGCCATGGCCCTCCACGGCTTAAGGTCTAATTGTGACAGAACACAGATGCAGGAAATACAAGTACAATTATTTACTCTTCCCTTGTTTCTCCTCAAAGAAACATTAACTATTCCCCTGTAGAAACCCATTTTCCCAAACCTCCAGCAGCATTACGGGTGTTCCCTTGCCTTTCCCTAGATGGAAAGGGATTTACTCCTGCTATTGAGAGGATAACATTTCCACCCTTTTCCAGACAGAAGGCAATTGAAGAGATGTTTGTGAACACTGACAAAAATTTAGGTTTGTGATTGCTTTCAAATTCACAGGGTAGTTGCGCCCTGTAAGGTCCACTCCCCGCACCTCGAACACCCCTTGCCATAGATTTAAAATTGTTTTGTCAGCAAAACCCAGCTGCGGCTCCTCCGCTAAGGCGAAGGAGCGTTGCCACACTGCTCTCCAAGCAGTGCAAAGGAAAAATAAAATGCTAATAACAGAATGTTATAATCATTTTATTTTTAGTATGGACATTGCAGCCAGGTTAGGGTGGGACAGGGCTTGTCTTGTCAGAGGGAGGCAGTGCTTTAAATGGGAAAAAATAAGTGCAGGTACTCGTTAAATTGAGCGAGGGGCGTGGCTAGTGGGCGGGGTTAGAGGCGGAGTTAGACATGAAACAAAAACACTTCTATTGAGTATTCATGTTGTCCTTGCATTGTCCTGGATAGTGGTCTCAAACTTTCCATATGTGCAGATTAACAACTAAAACCATGAATGAGCCAAGCCATCAACAGTACTTTTAGCACTTTAAGGCTAATAATCAATGTGCTCTGGGACGAGAGAGACTCTGGCGCTTACACCGGTTGCGGGACAGAACAAAACATGTGAGAAATGTATCAATCCAAACAAAATGTGTTAACTCGTTATACAAAATTAAGGTGAAACACCAAATGTTCATGTTTCCTTGTTTTCTAATATTTGCAGCTTCTTAATATCATAATATTTCTAATATTCCTACTTGGTTGCATTTGGCGCAATCCTTAAAGATTGCACACACACAAACAAGCATTCCATGCATTTCTTTTCAAATACCTCCTGATTCTGTTCCTCTCAAACACACACTCTCTGTTTTCACATCTCTAACCTCGAGATCCCTCTCGCACTCACCTCTCTCCCGTTTGTAGCTAATTCTGTCCCACTCTCTTTACCCCTATTGCATCTTATCACTCTGTCTCATCACTCTATTTCTAATCTGCCCTCTCCGCGCCTCTCTACCTCTTTCCACAGCCGTCTGGATCCCTTCCATATCTCTGTCTGCACTTACCCCTTCTGCCTCTCTACCGTTTCCTACTTTAGCAGAGGCCGCCCCCGAAGGGGGCCTCGAGGGCCGGCGCCATAACGGTCGCCAGTAGCCCGCAGTGAACGGATCTGGTCAGCGCTGGTTTGCGCCGCCGGGAAAGGTTGCGTGGCAAAAAGCGCCCGAGGACCTCTCCTCCCCCTTCCCAAGAACAAAGGGAGGAGAGAAAGGGGGAGGAGGATATAAGGCGACGCTCCCCCTGGGCAGCTCACCTTTACATCAGGGAGCTGGGGGAGCGCGCCAACGGATTTCGAGTTCGATGGGGTAAGGAAGCCTCTTTTCCCCCATCTACTGTCTTGCCGCCGTCGCGACCTAAGAACAGCGAGGAGTGACCATCAGAGGACGGCACAGCCCCCGCCGGGGGATGGAAGGTCGGGGCGGAATGGACGGAGGCCCGAGGTCGAGAGAGGCAGGCATGACCCCCAGCTCCCCAGGCAGCGGTTGGAGATGAAGAGGCTCTCGGCAGCCGGCGCCGACCGCAGTGGCAAGGTACGGGCTCAAGGAGCGAGGAGTGGCGGCGCTGCATGCTGGCCACCTTCTGCTAGAACTGTGTTAAATTTCAAACTAACAGCGGAGCGTACCGCGGTCCAGCGGGCCCGGCCCTTAGAATAATAGTCTTGCCCCGTCTTTATTAGCGCAGAACATAATGATGGCACACCGCTATGAACAGCGTGGTCTTGAACACGCAATAGCAGGGTTCGGCTTTATCACAAAACTCGTTTTAAGAGTTAGGGGCAAGGTATTTAAAGGAACCAATGTTAGCGCCACTTACCAGATGCAGGAAGTAGATAGATTAAAGCCGCTACTGCAGCTTTCTAGAGCGGGCGCGCAGTAGGTGACATTCACCAGCGCCTCTTGGAGGGGTTGTGCGGGAATGCCTGCGATGGGCTACGCGGACAGGCCTGAGGGAAGGCACCGCGCGCACCCTGGTCATCCTTCGGCTATACCCGTAAATAATAACAGCAGTCCGGCGGGCCCGGCCGTTATAATAATTGTCGTCTATGACTTTATTGGCACTCATACCATGTGCAAGATATTTTTAAGAAACCAATAGTGGCGCCACACGCTAGATACAGGAAGTAGGTACACATTGGACAGTCACCAGCACCTTTGGGATGGGAGGTGCTGGAACCCTTGCGCTGGGCAAGGCACTGTGGGAAGGCACCACTAGCGCCGGCCTTGATGGTACCATAGGCGCAATTACTGAAACACGATCCCGTCGGCAGGGAACGTATCATTGCGGGGTGTACAATAAGCAGACCGGCTCGTGGATAGACATTTTTATAACCGCGAGAAAGTGGCATATGGGGCGCAAATGCCGATACGCTAAAGTAAAAAATACAGGAAAATACAGGAAAAACATGACCAGGTAGCTAATGTTTATACTCGCGGCTAATTTGCTGGCCGGAACACATCGAATCCTTCCCACTAAGGCCCACTTTCCTCAGCGCCATTTGCGGGTCTAAAGGCAGGGGCTAAACACCTCACCGAGTGAGGGAGGCAGGTTTTTTCGGCATGGCTGGTTTGGCGGGTCTCTCTAATGCAGGAAGAGCAGTCTGCAGTCCTCAAGGGAATAAGTAGCTTGTTTAGTTGGCGAGGTTGTGGCGTAAGGCTAGAGCAGCCGACCTTTTAATCTGAGATGACATGTTCGAGCCCGACGATCGTTTATTCAAAAGGAATATATCCTGTGTAATGTAACTGGTGCCCATGTGAAGCGCTCTGCGTTTGCGCTATACAAGCCCGAAACACGAGCTCCCTTGGAGTTGCATCCTCGGTGAAGTATATCTGAGGCAGTGACAGGCTGTATTATTCAGACAAAATGGACCGATGGAAAGTGTCAGCAGGGCCCTGCTTAACCTTCCTCAAATGACACAAGCTTCTATTTATTTATTTTATGTATTTTATTTAAAGCATTTTTTATATAGCGCGGACTTTACCCGAAGGTGTCAGAGCGCTGATCAATACCGTTCTACCCGTGGGTGTCTCCGCAGCAACATGGTATGGTGAAAGTAAACAATTGGGCTGCACTGGGGTCCAGCGGAGAGCACCAGAGAGTGTATTTCTGTACGCAGACCGACACATTCAGGGAATGAAGGTACTCGCAACGACGTAGCGCAAGAAAGCACGGGGCACTGTGCCTACAGATGCCGAATCAAGTAATTCATTAGCTTTACAGCCTAGGGCCTTACCACCCTGAATTCGCCCGATCTCGGAAGCTAAGCAGGATTGGGCCTGGTTAGTACTTGGATCTCCAGGTGCTGTAAGCTTGAGTGTTTTTTAGGAATTGGATTAAGAGCAACGTTAAAGCTGTTGAGAAAGGCCAGCAAGAGTCTCCCCAAGTCCAGGTATTGACAGCAGCTGAGACCTAATACAAGTGGGGAAAATTCTCTCACTAAGTTATTTAGGGGAGCAGGAGATACCTCAGGTCCCTGGAGCATGTTGGAGGAGTTACTAAGAGAGATTAAGTCAATTAAAACAACACAGACTAAAATGGCAGGTGAATTAAAAGAGCAGCGCAACATGATGAGGGTACAGTAGGGGAACCTTTCCTCAAGACTGAATGAGATGGAGTAAAAAGTGTCTGAGTGTGAGGACAAGATTCACTCACTTGAAGAAGTTAATGACAATTTAGAAAGGGAGATATTGTCTGTGAGAAGTTGGCCTGGTATATGCCATCCACTAATTGAAGTGGGCACCTAGCACCAGTCCAAACGACCCGTATTGATGATTAGGTCAAAGATAACCTGTATGAAAGCTATCCTAGTGGTAGCTATGGAGAGCAGCCTTCAGGCGAAGTCTTGAAGGAGTGTTAAGCGGCTTGTTTTACCGGATCACAACCTCCTGAGTAACTAAATGAAAGGAGAACCACATGAGTGTTATATAAAATATATGTATTTATTACTAAACACTCTCTACTAATCTCTACACGAGATTGGAACACATAGTACACAGTACTGAATCAATAGAACATTTGTAAATAGCACAATACACAGCAGGCTCCAGGGGGAGACCGAACCATATACTAAGAAAGTGGTATATGAACCACGACTTTACTAGACACAGTGCCTAGAGCACCTAGAATCGCTGGGACCCCCACCAAAAATAAAAATAAATAATGGGGCGAATTCTCTCCTTACTAAATTGTAACTAGTTTAAGGGAAACACATTCTATCGTGATTGTGTGTGAAAGTGACTTCGAGCTAATATAAGAAATGTTATGGCAGGGGGCCCGCACCGTGCAATACTGTGTAACCCGTCCACCGCCCCCTTGGGTCCCTGATTGGTGTCGAGGATACACACAAGTCCCAGTCCCCAGTAAGAGGATCCTAGTACCTGCGGCACTCTGCCCAGTTCTCCAGGAGCTAGGGGAGGTCGAAAGGGGGAGGCTGTAGGTCGAAAGCGGCTGTTGATCTCACCGCGCATTGTAAAAATAAAAATAAAAAGCGCGAGTCAATTCTGAACTGCGGACTGCCAATGTTTGAAAAAGGAATCAAGCAGAGTCCGAGCTTGCCCGGTGGCGGGGCTAGCCCTTAGGACATAGAGTAACGGTCAGAGCTCCCGAATTCATAACTAGGGAACCAGGTCCGAATCTCATGGGTGGCTTAACATCCTGTGATGCTGGGGGAAAATCACGTACTAACGTGTCTAGTAGGAGTCTTTGACTCGGGGTAAGTTGTTATTCATGGTATGCAGCGCCGAGGGTTAATATGCCTGCTGCAAAGAACATGTAAAACGCGGAGCACAAAGGGAAGGTAATGGCAACAGGTCAGTGGGTACCGCCTTTTCCAGAGACTTCCTGTTGTTAGTTCCAGTTTACAGCGAGCTATTAACTGTCAAAGAACTGCATGCAGATTCCAGTGCAGGTAGTGCAGATTTCAAGCACGCACTTCGCGCTGCTCAGGAATATTCCTAGGAGCACATTTTTTCAACCAGGTGGTGCGACACGGGCTGGTGGCATCAGTGTCACCGGGGCCAACGCAAGTCACTCTGATGACTTAGGGGCCATGCAATGCTGAATTTTTTCACTGATACGTATCAGCACAGGAGTCATCCAGTTGCATTAATCCCATGAATTCCAGTATGTTGTTTAAATAATGCATATGGTATCTCCCACACAAGCGGTATCTAACTGTCTCCCATATTTGATTTCATTTATGACCCATGGTGAGAGGAGACAGTGCGGCAGGACTCCGAACGGGACACAAGTGGGCCACTGCAGAAAGGCAAGAACGGAGCAGAGCACACCATGGCGTTCTGGGAAGATTGCCGTCAGAATTTACCAGACGTCAGCCTCCCGGAGACACAGCTAGAGGTTGGGATCCTAGCGCTCGAGCGGAGCAACGGCACAGCACGGCAGGCTCCACGGTAAGAGCAGCGGGAGGCGCAAAGGGACGACATAAGTTTGGGGGAGCCGCAGGAAGACGGAAGCCTCCCTGGCGGCATGGCGGAAACAAAAGGTGTATTGGTTTGGTTACGGAAACACACCGACAGGGCGGTGTGTAGAAGGAGGGCCACTCACTCTGGGATGCCTCACGGCTGGGTGAGTGCGCCTGACAAAAATCGGGGTAGCAAACGGAGACGGCACTCGCAGCCCAGCCCCCGCCAGACGGCAGGGCGCAGGAGAGACTAGCAAGGTAGCGAGTTGGGGCCTGGCTCCGGGGAAAGGCTACCCCCACACGCAAAGGGGCATGGAAAACAACAAAGAACAATCTACGAGCTGTCAGGGTGATTTACGACCCTAGGATATGCAAATGAGCAAAAGACTAACCAGTGATTTATGACCAGCCGATGATTTATGGCTGATGATTTATGATGCCAATGCAGAATGATTTATGACAACAAAATGATGACAGATTTGTGACAGAATGATTTATGACATCCCGATGATTTATGACCATGATTTATGGCTGCTGATTTATGATGATCAGGCAGAGTGCTTTATGACAGCAAATAATAGCCGATTGGCAGATGATTTATGATGCTCATGCAGAATGATTTATGACAACAAAATGATGACAGATTTGTGACAGAATGATTTATGATACCTGATGATTTATGACACCTGATTTATGATGTCCAAATGACACTGAGTGATACCCAATTGTGATAATGTATGATCATGATTTACGACCCCGGCTCCGAGAAGGTGTCCAGGGGAGTTGTACAAATATGACGTATGTAATGAGTAATAAAACTGCGGCCAACAACCACCACAAAAATGACTGTTGGCTGTGTGTAGTAATACAGATACAGAAGTATGGTACGGTTCCCGGAATGGGCGCGGTGCGGCTGTTATAGCAGAGGCCGCCCCCGAAGGGGGCCTCGAGGGCCGGCGCCATAACGGTCGCCAGTAGCCCGCAGGGAACGGATCTGGTCAGCGCTGGTTTGCGCCGCCGGGAAAGGTTGCGTGGCGAAAAGCGCCCGAGGACCTCTCCTCCCCCTTCCCAAGAACAAAGGGAGGAGAGAAAGGGGGAGGAGGATATAAGGCGACGCTCCCCCTGGGCAGCTCACCTTTACATCAGGGAGCTGGGGGAGCGCGCCAACGGATTTCGAGTCCCACCCACCCACACCTACAACAGCAGCGTCGCAGTGCTGACAGGGACGAGATGAACTAATGGTGCAATGATTGGCGATGGAGACACACCGGGCGGTGTGTGGGAGTAAGGCCACTCACTTTGGGATGCCTCACGGCTGAGTGAAGTGGTGCCACTCACTTTGGGATGCCTCACGGCTAAGTGAAGCGGTGTATTGGTTTGGTTACGGAAACACACCGACAGGGCGGTGTGTAGAAGGAGGGCCACTCACTCTGGGATGCCTCACGGCTGGGTGAGTGCGCCTGACAAAAATCGGGGTAGCAAACGGAGACGGCACTCGCAGCCCAGCCCCCGCCAGACGGCAGGGCGCAGGAGAGACTAGCAAGGTAGCGAGTTGGGGCCTGGCTCCGGGGAAAGGCTACCCCCACACGCAAAGGGGCGTGGAAAACAACAAAGAACAATCTACGAGCTGTCAGGGTGATTTACGACCCTAGGATATGCAAATGAGCAAAAGACTAACCAGTGATTTATGACCAGCCGATGATTTATGGCTGATGATTTATGATGCCAATGCAGAATGATTTATGACAACAAAATGATGACAGATTTGTGACAGAATGATTTATGACATCCCGATGATTTATGACCATGATTTATGGCTGCTGATTTATGATGATCAGGCAGAGTGCTTTATGACAGCAAATAATAGCCGATTGGCAGATGATTTATGATGCTCATGCAGAATGATTTATGACAACAAAATGATGACAGATTTGTGACAGAATGATTTATGATACCTGATGATTTATGACACCTGATTTATGATGTCCAAATGACACTGAGTGATACCCAATTGTGATAATGTATGATCATGATTTACGACCCCGGCTCCGAGAAGGTGTCCAGGGGAGTTGTACAAATATGACGTATGTAATGAGTAATAAAACTGCGGCCAACAACCACCACAAAAATGACTGTTGGCTGTGTGTAGTAATACAGATACAGAAGTATGGTACGGTTCCCGGAATGGGCGCGGTGCGGCTGTTATAGCAGAGGCCGCCCCCGAAGGGGGCCTCGAGGGCCGGCGCCATAACGGTCGCCAGTAGCCCGCAGGGAACGGATCTGGTCAGCGCTGGTTTGCGCCGCCGGGAAAGGTTGCGTGGCGAAAAGCGCCCGAGGACCTCTCCTCCCCCTTCCCAAGAACAAAGGGAGGAGAGAAAGGGGGAGGAGGATATAAGGCGACGCTCCCCCTGGGCAGCTCACCTTTACATCAGGGAGCTGGGGGAGCGCGCCAACGGATTTCGAGTCCCACCCACCCACACCTACAACAGCAGCGTCGCAGTGCTGACAGGGACGAGATGAACTAATGGTGCAATGATTGGCGATGGAGACACACCGGGCGGTGTGTGGGAGTAAGGCCACTCACTTTGGGAAGCCTCACGGCTGAGTGAAGTGGTGCCACTCACTTTGGGATGCCTCACGGCTAAGTGAAGCGGTGTATTGGTTTGGTTACGGAAACACACCGACAGGGCGGTGTGTAGAAGGAGGGCCACTCACTCTGGGATGCCTCACGGCTGGGTGAGTGCGCCTGACAAAAATCGGGGTAGCAAACGGAGACGGCACTCGCAGCCCAGCCCCCGCCAGACGGCAGGGCGCAGGAGAGACTAGCAAGGTCTCGAGTTGGGGCCTGGCTCCGGGGAAAGGCTACCCCCACACACAAAGGGGCGTGGAAAACAACAAAGAACAATCTACGAGCTGTCAGGGTGATTTACGACCCTAGGATATGCAAATGAGCAAAAGACTAACCAGTGATTTATGACCAGCCGATGATTTATGGCTGATGATTTATGATGCCAATGCAGAATGATTTATGACAACAAAATGATGACAGATTTGTGACAGAATGATTTATGACATCCCGATGATTTATGACCATGATTTATGGCTGCTGATTTATGATGATCAGGCAGAGTGCTTTATGACAGCAAATAATAGCCGATTGGCAGATGATTTATGATGCTCATGCAGAATGATTTATGACAACAAAATGATGACAGATTTGTGACAGAATGATTTATGATACCTGATGATTTATGACACCTGATTTATGATGTCCAAATGACACTGAGTGATACCCAATTGTGATAATGTATGATCATGATTTACGACCCCGGCTCCGAGAAGGTGTCCAGGGGAGTTGTACAAATATGACGTATGTAATGAGTAATAAAACTGCGGCCAACAACCACCACAAAAATGACTGTTGGCTGTGTGTAGTAATACAGATACAGAAGTATGGTACGGTTCCCGGAATGGGCGCGGTGCGGCTGTTATAAACTCTGCTCCTTCCCCCTCACTCTTCACCTTCACTCACCCCCATTTTCCCTCCTCTCCCCTCGGCAGGAGGCCCCATGGCCGTAGAGCTTGCAGTGGCATGCAGTGAGCACTGGAGGGTCCCGAGTATGTGCAGAGTCCAGCAGGGGAAGAACAATACTGGCAGGGCCAGCTTTAGCACTGGTTGCGCCCAGTGCGACAATGGTTTTTAGCGCTCCCCCCAATGACCTCCTGCGCAACGGATTCCCGCACTACCACCACCCCTTAATAGTCTCCATAACCACTCTCTCTCAGACGCATCGAGTTAGTTTTATAGTGTCACTCATAAAAGTGAAGGGTGTCCGAGCACTTTACATTGCACACACATTACTCAATCATATGTGTGTAAACCAATGTATAGGAAAAGTTCCATATGACAGAGTGGTAGGATTTATATGTCATCCATACTGGTAGGTAGTATAGTTACGGGTGCTTGGTCTGGAGAAGCACAAACTCAGAATTTAAAATGTAAGACCATGGTTGGCGATTATCTTTAATAATTGGAATTGATTTACACCCAAATCAACACTTTGTACAACATTAGGATATTGAAAGTCTGGGGGAAAAAATCAAACGCTCTAATCTATACTTGAAGTCTGCATTTCAGTTCTTTGATGACAGTAAATAGCTCTGTTTTTTTTAGCATTTTAACTTATAAGCTGCAAGTAACAAAAGGAAGTCTCTGACGAAAGATTTATGTTATGTTCACTTCGTCATTTGCATGGTACACATTCTTTGCCCAGGCACATTAACCCTCTGCACTACCTTAAGAAGAATCAAAACATCCCCCAGTCAAAACTTCCACTAGACAAAAACTTTGTTCTCTCTCCAGGAACAGCGTCAATCACCGGAGTTAACTTGACATTTTTATTGTTGGCTAAAAATTGCTGCAGGTCAGGAACACTGCAGCGGGTGCTTTTAAAAACAATATAAACTAGCAATCAGGAACGCCATGCAGAGCCGGCCCTGCGTACAGACATGGGTAGAACTGTCCCTTTTGTTAGTGTCAAAATCTGGCAGAGGCTAAAATAAAGAGAAGTGTACGGGCCTCATGCGGGAAATGGAAAAGCAACGTTGCTTCCTTTCGAAGGTAACCTTTAACAGTTTCAGATAATTGACAGTACTGGCCTCCGATGGGAAGGTCAGTTGAACTCCCCCCCTCACCTGGGCACCAGGGGATCGCCACCTCGATCATCACTGCCCATCATGGACTTAATGTCCCAGCGCGCGGGGTGGGTGGAATCGCAAGGGCAAAAGAGTCCGGACAAAGAAAGTCAGACCCCAGTGGGAGGCCAAGGGGTGAAAATGACCCTTTGTGTCTGCGTTCCACGGACCCAGCATCGATGCCTAGCAGGGGGTGATGAGGACAAGGAGAGCCTCCATCTGGGTAGGAAGGGAGCAGAGGCCGCATCGGGCAGCTTGCCAAACCTGAATAAATAAGGCAACGGCCAACATGCTGCCAAACAAACGGCACGCAGCTGCCCACCTTCTAATCTGACCCTGAGTACCGGTACTCTCCTTGACAGTGGAGAAGTGCCGGTACTCGACTCGGTAAATTTAAGAAGTGCCGGTACTCAGTACCGGCCCATTTAAAGCACTGGAGGGAGGAGGAGTGGTTGGTACACCAAAAGTGTGCATCGCGGTTTGGCCGGCCCGAGATTGGGCCGGTCAAACCATCAGGTGTGCTTAGCATGTTCTCCACTGGGCTGTATTGCACAGCCTGGGAGGAGATCATGCACAAGCCCCCACTCCCTGTCTGAGTGACGAACCAGGCCACTCAGTCCAATCGTGATGCTGGTGACAACAGAATCGTGATTGGCTAGGGGAGTCTGTGAGCCTGCGTGCTGCCAGAAGCTTGGAAAACTGTGAGGACAGAGGAAAGGCGGCGGCATGCAACTGGCGGCAAGCAAGTAAGTCTTCTTTTTCTTCTTTTTTCTAACCCTCCCCCACCCCCTCCACCACTATTCTCTAGCAGTTGCCACTGGTAAAATCATATATGCGGGCAAAGCTAACTGCTCTAAGTTTTAAAAAATGTAGATTGATTACTCATGAATAGAACAATTTGAGGGTGTCACTCTCACTTGCTTTTACAAATAACTTTGAGAATATAGTCCATTCAGTTTTTTTCTTAAATCTGATTTCATCCGGAACACAAGTAAACAACACAGCTGAATTTGCCATACTTTAAGTGTGAGACACACCTTCTGTCAGAAAAAGTTACACAAACATAACACACACAACCATCTTAGCATTGGAACCTGTGACTGTAGATTTCACAAACACTTGAGTGATCACATTTAGGATGGGAGAGTGTAACCTGATGCTGACAAATGGCTCCATGTAGAGCTTGGAGGAGGAACCACATCTGCCTTGCTTCAAACCTAACCATGAGCCCACAATTTCACTGCCATGGTTATTAGATGCAATTGCCCTCTATTTTAGGGGAGATTAGGATGTAGTTGGAGTACATCAAAAGGTGGTGGATATCAGCATGTCAGTGTAAGATGTTCTATCTTCCTGACAGCCTTGAAGGGTCACTTGGTGGAAACTGCACCTTATAAGGATGTTTGGGTTAGTTGAGCCCTGGGTAAGCCACATAATGAATTCATGCCTTGGTTCAAAGGAACCCTTGTGGTCCCTAAAATTACACTTTCTGGTATGTGAAGTCACTTCTTTTCCCTCTCAATAAAATGAGAATCTAGGGGGTTGCTTTGGCAGTAGCATGCAAGCACACTGTATAGGATAGAACCCAAAAGTTTCCTCTTTTTTCAGAGGGTTCATGCACACACAGGGAAGGTAGTGCTAATTATTCCCAGCCTTATGCTGTTGGATACACAAAAGCTCTCCATTGGGGTTCATGAAAAACATGGGGATTCACCCAGGCCTACTATCCATGTATATTAGGTTGGGAAAGTTCTGGGTGATTCCTCGAATCTAGTGAAGTCACAAATAGTGGTCTTACACCAACTTTGAAGTTCAGTGGCGGGTCCTCCCCTAAGGTGGAGGAGCGTCGCCCCACTGCTTTTCGCAGTGATAAAAAAGGAAAAATAAAATGATAACTCAACATTATTATCATTTTATTTGTTCCTGCTGCGGCGTATTGGAGGGGCGGGTGGATCTGCTCTGCTCTCAGAGGAGGAGTGGTGGGCACTATATAAGTGCGCATGAATGTTTGGCCGGCAATCTTGGGCCAGCCAAACATTCATGCGCACTTTGCATGTTCTCCACCCTGGCTGCATTACAGCCTGGGTGGAGAACATGCCCAGGCTCCCATTTTCTCGCTGAGCACCGAACCACGGCACTCAGACCAATCACAATGCTGCATTGCAGCATTGTGATTGGCTATGGGGAGCCTGGGAGTACGGGTGCTTCCTGTTTGCAGAAAAGAAGCCAGGAAGAGGACGGAGAGGACTGAGGAGAGACAGCCCCCCTCCTCCCTTCTTCCCCCATCCCCGCCCGACTGCTGCTTTCTGGGACCACCCGCCACTGTTGAAGTTGCAGGATCTAACACCATCTTTCCACTAACCCATTTAAAAACCATGTGCCGAAAATTGTCACCTTATTCCTACTTGGTAGGGATTTTGTGGTAAGAGAGGGGTGGTGGTGGAGTCAAGGATGCAGCTGTCTGATTGGTGCTATCCTTTACATTCCTTTGCAATGTATGGCTGGAGAGCATTTTTTGTACAGTATAAAAATACCTAAATGCCTGCTAGATTTGAAGGTCTTCAAGACAGTTGCTTGCTTTTCCAAATATAATTTTTCTTCCTCAAACTTCTATCTCCGTACTCCTTTACCCATTCATCTCCCACTCCGTTCATCATCTTTTCAGCACCCAGATCTGCTAAACTTTACGCAGCTCAGCACATATGTGATATTTGCAACAAGATGAGAATGGTGAAAAATAGCAGAGCACAATATATTCGAAGAGTCATCAGACATGCTATTAAAAACGTTTTTACGTGACACTGAGCATTAAGCTTTAAAGCAAAGTCAAGCCATTGGTTTCTTGAATTACATTTGTATTGCTGGTACATCCTTTTGGACAAATTTCTGAGATGGCAACCCTTTGTGTGTAAGTTATGCCTCAGAGTATCATAGATTGTTCCATTTGCTCCACGTTTGTGGCTGGTTTCATTTGGTGCCAAGGTTTCACTGAAAGCCAGATCTTGCTATTTTTGTAGATCTGGCATTGAGTGAAACCCTATGAGTCTTGCTGCTGATCCCATCTCTTAGAGTCCTAACAAGAACACACTATAATGTACATTACAATTTACACATTTTTCATCACCAAATATTCTAACATATATCGCCCCATATGTACACTCACTCTCTACTTCATACCTCAAATGCACACATTCACACCACATACTCACATTCATGTCCCAGCTTAATCTCACATACATCTTAGAATAAATCCAGAGATATTTTTGTTGTGAGCTGGGGTTTTCCAAACATACAGTCGACGTACGTTTCGGTGACATTAAGGATAGAAAACCACCTTCTTCAGGACCTAATGTGTATCATAAGATCTGGCGAGACAATATGGGTTATGGTGTCCTTCTAAAATATTTGTTGCATGTGCTCTGAATGACTGGAGCTCCTCCTCATGTTCTTTTGTTTGGCAAAGGAGGGGTAGGGCAGGGGTAGGGCAGATCTATTTAGATACCCTTTTTTTTAAGAGTGTTAAATAGATGCCTGCGTTTGGCCACTACATTCTAGAGTGGCTAAATCATGACTTCCAGGTCTTCTGTGCACAGAAAAGGGAATGCCTCCTCTCAAATCTTCTTATTCCCACATGCAGGGCATAGTTTCATGACTGGTCTGGCGTGCTCTTGTGAAGCACACCGAGATTTCTACCTTTGAAGTGCACAGATACCCTGCCTTCCTGGCTCCAGACTCACTACGTGAGGGGGTATGCAGCCCTTTGTGTGGAGACAGGACACAGTCTATTCAGGTTTAAGTGAGGCTAAACCCAGTTCTTCCCTCCCATCCTGGCAGTGATGGCCCAGCCAGTCACACCTAAGATCCCATTGTGTGTGGCTGTCTAGGAGGAATACACAAAGGCCACCTGTCACCCACACCCACTCATGTGACCCAGAGAGAGGCTGCAGGCACCAAATGGTTAAAGCAAGAACATGTCACCTTTCTAAAAGTGAAACCAAAGGGGATGATGGACGGAGTGTTGAACATTGCAAGCACTCACCCCCAGTCAACTGATCTGGGTTTAATCCATCATCATTCTTTAGCTCACTCCGCCACCCCAGTTTAGACATGGCCATATGCAAATCAGTCTGACCCTGTGCCTCATGGGAACAGTCCAGCCCGAACTGCCAAGCCATGTCTTCCCTGGACCGGAAACAAGCATCCTGGGACCGGTTTCTGGCTAATCAGCCGTCATCAGCCAGGCTAGCCTGAATCCGGTGGCAAAGCGAGCAAGGGACCCACGTCTGGGCATACCCTGCCAACTTAGGGCGAACAAAGCAAAACCAAAGGGGATGATGGACGGAGTGTTGAACATTGCAAGCACTCACCCCCAGTCAACTGATCTGGGTTTAATCCATCATCATTCTTTAGCTCACTCCGCCACCCCAGTTCAGACATGGCCATATGCAAATCAGTCTGACCCTGTGCCTCATGGGAACAGTCCAGCCCGAACTGCCAAGCCATGTCTTCCCTGGACCGGAAACAAGCATCCTGGGACCGGTTTCTGGCTAATCAGCCGTCATCAGCCAGGCTAGCCTGAATCCAGTGGCAAAGTGAGCAAGGGACCCACGTCTGGGCATACCCTGCCAACTTAGGGCGAACAAAGCAAAACCAAAGGGGATGATGGACGGAGTGTTGAACATTGCAAGCACTCACCCCCAGTCAACTGATCTAAAAGTGGCATTTTTTAATTGTAATTTTAAATTTGACTTCACAATAAATTAGGATTTTGAATTAGCAGTCCAGAGACACCAAACATGAACTGGGTATCTCTTCCCATTTGGAAATTACTCTTATAAAATGTAACAAGGCAGCTATCCTATGGGAAAGCCAGACTTTGCAGTAATGAAAAAAGAGTTTTTTACTACCAGGATATTTCCAACTTTTTAAATATAATGCACCATATCCTTGGGGCTGTCCAGGGCCTATCTTAGGGATCACTTGTATGCATTAAAAGGGAAGGTTTATCCCTAGCAAAAGGTTTATTTTGCTGGTCAAAATGGCAGTTTAAACTGCACCCACAGGCTCTGCAATGGTAGACCTGAGGCATGTGTAAAGGGCTCATTAAGTGGGTAGCACAATCAGTGCTGTGGTCCCACTAGTAGTATTTAATTTACAGGTCCTGGGTACATGTAGTACCACATTACTACGGACTTATTAAATATGCCAATTGGAGATAAGCCAATGTTACCATGTTGTATAGAAAGAAATCAAGCATTTTCAGCACTGGTTAGCAGTGGTACAGGGTTCAGAGTCCTATGGCCAGCAAAAACGAAGTCAACAAAACAGGAGGGCTGAAGGCTAAACCATGCCTAGCATGCCAGGTCTAACAGGTGATAATTATGCCAAATGAGATAATTTCATGAACTGGAACAATTTAATTTCATACATATCAACAACATTCAGGATGATTTGAGCAAGGAACTGAGCTACTTGGAGGAAGGCCAACCTGGCTGTGGTCCAGGACCTCTATCCCTATTGTAGATTGCCCAAGGTATGATATTTTACATTGTGTGATCGGTGTCAGTCATTCGGTGCATCAAAATGAGACTGTGCTATATGCGGCTCCCTGGCAAGATTTGTGATTCTGGAAATATAAAACTCTGTATTCAGCTGAAGGACATGTGCAGGGTTGGGCAGGCCTATAGGGAAATCTGACATTGCCCAAGGGACAAGACTGACATGTGTGTGGTTCAGTTTTTGGGCTGTTTTTTTACTATGGATTTCCCTGATATGACCACAAACATTGCCTGCATGCAGTCTCTCATACATTGGGAAACACCGTTGTAGTGTGTCTTAATCAATTGAAAACTGCACTGATTTTGAAATGTGGGGCACATTAATAGCTCTCTGCTACGGTAATGGGGGCCACTTTTATTTTGATGCCTGAGCCCGTCTTCTGTTCTAGTCTGACCCTGGACATGTGCTTGCATGATTATTAGCTGCACAAATATTTCTCTCCCGAAGGCAGTGCCCTGAAAGTGGGATAATAGTATTGATAAGGCTACTTTTCAACTCATATTCTAGCAAAAAGTTAACTGCAGCTTATACTTTGTAACTGCAGTGAGAGAATAGTGACATGATCTTGTATATTTTAGTCATGGGGCCTGATTACGATGAGGTCTGAAACGGCTCCAACCATCAGTCGAAGCCTTTCCGACTGCATCATAATATGCCAGTCGGATTCCTTTCCGACCGCCTCATCACGATGGAGGTGGTTGGAAAGGAATCCAAACGGTCATTCCGACTGGCTTCCGACGAGCTCGTAGAGCCCGTCTGCCAGTCGAAATGCGGCAAGTAATCCCAAGGGCGGCTCTTTCCGTCTCTGGGATTACGATCGGGTTTAGCAGCCTTTATGTGCCGGTCTTTCCGACACAGAGAGTTTGTCAGAAAACTCGCATTTGGGGGCCACCAGCAGGGATCCCTTTGGTACATGGCCTCTGGTTGGAGGCCGAGGGAGCACCTAAGGTGCCCCCCTGTTGATCCCTGCACCCCATGGCAGGCTCCTTGCGGTGCCTGCCATGGGGTGCAGGAATGAACTGCACCTCATATTTTACAATGGGAGCATGCATTCCAGCTGGAATACATGCTCCCATTGTAAAGTATAGGAATGAGACCGAACAATGTTCGGTCACATCCTAATTAGTCGGTCGGGACCGCCGACCGGGTGTCGGTCGGTCTCTTGACAGCGTAATGAGGCCCCAACTGTTTTTGTTCATCACCCCATTATAACCTTACCAGAGAACTCCAATATTCACTGTGGCAGCCATTCAGCAATTTTTAATCCTTCGTTGCTTCAGTTTAATTCTCTTGAATTGACAGTATCAAGAGCTCCCTTCTAAGTTAAGCCTTTCTAGAAGCGTGTCAAAAAGATTATGTGGTTGAGAATCCTTCTAAAGACACATTATGCTCTTCGTAACGGTCATTTGCATATCTGATCAGAGTACCCGATTTGATTTCACCACTCTTATACTGGCTGTATCTTTTTTGATACTTATAGATTTAGGATAAAAAGGTGATATAGCCAACCCTTATCCTTTTGCCTCCTTCTTGTATTTATGTTCTGTCACTAGTAACCCAAAACCATTAAGTTTGTAGACTGACAGTTACCATTCTAGTAATCCTAAACTCTTTCCACTGACACATCGTCCACAATCTCCATCCCCTGTTCCCCTTATGGTTGATTGCAAGTCTGTGCTTAGCCTGACCATGGCTGGCTTTGATTTTGTGGAGACAAGAGCAGACAGGGCTTGATAAAGTGCTGGGCAGTAATTGACAGGAGCCCACCCAGGAAGGATGGCCTATGAGTTGTGAGAGCTACAGGGACTGGTCTCACAGACCCCAGCCAAATGCAGTCCCACAATGACCTCAAAGAGTCAAACCCATGATGTGATCCTAAGACATGCACAACACCACTGTGAGATGCCCCACTCACTCACAACTCCAACATAACCTCAGCAAAGCATAACCATGCTGTGAACCTTACCCTTCCACAGAACCACTGCACATGTACAATGAAGAATGCGAAAAAGCTATGAATGGAATGCTTGAGTTGATCTCAACCACTGGAATTAAAGGTGCTACATTCCAGTCCATTGTTTTGTTGCCCACCATGCCACCTCGCATTAAACCCCACCATGTGCAAATCAGCCTTATTCCTGCTCCAATAGGAACAGTCCATTACACCTAATTAATTCACTGTCATTCCCAGAACCTGAACCATGCACTCACTATGACCTCCAGTTGCACACAGCACCCATAAGGAAGGGATGCAGCACCGCTAACATCATCTTGTCCATCATGATTGAGGTCAAGGGGAACTGGATCAAGCTCCATGAGAGGAGGAAAATGGAGGGGGTAGGCAGTGTTGGGCCTGGAAAATAGATGAGGCAGATGAGGATAAGTGATATTAGGAGCAAAAGAGGTGAGATGACGGGAAGCAAGTGATGATGAGTGAGGTGAAGCGATGATGGGAGATGATGTGGAATGAGGGAAGGGGAGCGATGATGGACAAGATGAAGAGTGAGGGTGAACATAACACGGACTGAAGAACGCACAGCAACCAGAGCAATGACGGAGAGTGTAAAACAGCACAGCAAATAAGTACAGAAGAAATTGAAAACTGGGGTGAAAGAGGCTGGACAGTCTCCCAGACAACTAAATCTGTCTGTAGTGAGACCTAAAAAATTGTAGGCCTTGTTTTGTGTTTGGTAATGTAGTAGGAATGCTGCAATGCAAACGGTCCTCCCGCTTGACAAATCTGCAGTACCCCCACGCTAATTAGAGATGAATGTTAAGTTACAAGCAGCAACCCTTCAGTTAGCTCTGCCGCTAGTGGTCAGTACACCATAGGATTGTCAAATAATAGTGGGTCTTGAACCACCCTATTGACAGTGAGGTGACTGTCACTTAATTTATCTGCTCTTGTCTGCCATGTAGACAGTGGTAGGCATGGGATGGAAAAATGTTGAGTTCACCCAATGTGCAGATTGAAAACTACTCATAAGTAGGGCCATTAGTTTTGAAATTTTGATTTCTCTGCACAAAAAAAGTTGCCAAACAGGTGGTTTCAACATTGCTCCTGGTCAATAAACCTACAGGTCTGTGATGGGATCTGCCTTCACAGCACATACCCCCCCCCACCCCAAAGGCAGATGTGGCTCTCTCAATAGGTAGGAAGGCGCTTTCTTAGGATCTAAATGACCCCTTGTGGTGTTTAGGAGTCTATCGAAAACAACCTGAAAGTCAGGTATGTGCCTCTCAATTTTACTTATTGTGTTTCTGGCACACTGCATAGAAGTGAGGCTTCAATTTGAATGACAGCAGCGTTCTATCAGGGTTTGAGGCTCTTAGCATTAATTTCAGTGGGGCCCTGACCAGCAGCCAGCTTCTGTTCCGTTCAGAATTAATGACATTGTGGATCTGATCTGCTGTCAGTGAGCTGGGCCATCATTAATGACAGCAAATCACTGACCTGGTACTATGTTGCAGCCCACATGTGTACTGACAGTGGGCATTTGGTCTGCTTCTACAGTCAGGGGTACTTAGTTATAATTATCAGAAGTTCTTTCCTATTATCACCTGCTACATCCCATTAGGTAGAGGTACCTCCTGCACTACAAGGACACTACGACTAATTGTTGTGAGTTCTTAACATGCAGACCTGTAAGGATTGGGGGAAGTTTCATCTACCGCATATCGTTGATGTGTTTTTTTTACAAAATTTTTTGAAGCATTTTTTGTAACTTGAATCCAGGATTTGTAAAGCGTGGCAAATCACTGTAAGGGTAGCAAGGTGCATAATTGTAGCCCAGGCAGATTAAGGGCCTGATTAAGACTTTGGAGGTGAGGATGGGGTGCCAAGCCACTGCCCTGTGCCCACACCACCAAAGTCGACTGCTGACCGCCCGCTGGCATACAAGTTGGAATCTGTGCGGGTGGTTCTGCGGTGGTGGACCCACAGCGCTGCCTTTCAAAGGCTCAAAGGAGAGCCTTAGAAAGACAGCGCCGGGGGCCTGCCACAGCGGGTTCCAGCATGGCATGGACGGCAAAGTCCATGCCCTGCTGGAACTGTTGATGCATGCAGACAGGGGGCACACCATGTGCCCCCCTGCATGCATCCCTAGGCCCTGAGGGAACAGGGGGCCCTATAGGGCCCCCTAAGTTTCCTCACCACCAGCATTTTCATGGTGTGAGAACCGCCATGAGACTGCTGGTGGTGAGGAAACTCATATTATGCTTGATGGTGCTGCAGCAGCACCACCAAGCATATGTTGGTCTCAAGATCGCCACGCCAATGCCGAGGATCTGTCGTGCCTGCCGCTCTTGGTTCGGCAGCATGCACAACAGCGAGGTATAAAAGACCTCACTCTTAACACCAGAACGCTTCACGTTCTAGTGCTCCTAGCGGAAATCATCGTGGTCTGACGCACTTCCGGTCTATGCGCGTCCCTGAAGTTCTCCCTAATCGTTTTGGCGGCGTTTCCTCCACGGCCCTGGCTGCGGTGGTAGAATTGCAGTTTGCTCCCTGATTCACTCCTGAGTGGCAGTGGAGTCTCCAGAACGCTCCGGTCCCGGCGGCGTCTCCTCTACGGCCCCAGCTGCGGTGATAAGTTGCAGTTTGCTCCCTGAAACACTCCAGAGTGGCGGTGGTGTCTCCAGACAGCTCCAGTCCTGGTGGTATCTCTTCTATGGCCCCGGCTGCGGCGGTGAGTTGCAGTTGGCTCCCTGATTCAATCCTAGGTGGTGGTGGCGTCTCCTGGCAGCTCCGGTCCCAGTGGCATTAACCCTCAGTAACCCTGATTGCGACGCGGAGTCCACGGTATTCTTAGGACAGTTCCGGTCTGGGCGATGATTCCAGTTAGCTCCGGTCGCAGCAGCATTTCCTCACAACTCTGGCTGCGGCGGCAAGTTCTAACTTGCGCCTTGACTTGTTACTGGGTTGCAGCAGTACCTAGAGCATTCCTCCTTGTAAGATAGCTATGATTACCATGGGAGGGTCTCCACCATGACGATACATCACTACATGTTTAGGCTCCTAGTGTTTCCCACTCCCTACAAGGATACCTTTGCACGCCATCACACACATGTGTAGAGGAATTGATATGGTCACCCCATTGTAGAACTCACTTGGGTCTGTTCTGTTGTTTATGTACTTGTTTTACACATCTCAAAGAAAGAGAGAGGGACCCAACAGCCAAAGGAGAAGGGTACCAGAAAAGACCTAGGTCATAAAAAACCCCTTTGGGTCAATCCACACTTAACATACCACACTTACACATGGAACCTCAAATCACCAGTATGATGACAATGGACAAAAAGACAGTGTAATCAAAAAATAAATAAATAAACCTAATATAAAAGATACAAATGTATTCAATAGCAAATATGCAGGTATCTATAAATAACAATATTCATTCAAAAACTAAACACACACACATATATTTAAAAAAATATATAGTCCCTATCTGAACTACATATGACATAGAGCAATTAAAAATCACCAGTAAAGACCTTACAATGGCAAAGGCCTTATCATACTATTAAAAAATTAATACAAGAAAGAATTGGGAAAACAAGTAGGAAAAATAATTCCAAATCACAGAAAAGTACTACTAAATCAACAACAAATCAATTGTAATCATCTAGAACATTATTTCATATATCATATCTAATACAATTGTCCACATAGATTTAGAGTAGACTTTTCTTCTCAGTGCATCGACGCGTTTCGGTGGGCACTAGTTTATGGCCATCACCTTCTTCAGGAAAAACACATATAATTCCCAATATCAATATAAAAATCTTGACGGATGTATCAATTGGGCGTAAATAGCCTCCAAATACAAACAGCCAAATGGTACAGGTGCCGATAATTCCAATACCTCCAACAAGTCAGGTAGGGATCAAGCTTTTAGTGCGGCGTCCTTTACTGTGGTGGTATAGTGAGCAACAGAACAATGGATTTAACCCAGAACTCTTGATTGGCAGTAAGTGTTTGAAAAGTTTCAACACTCCGTCCATCATCTTGTTGTGTTTGCTATTAATGAGGAAGGTCACAATCTAGGACTCATACAGATTTGCTACCATCACAGGGATGGCGGTCTGCTGGGGTCAGCAGACCACCATGTCTGTCATTGCTTCTAAATAAAGTAATATTTTTCTTTTAAATGCAGACCATTTTCCTTAAAAGAAAACGAGATGCATTTAAAAATTAAAAAATGAAACGATTCAATTAAAACTTTTTAAGAGAAGGCAGTGGTCAATAGGATCACTGCCTGCTGTTAAAAAAGATTTTATCAACATTCTCAAAAGGGAAGAGCCACCCAAAACACCCCTCTTCTAAATACAGAATTGCAAATGCAAAGTGTGATTCAATAGCAAGTTACCAGATTGCATTTTGCATTTTGTACATCAGAAAAATAATTTTTCTGGTCGTAAATGCCATATTCTGCGAATCAGGCCGTTTGCAAATGGAAAAATGCTTTGTATAACTCACCCAAAATTATTTGCATTGGAATAATATTCTTATAACATATTCTAATGATTAACAGCAGATTAAAGTTGTAAGTTGGAAAGGGTGTGGTGTGATGGCCAGAGCTGCTGACTTCGGATCTGGGGGAACCAGGTTCGAGTCTCAGCGTCGGCTCAACATTCTGTGATTCTGGACAAATCACTTAGGGCCTAACTTGCGGTGGCAGTGCAGTGGTGGTCGGGGACCGCTGCATCATCGATCCAACTGCCGCATTATGAGTATGACAGTTGGACCTCCATGGGACTGCCACAATTGCCAGGGATCCATGATCCTGTTGAAGTTACTTACAGTTCTGCAGGAGCGATATGACAGATGTTAGGTCCCCACGCCCCACCAGTCGTTCACCGCACCCAACATTGTCAAAGCACCGGAGACAGACTGGGGGAAGAAGGAAAGATAACAAAAGGGAGTGACGACCAGCAATTCTCAGTTCAGGCACAGAACTCAAATGTTTGGAAATAATCTGAAAAGAAAGGAGAAGAACATATCAGTATTAATAGGTAGGGGAAAAGACTGTGTAATAGGTTTTTTTTATATCTATTACCACTAATCTACCTTATGATTTCCCTTCTTTACTCTATCTTTGCTCAACTGGTTGGTGAATATATCATCTGTAGTGAGAGAAGGAGAGAGAGTGAGGAGTACTACTCTCTACAGACTGAAGTTAAACAATACAGAAAAGGAAAAAATCAACTATGAGAGAGACTCACCCACTACAGTCTTATGTGTTGCTTTCAGGATAATATTCAGGTGACAGAAGAAAATAATTATATTCCTTCTTTTGGTTTGGAATGATAACTCGAACAAAAGAATATATATATATCCCTTTCAATTTGCAGGGGCAGGTTCAAGGCAACAAAAAGGAGGCTGGTCTTCACAGAAAAGAAGGGGTGCAGAATAAGAGAGCTCGACAGGTAGGTATAGCTCTCTAAGTATTTTTTGGCATTTTACTTGAAGATGATTCATAGGAAGTAACTAATTCTTTAGTTTTTTGTAATCATAGCTATCTTACAAGGAGGAATGCTCTAGGTACCGCCGCAACCCAGGAACAAGTCAATGCGCAAGTTAGAACTCGCCACCGCAGCCGGAGTTGTGAGGAAATGCCGCTGGGACCGGAGCTAACAGGAATCGTCGCGCAGACCGGAACTGTCCTAAGAGTAACGTGGACTCCACGTCGCAATCAGGGCTAGTGCGGGTTAATGCCGCTGGGACCGGAGCTGCCACCGCCACCCAGGATTGAATCAGGGAGCCAACTGCAACTCACCGCCGCAGCCGGGGCCGTAAAGGAGATGCCGCCGGGACCAGAGCTGCCTGGAGATGCCACCGCCACTCTGGAGTGAATCAGGGAGCAAACTGCAACTCATCACCGTAGCCGGGGCCGTAGAGGAGATGCCGCCGGGACCGAAGCTGTCTGGAGATGCCACCGCCACTCAGGAGTGAATCAGGGAGCAAACTGCAATTCTACCGCTGGGGCTGTGGAGGAAACGCCACCGAAACGATTAGGGAGAACTTCAGGGACGCACGTAGACCGGAAGTGCATCAGACCACGATGATTTCCGCTAGGAACACTAGAACGCGAAGCGTTCTGGTGTTAAGAGCGAGGTCTTTTATACCTCACTGTCGTGCATGCTGCCGAACGAAGAGCGGCAGGCACGACAGTACACCCCCCCTCAGGGCCCCTCCCACAGGCTTGGGTTTCTTAGGATAGCGTCTGTGGAAGAGACGTGACAAACGAGGGGCATGAACTTGATTCGCAGGTTCCCAAGTGCGCTCCTCAACTCCATACCCTTTCCAATGTATTAGATATTGCAATTGATTTTTTACCCTTCGGGAATCAATAAATGCTTCCACTTCATATTCATGATCATCATTCGCTTCCAAGGGGGGAGGATGAACTGGTAATTTTGTGCCCACTGTTACTGGCTTTAACAACGAAACATGGAAAACAGGATGTATCTTTAAGGTAGTAGGAAGGTCTAATTTTATGGCAACTGGATTGATAACTTTGTTAAATGAGTATGGGCCTATAAAGCGTGGTTTAAACTTACAAGACCCCTTCAGAGTAATATTCTTGGTGGACAGCCATACATTGTCTCCAACAACATACTTTGGTTCTGCCCGTCTTTGAAGATCTACCTCTGTCTTGTACATAGCCTTGGCTCTCTCTAAGTTTGTAATAGCTGACTTTTGAATGTTTCGGAGGTTTTGCACAAAGTCAGAGGCTGCAGGCACAGGGTTAGTACAGAAGGGGAAGATAGAAAGTGTTGAGGATGGAAACCATAATTACAATAGAAAGGGGAATAAGCGATAGAGGAATGATTGCTATTATTGTAAGAAAATTCAGCCATCCAAAGCAGTGTATCCCAATCTGATGAGGAATACAGAAGGTGACAGCGCAGATATTGCTCTAAACACTGGTTCACTCTCTCAGTTTGACCATCAGTTTGAGGGTGATGAGCAGAAGAATAACGGACATCAATTTGTAACAGTGATCCTAAGCTTTTCCAAAAATGTGAGACGAATCGAGAACACCTGTCAGATATTATAACGGTGGGGCGGCCATGTAGCTTGACTATGTGCTATGCAAACAGGGAGGCTAGTTATTTAGAGGTAGGAATCGACCTCAATGGGATAAAATGAGCCATCTTGGACCAAGAGAGTTGTGTTGCCTTGCACGGTCTTTGGTAGTTCTGTTATAAAATCCATGGAAATTGTGTGCCAAGGACTGGTAGGTACAGGTAACGGATTTAATAGACCTACAGGAGCTTGATTGGAAACCTTTCCCTGAGCACACACCGAACAGGTTTGGATGTAACGTTTGGTATCCTTAGCCATATTAGGCCACCAACAGTATCTGCGTAAGAGTGCCAATGATTTTTTTATCCTGGGTGCCCTGAAAGAGGATGTGTATGACACCATTCTAAGGCTTGTATCCGTAGAGGTTGTGTAGGTATTACTAGACCCCCTTGAATACATAATAGATTGTTAATCATAGTGCCATCATGTTTTTTCAGTAACAGGCCCGTGTCTATGGTTATTTGAGCCTCTGTAACTGCTTTCATGTAATCGTCTTCAGAAAGAACGGCACGTATGATACGTTCTCTGGCTATTATAGATGGGGGTTCAGTAACTGTTTCTTCAAACTCATAACTTAATCGGGATAGGGCGTCTGCTTTTCCATTCTTCCTTCCAGCCTAAAATTGTATAGTAAAGTCGAATTTGCTAAAAATTTGAGTCCAACGCAGCTGCCTCATTGATAGAGCTTTGGCCGATTTTAGGAATTGTAGATTGGGATGATCTGTCAAAACGGTGACTTTATGGAGAGCTCCCAATAAGTATTGACTCCATTCTTCAAAAGCCTTTTTAATGGCAAGCAGTTCTTTATCTCCAATAGCATAATTTTGTTCAGTGGTAGTTAGTTTATGTGAGTAATAAGATACCGGATGTTTGTCCAGAGCTCGGGTCTACATGAGATAAAACCCCCCCAACTGCCAACTGAGAGGCATCCACTTCTACAAAAAAGGGGTGAGATGGATTAAGATGTCTCAGGAGCCTGAGTAAATGCTTCTTTCAGTTTACAGAAAGCCTCTTCGGCTGCTGTAGTCCATTGAAAAGGTATTCCCTTTTTAAGTAAACGAGTAATGGGAGAGGCCAATCCAGAAAACTTCTCAATAAAGCGCCTATAAAGGTTGGCTAAACCAAGAAAACTCTGTATTTCTTTTAACGATCGTGGTGATTGCCAACGAGTTATAGCAGCTACCTTTTGAGGGTCCATACTGATACCTTGAGAGGATAAAACAAACCCCAAAAAGCTCACCTGTGAAGTATGGAATTGACATTTTTCTAACTTACAATACAAACGGTTATTGGGAAGCCTCTCAAGCACACTCCGCACATGTCTTATATGTTCCTTCTCAGAAGAAGAGTAAATCAGAATATCATCAATATATGCAATGACATAGGAATCCAGCATATCTTTCAACACTTCAATTAATAAAAAATTGGAAGGCAGATGGAGCATTACACAACCCAAAGGGCATTACCAGGTATTCATACAGACCGAATTTAGTACAAAACGCCGTTTTCCATTCATCTCCCTCTTTAACTCGTATGAGATGATAGGCTCCTCGCAAATCCAACTTAGTAAATATTGTGGCATGTTTAACCTGATCTAGCAAAGAAGGAATCAAAGGTAGCGAGTACCTGTTTTTTATGCTTACATCATTGAGATCTCTATAGTCTATACAACAGCGAAGACCCCCTACCCGTTTTGGAATAAAAAACAAAAGCGAAGAGGCAGGTGATCGGGAAGGACGGATGAATCCAATTTGCAACATATCATCCAGATATTTACAAAGGTATATATTCTCCTTCTCAGTTAGTGCATAAATTCTACTACTGGGTATACGAGCTCCTGCTACCAAATCAATTCAACAGTCGTATACCCTATGTGGTGGGAGTGTGAGAGCTTCTTCTTTATCAAAAACGTTTCTTAAGTCATGGTAACAAAAGGGCAAATCAGGGGGGACAGGGACATCAACTACCGCCACGTTCTTGAAAATGTCGACAAGACTTGCCACAATATGTTGATGTGAAAGAAACTGTTAAGTTTGTCCAATCAATAAAAGGATTATGCTGACAAAGCCAGGGAAGGCCTAACAAGACAGGAAATTGAGGCAACTTGATTAAATCAAAAGATATCTTTTCGTAATGAGAATTTTGTATGACAAGAGTGATATCAATGGTAGCATACTTTATGGGACCTGATTTAAGATTACTGCCATCAATGGTTTTAACATACTCCCAAGAGGGCCTGTTGGCAAAAGGAATTTTTTTACTCTTGGCCCAGGATAGGTCCATGAAGTTACCCGTGGCACCGGAGTCTACCATAACCTGTACATCTAGAGACATTTGCTCCAATTTCAATTGTGTTGACAAAAAGAAGTGATGAGGGAAAGTTTGATTTTGACCTGAATGTTGTGAGACAAGTAACCCTGAACCACCCGAAGCCTCTGTCTCATCAGACTTCGGGTTTAAGAGTTTGCCGACCCTCCATTTTTTTGAGGTTTCACTGGGCAAAGTCTAAGAAAGTGCCCTTGTTTCCTGCAATATAAACATAGTTATTTTTCATGCATGCCTTCCCTTCTTTTCTTCCTCACTAAGGGGGTTTCTTATGCTGCCTATTTGCATAGGTTCCGGGTCTTCTGTTTTCTCTGTTTCCTGTCTTCTTTCCTTATGTATTACTGTGCGGACTTCTGGGCGACCCTTCTCTCGTCTTCTCTCACTAATTCGGTGATCTAACTTCACCACCAAATCGATGAGGGCATCACAAGACTCAGGGGGGTCTACTACTTGAGCTAGAAGGTCTTTTAATTCATCTTTAAGACCCTTGTAGAATAGAGCACTAAGTTTTTCCTCTGGTCACCCAGACTCTGCTACTAGCCTATTAAAAGTAGTGATATACGTCATCAGGTCTTTTGTTCCTTGCCTTAGATTTAATAATTCAGAGTCTACGGAGTGTATAAAGGAATGTTTATCAAACAATTTCCTCAAGGCCTCTTTGAATGCCGCATAATTGTACAGCAGTGGGTCATTTCTTTCAATCAATGGAATAGACCAACTTGCCGCAGTAGCCCCCAGATAGGATAACACGAATGCCACTTTAGGCTGCTCAGAGGGAAAACAAGAAGGTTTACACATAAAATGCAATTGACATTGACTAATAAAGGTGGAAAATGTGGAAGGGTCTCCCACAAAGCGTTCCGGAGGGGCCAAAGGAACAGTGGGGGGAAATGTCACTTGTATTACCGGGGTACTGACACTTGTAGAGGTGGTAGTAGACAAGAATTGGTTTCTAGTGGTGTCAGTCAAACCTCCCAAATTAGATTCGGGCTTTAATTCCTGTTGTAACGAGTCTACTCTTAAGGCCAGTGCCTGAGTCTCCTTCTGCAAATTTCCAATCATGTGGGCTAACTCAGTAAGTGAAATTGAAATTTCGTCCATATCGCTCGGGCAGAAACATATACGTGGGCTTCGCCTTCTGTCGAGGTTACTTACAGTTCCGCAGGAGCGATATGACAGATGTTAGGTTAGGAACTACCATGAGTGGTCATCCATCAGCGCGCATATGTTAGGTTCCATGTGCCCTTGTCCCAGTGATGGTGGCTCCAAGTTTTTGACATTGTTCTGCAGGGGTGTTCTATGTATCCCTTTATAAACTTCTAGGCATTAAATTGCTTCCTTTGTTCGAGCCCCGCTTTCAATATGTTCCTTCCGCCGTATATGTGGTGAGCTGTCTGGTGACTTCCAGTGCCGGGCAATGTCCCCAAGGGCTATGCTTAACACTGATTCCATACCAGCCATCTTGCCTACTTGCTTTTTATAAAGACACAGGAGGCAGGTTTGAAGGTTACGTAGTACCTATTGGTCTATTGTGCGCTCCAGGTCTGCCGTGACCGCATCTACAGCGAGTGGGCTTCCCCAGACCATATGAGCGAAATCCACATCCACCATAGCGCACCTGAGGCAGCACATCTTCATAGTATACCAATCAATCAATCAATTAATTAATCAATCAATCAAACACAACTTATAAAGCGTGGCTAATCACCTGTGAGGGTATCCAGGCGCTGAGAACATGCTGCTTTGGGAGGGTTCCATTGAACAGCAAGGTCTTGAGTCCCTTCCTGAATTCCAACAGAGAGGATGAGGTCTGGAGGTGAAGGGGGAGGCTTTTCCATGACTTTGCAGCGAGGAAGGAGAAGAAGCGTCCTCCACTGTTGCTTTGGCAGATGCCGGGAGTGTGAGTGAGGGAGAGGGAGGTGGAATGCTGGTGTCTGGAGGGTTGGTGGATGTTCAGGTGGTGGTTAATGTATGCTGGTGCTAGGTTGTGTAGGGCTTTGTAGGTGTGGATCAGCATCTCTAATTGACATCTCTTCTGAGTCTGGCCGCTGAATTCCGTATGGTTTGCAGTCTCTTCAGGAAGTGGGAGGCGATTCCTATGTAGAGTGTGTTGCCGTGGTCTAGCCGGCTGGTGGCTGGGGGCTTGGGTGACAGTTCGTCTGGTGTTGTTAGAGAGCTATTTGAAGATATTACTAAGCATGCGAAAAGTGAGGATGCAGGTGGAGGAGACTGCGTTGATCTGGTTTTTCATGGTAAGCTTGCTGTCCAGGGTGATACCTTGGTTGCGGGCATGGTCAGTTGTTGTGGGTGAGAGATCTAGTTTGGAAGGTGACCAGGGGTCGCTCCACAGGAAGGTGTTGTTCCAGAAATTGAGCACTTCCATTTTGTCTGTGTTGAGTTTTAGGCAGTTGTCTTTCATCCAGTCGACGATGCTCGCTGTACACCTGTATGCAGCATAGCATTTAAGTGGTGGCATATAAGGTAGTTGGTGTGTAAATAGTAAAGCTGTGTAAATATAAAAATAGTATTTCTAGAGATAGTGTAGGTGTGTTCCAACATTCGGTCTCATTCCTTTCCCACAAATTGTCAGCCTGTGATGGTCTCCCATTGGGCATGGGCATGTCATCCAGGGACATTGTCCAGGGATATTACAACCACTGTCTTATGCAGTCAGGAGACTAGGTGGTGGCTCCAACCAAAGTTTAACAGGGTTTGAAGTAAGTCATGTGTAGGAGATTCTGGATCAAGTTCCCGAGAAGCTGCCGTATCACCCGTGTCAGTGCCCCATAAACCAGGAATTGAGTTTCTGGAAGGTTAGATTCTTCAACCATGTTCTCTAGACTGCAAAAGGTAACGTCCTTTTAATAGTTCCCCAGACATTGTCATCTCCATGGCTGCACTCCTTCATCCCCCTGGCAGTGAGGAAGCCCACTCTGGTGGTGGACAGCCCCACCAGCAGCACCACCGGTGCATACATTGTATTACAGCCAATACATTTGAGTGGACCCTTCCAACATCTAAAGACTATGGTCAATAGTTGCAGTTCCATTATAGGATGTAACTTTACATTCATGAGCAGAGCTTTGAGGGCAACCTCTCTGCACTCCACTCTGCACTCCTCCAATTCTTCCACACTGGTTCCAGCCAGCCAAGGAGCCATCCATTGCAGTTGTGCCATGAAGTAATATAATTTGCAAACTGCCACTCCAATTCCACCTTCCCATGTTGGTCTCACCAGCGTGCGCAGGAACACCCTATTTCATTTCTCATCCTATATATACTTGTGAAGTAAAGTAATGAAGGAGCAAACCCCACTCTGGAATCCATACTGGTAAATTAGCATAGTTATATAAAATTTGTGGTAATGGAATCATATTTGTCAGTGGTATCCTGGCCATCATCGGCAGTCTGAGCATATGCCAGAACATCACATTCCCCTCAAGGCTTGTAGGGCACGACCAAGGTTACCTTCTCTAGTTTTGCGTCAGAGTGATAGACTCTAATCCCTAGATAGAGAAATACTCTGGGTTCCCACTGGATCCCAGAGTGCAGTATGATCTCTGGTGGCTCTGATCTAGGGGCAGGGAAGGCATACATCTTGCTTCAGTTCAAATGGAGCCCAGACACATCTCCCAGTTTGGCCTGAACTGTGACAGCCCACAGCATCCCCGTTTGGTCGTTTCGCAGATACAGCATGTTGTCTTTGTACAGGGATACAACATGCTCCCTGCCCCGCATACATATGCACTTTCTCTTCCTTTCAGTCCTCTGTATGCTGGCAAATGGTTCAGAGGCCAGTACAAATAGCATAGGCGTGTGCGGGCAGCCCTGTTGCGTTTCCTATGTATTGCGAATGAGTCAGATACTTACCGGCCTACGCGAGCTCTTGCTCGCACATCTGCATAAAGAAGGGAAACCCATTAATCCCATCTCTCGCTGAGAGCCATCTCGCTCACAAACACCGTCAAGTAGTCCCGTTGATGGTGTCAAATGCTTTCCACACATCTATCAATCGCACCACCCTGTCTGGAAGGTCATTTGGCGATGTTTCACACAATATATGATAGAGGTGTCTGATGTTGTAGGAGGTGTAGTGGTGTGGTTTTTATCAGTGTTGGCAGATAAGGTTGCAGCCTGTTAGCCAATACGCTACTTAGGATTTTATAATCCAAGTTAAGCATGGATAGAGGGCTGTAGGATGACACCTCTGAAACTTTGCCCAAGGGTTTAGGTATTTATTTATTCAAAGTGTTTTATATAGCACAAACATGACCCAAGGTTATCAGAGCACTGTACCAAGAACAACCCATACCCATTAGAGAATAAATATAGTCCTGACAAAATATATATACACGTCTAGTCTTTCGCAAAGTTTGTTGACTAATGTTATTTAACGAGTCTTGTTTGAGAGGCTCACACTCCTGAATTATAGTAGAAGGGAGTCACTTGGACCTTGGTCATCCTTGATCTACTACCTTACAGAAGGAATCTGCTAAGTTGCAATATTTTAACTTCTTTCTAGAGGCTATGGTATAAGTGTTTGTACTAATCTCAGGTCAAAGAGAGCTCCATATTCTTGGGGCCAAACTAGACACAATCAAGGCATCTCTGGTAGTATTGGGCAACTTCCTCTATGTGTTTACCTCCACATACATCTCAGTGAGTCTCAACACCAGGAGAGACATGTACGTTTGATAAACACTGACCGGTAGTCCACCTGTATAAGGAATCTTGGCCCGCACCAGCTCCTTAAGTGCTCCCTTGATCTCAGGCTCCGAGGCAGGCCCGCCTAGTAGGAACTGTGCATTTGTTGGACAAATGTTGGGATTGTGCCAGACTGATTCCATGCACACCCTCAGGATATGTTGGCCTATAGTCCTGCTAGGTCACAGTGCACCATGTGTAACCTTAAACCTGACAAGGTAACAGATGGATTGTGCAACCTCAGAACATGACAACCCTGACTCCCCAAGAAATCGTGGTAACAGATCTAAAACCTTTTCTATCAGTTAAACTTGCATAACCAAAGAGATGCACAAGACATACACAACAAGGCGTTTCAATATTTATTGAAGCATTATGATTCTTGTATAAAATATGTGCACTTCAATTATCAACAGAAGGAAACAGAATAGCATAATTAGCATTATGATAATAGTGAAAAAGATAAACAAGTCCAGCATGTTGCTAGAGCAGTGTATATATATATATATATATATATATATTCACTGAAAAAACCATAGGTTTCAGGGAAGTTATAGTTAGGTGGACATTTCACTCGTACAAAACCATAGAAATTCCACCGTTATAGTTAGTTCAGTTAACTATAACTCACGCCCCCGCAATGCACTGCTCATGACGTCACATATTACATCATTCATGGCATGGTCAGTGACATCACTGATGACATCACTGCCTTTTACTGGTGTAAAGCAGGACGGCTACCTACAGTGTGAAAGGGAGCCCAGCCCATAACCACATCTAAAGACCAACACATGTCATAGAGCTACTGACCATGCAGCTCCGACACCAAAGAAGGCCACAATACCCACTGCCATCACCCTCAGGACCTCCCCCCCGGACCACCCCCCTCCCTACTACCACCTAGGCAGCGCAGAACAGGACAGCGGACCCTCCAAAAACGGCATGGTCCATCAGCCACACTATAGCTGAATGTTGGGAGATGTGGCAACCAAGTATGTGTGAAGGACGCAAGTCAATAAAAATGCACACAATACCAAGTGTAGCGGTGATGTGGTGGACAGACCTCACTATGCAGAGCACAAACCTCTCCATGTGGACATATACTGATGGTGCTTGTAGTGTTGTGGACAATAGACGCAACCATGTTACCTCAGGCAGTGGGGAAGATCTCGGTCATGTAGCTGTGTTGTCCCCCCCTGGAAGCGGAAGCGGAGTGGGCTGGTCCAACGTACCCCACTCCAGCGTAGGAGTATGAATAAATAGGCTGGGGCTCTGGGCGTGGTTCACTTGTGGGAAGGCCAAAGCGTCTGCCAGGGCGGCAGCCCTCACACTGCCACGAGGCCTCTGCCGTGACCGCCGGCCTCCTCGACACAGGCCCCCTGTGAACCCAGCAGCAGAGCACCACAGACTTATGTCTGTACAGACTACTGCCTTCGATCTACACTGCGGACAGCAGGGCTCACAATTCAGATCGAGTCCGATTGCAGATGACGCAGTTCAGTAGGCAAGAGACATTGCTCCCAGTGCGGCCGCCCGGACAACGCATCATCGCAGGCTGTGCGCACGCTGAGTGCTTCAAGTGCCACTAACTCAGTGCACCACAAGTCATCGCCACGTAGCCTTATTAAGGCAGAATTCATTAGACAAAAGACATTGCTATCAGTGTGGCCCGGCCGGACCACGCATCATCGCAGGCTGCGCACACGCTGAGTGCTTCAGGTGCCACTAACTCAGTGCACCACAAGTCAACGCCACGCAGACTTATTAAGACAGAATTAATTAGGCAAAAGACTTTGCTACCAATGCGGCCCGCCCGGACCACGCATCATCGCAGGCTCCACACATGCTGGTTGCTTCAGGTGACACTAACTGTACAGCTCAACTCAACGCCACGTGGCTGTGGGCCCTTGCTGACCGCTGCCTCCGGCCTACACTACGGTCATCAGGGCTCACATTTAAAATTGACTCTTGATTCATTCATTGCAGAGTCCAGAAGGCAACTAAGTATTACGTTACTAAAACCTACATAATATCCTTTTAGTATCCTTGCTTCAAGAACTTGTTTTATATCAGTTATAGCTTTAGTACAATGACCAACTTCATCTTGCAAGTCCAAAGGACCACTGAATGGCAGTCTACACTGCGACAGCAGAGCTCACAATTTGAATTCAGTCTTGATTTATTAATTGCAGACAGACTTGTACTCTATGTCCTTAAATTTTGTCAAGAGGAAGTGACAAAAAGCATTCCTTGATGTCTGTGCTGACTACTGCCTTCGATCTACACTGCGGTCAGCAGGGCTCACAATTCAGATCGAGTCGCGATTGCAGATGACGCAGTCCAGTAGGCAAGAGACATTGCATCATCGCTGGCTGCGCACATGCTGAGTGCCACACCTACCACTAACTCTATGCAGCTCAAGTGTACGCCACGTGGCTGTGGAATCTTCCTGACCACTGCCTCCGGCCTACACTGCGGTCAGCAGGGCTCACAATTCAGATCGAGTCATGATTGCAGATGACGCAGTCCAGTAGGCAAGAGACATTGCATCATCCCTGGCTGCGCACATGCTGAGCTCCACACCTACCACTAACTGTATGCAGCTCAAGTCAATGCCACGTGGCTGTAGGCCCTTCCTGACCGCTGCCTCCGGCCTATACTGCGGTCAGCAGGGCTCACAATTCAGATCGAGTCATGATTGCAGATGACGCAGTCCAGTAGGCAAGAGACATTGCATCATCGCTGGCTGCGCACATGCTGAGCTCCACACCTACCACTAACTGTATGCAGCTCAAGTCAACGCCACATGGCTGTAGGCCCTTCCTGACCGCTGCCTCCGGCCTACACTGTGCTCAGCAGGGCTCACAATTCAAATTCAGTCTTCATTCATTAATTTCAGAGTCCAGTAGGCAACTAACTATAACGTCCCTGAAACCTACATATTTCGACAGTGTATTCCATAAATGTTTCATCTTTTAAGCCTCTGCTTAAAAAGGCTTCAGCAGATCCTATGGACCTACAGAATTATAGGCCAATCTCTCTTCTCCCGTGTTGTTCCAAAATCATGGAGACAATAATTAACAGACATCTTTCTAGTTATTTAGAACACAACAAAATACTAGATCCGTCTCAGTCTGGTTTTCGTGCATCTTATAGTACCGAGGCCGCTCTACTAGAGGTTATTGACTCGCTCAGGATGTCACTGGACAAGGACTCACCAGCTATGTTGGTGTTGCTTGATTTGTCGGCGGCCTTTGACACCATCTCTCATTGTATCTTGTTGAACAGGCTCCGAGAGATTGGTGTCAGAGGCCCGGCTTTTAACTGGATTCAGAGTTACTTGTCCGATAGAACACAATGTGTTCAGTTGGACTCATTTGTGTCACATACAACTGTAGTGGACAAGGGGGTTCCACAGGGCTCTATACTGAGCCCCACGCTGTTCAATTTTTATGTCGCTCCCTTGGCCTCTATCATCAGAAATCATGGGTTTGAAACCATCTCCTATGCCGATGATACGCAATTGATAGTACACATTGAGTCAACCCCGCAGAAACCAAGGCTAAATTTATGTCCTGTATGACGAGTATTGCCAGTTGGATGAGGAAGCATTTTTTACAACTCAACTCCTCTAAAACGGAGATTCTGTTGTTTGGCAAGGCTGATGAACTGTGGAGCGCGGACTGGTGGCCGACAGAATTACGAGAAGCGCCTGCCCCTAGGGGCTGGGCTAAGAACTTAGGGGTCAGAATAGACAATAAGCTTTCAATGGAGGATCAGGTAAACACTCTCGCAGGAACCTGTTACGGGACCATGCGATTACTAAGAAAGATCTTTCCATGGATCCCTCTGAACGCGAGAAGGACCCTTATCCAGTCGCTCCTTATCAGTTGCCTTGATTATGGCAATTCCTTGTTGGTAGGAATCAGGGAGGACCTGCTATCCAAGCTTCAGGTAGTGCAGAATACAGCAGCCCGTCTTGCCCTTAACAAACCAGCACCAACTCCCTCCCTCCCTCTCCTGCGCCTTTTACACTGGCTTCCGGTGAGGAAACGTGCCATTTTTAAGCTACTCTGCCTGGTCTTCAAGTCCCTGCACGGGCTGGGCCCGTCCTATTTGACTAATAAAATTGAACGCTACCTACCTGGGCGACAACTTAGATCCAGTAATCGTAGCCTACTCTGTGGCAGGAGAATTAGGAAGGTTAAAATGGGGGGTCGTGCGTTTTCTTATCTGGCCCCCAAACATTGGAACGAGCTCCCCGAACATCTTCGTGCCTGCCCAAACTTTCCACAATTTAAAAAGCTGCTCAAGACCTGGCTATTCTAATCGCGTGATTTTCATACGCCTCCCTCATTTGCCACCTTCTCGGGCGCCGAGAGATCCCCTTGGGGATGATTCGTGCACCTTATAAATGAGTTAAATTAAATTTTGTTCCATACACCTACACTGCGGTTACCAGAGCTCACAATTTAAATTGAGACATGATTTATTTATTGCAGACAGAATTCTACTCTATGTCCTCGAATTTTGTAAACAGGAAGTGACTAAAAGCATTCTTCGATGTCTGTGCTGACTACTGGCTTCGATCTACATTGCGGATAGCAGGGCTCACAATTCACATCGAGTCACGATTGCAGATGACTCAGTCCAGTAGGCAACAGACATTGCTCCCAGTGCGGCTCGCCCGCACCACGCATCATCGCTGGCTGCGCACATGCTGAATGTTTCTGATGCCCCTATCTCAGTGCAGCACAACTCATGGACACTTTATGATACAATGTTTTGTGTATAATTTCACATCTGCTGCCCCTACCTCAGTGTACCACAAGTCATGGACCCTTTACGATACAATCTTGTGTGTATTATTTCACATCCGTTGCCCCTACCTTAGTGCAGCACAAATCATTGATCCTTTATGATTGAATCTATGTGTCTGATCCAATGATTACTGTTGTACTTGTTGCCAGCACCAACCATTCCCGGAGGGCTGGCTTACACTCACCCCACACTCATCCAGCACAGACGTCACTGGACATGTGACCCTGGTAATACAAATGAGTCGAGCGCACGTGCCCGTACCCAGTTCCACTATCTATCTGTGTCTGTGTGTTCATTATGTATGCAAGATGCCGCCCCTGGGCCCTACCACATTACATTGTGCTGTGGACAGCGTATGCAACCATGTTACCTCTGGCAGTGGGGAAAACTTTGGTTATGTAACTTTCTCTCGGTCATTGTACAAGTACGTACGTAGAGATTGGATCATTAGAGTACTGCAAGGAGAGTGTATAGTGAATTTATAAGTGCTTGGGGATTGGCGGAGTAATTCTATAAGTACATATGTTGGCGCAGCCTAACCCCGAACACAAGCTTGGCTCTAATTGGCTGCCCTCCATGTGCCAAAAACTGAAATTTAAACTTTCCATGGCCCTGTATTGTTACAGCTGCAACACTCCACTGAATGTGCAAAAAACATTCATATCCACACAGATGTGTCATGTCCGCCATCTTTCATGTGTGGAACTATGGATGAATGTAGGGTCAGTGATTCCCCGTACCTTCCATGTTGGCCATGTTGTGGGACTTGGCTCACAGAGTGACACATTGGCGCTTGCGGCCCGGGTGACGTCAGCACTACAACAGGGACACCTGCATCAGTTGATTCCTCATACAGCCCAGGACAGAGCCACGCCCATAGCTCCGGAGTCATTCTTCACAGCCTCATGCAGGACTGGCATACGCCAGGCCAGCCCACTCCGCTTACGCTTACAGGGAAAGACAACAATGCTACATGGCCCAGATTTTCATTGCAGTGATCTGCTGGTCACACCCTAGTTGTCAGTACGCCACAGCCACTCCCTCACGGCTAGTATACACCCACACCACACCCATACAGCACACGCATCACAAGACACATGACCCTGCCAATAAAAAAGACCGGGCGCACGTGCTCGACGCCATTTCAGAGTTGCTCGCACCAGATACCCTGCGGCCAGCACAGGCACACCGGCACGGGACGGTGACTTTCGGTCCACTGAGGTACGGGTACCGTAACTGCTGAGCAGGTGTGCAGCCTGCGGTGATGGCCCGTCCCGGCGGTCTGGACAGCTCAGGTTTTGTGTGCCCTGCTGGACCGCAGTGTAGGCCTGAGCGATCAGACAGCGCAGGCCTACCGCCACGTGGCGTCGCCTCGCTGGTCACAGAGTTAGTGGCACCGCAAGGGCTGAGCAGGTGTGCAGCCTGCAATGAAAAGCCCGGTGCACTGGTATGTCCTCTGCCATGGCGAAATCAAGACCCAGCACCAAATGTGAGACCTGGTGGCCTGCAGAGCGGGGCTGCATGACATGCAGGGTGTGGTGTCCATGGGCCCAGGGCTTAGGGCTTGCAGTGGCACTTGGTAGGCCCTCTTTTATACACGCAGGTTGCGAAAGGTGAGCAGAGAGGCTTGTTAGCGCAGCGGCGGGCAGTCACCACCGGGCAATGGGAGTAGATGGGGTGCAGCAGCCTGGGGGCGCAGCGGCGGACAGTCACCTCCGGACAGTGGGAGTGGATGGGGTGCAGCAGACTGGGTGCGCAGCAGCGGGAAGACACCTCTGGGCAGTGGAAGTGGATGGGGTGCAGCAGCCTGGGTGCGCAGCGGCGAGCAGACACCTCTGGGCAGTGGAAGTGGATGGGGTGCAGCAGCCTGGATGCACAAAGGGGGGACAGAGAATTAGGCATGTGCAGTTGTATGTACTCTGCCATTACTGATTCCATACTACGTTTCAGATGAGTAAGCTTGAGGGCTCCACTATGTCCCGCCACGTGGTTGGAGACACACCGGTGATGGAAAGGTGAGCTGTGAGCGTTTTGTCCACAGTGTCGGCACTCACTGTCCCTCTCCATCTCTTCCTTTCTCTCCCTCACACTCTTTCTCTCTCCCTTCCTCTCTCTCTCACTCTATCTCTTCCTCTCTCTCACACTGCTTTTTTCTTTCTCTCTCTACCTCTCTCTCTCTCTTTCTCTCTCTCTCACTCTTCCACTGTTTCTCTCTTCCTCACACTGTTTCTCTCTTTCTCTCTCTCTTCCTCTCTCTCACTGTTTCTCTCTCTCTTCCTCTCTCTCTCACTCTTTCTCTCTTTCTCTCTGTCTACCTCTCACTCTTTCTTTCTTTCTCTCTCTCTTCCTCTCTCTCTCTCCTTTCATGGACGCATGACGCACAATCTTATCTTGCTTTTTGTCTAGCAGGCTGTGATTCACAGATTGACGACCCCCCCCGACACGGACCTCCCGCCACGAGGCGATGACTTCAGTTCCACTGAGTTAATGCCACCAGAGCTGAGCGTGTGTGCAGCCTGCGATGATGCGTGGCCATCCTGCAATCAACACCCGCTCTGAATTGTGAGCTCGGCTTGACCGCGTGTACGCAACTTGCGCCTGAGGAGGTTGCTTCAGCACATGGTGGACCCTCTTAGACACACGCCAGTGGCGGAAGTTGAGCAGAGAGCCTTGTTTCCGCAGCAGCGAGCAGTCACGTCTGGGCGGTGGGAGTGGATAGTGTGCAGCACCCTGGGTGCACAAGAGCGGGCAGACACCTCCGAGCTGTGGAAGTGGATGGGGTGCAGCAGCCTGGGTGCACAGGAGCGGGCAGACACCTCTAGGCAGTGGGAGTGGATGGGATGCAGCACTCTGGGTGCACAGGAATGGGCAGTCACCTCCGGGCAGTGGGACTGGATTGGGTGCAGCAGTCTGGGTGCACAGCAGCGGGCAGACACCTCTGGGCAGTGGGAGTGGATGGGATACAGCAGCCTAGGTGCGCAGAGGCGGGCAGACACCTCTGGGTGGCGGGAGTTGATGGGGTGCAGCAGCCTGGGAGCGCAGGGGCGAAACAGAGAATTAGGCGTGTGCAGTTGTATGTACTCTGCCATTACTGATTCTATACTTTGTTTCAGATGACTAAACTTGAAGGCTCCACTATGTCCCGGCACGTGGTTGGAGACACACCGGTGGCAGAAAGGTGAGCTGTAAGGATTTTCTCCACAGTGTCAACACTCACTCTCCCTCTCCATCTCTTCCTTTCTGTCACTCACACTCTTTCTCTCTCTCACTCTGTATCTCTTCCTTTCTCTCTCTCACACTCTTTCTCTCTTTCTATGTCTCTTCCTCTCTCTCTCATTCTTTCTTTCTCTCTCTCTTCCTCTCTGTCTCACTCTTTCTCTCTCTACCTCTCTCTCACACTGTTTCTTTCTTTCTCTCTCACTTCCTTGTATCTCACTCTTTCTCTCTTTCTCTATCTCTTCCTCTCTCTCTCACTCTTTCTCTCTTTCTGTCTTCCTCTCTGTTTCACTCTTTCTTTCTCTGTCTCTTCCTCTCTCTCACTTGTTCTCTCTTTCTCGCTCTCTCTCCTTTCATGGACGCATGACGCACAATCTTATCTTTCTTTTTGTCTTGCAGGCTGTGATTCACAAATTGTCGAGGGATGACACGCCATACCTGTACCTACTTTTATTTTGTTTTGTTTTTTAAATAAAATGTTTTATATGTAAATCCATAGATGACTGAGATTCTTATTTGTCCAACCTCACATGCATCTTCTTTACTATAATTGTGCGACATCAGCCAATTTGTTACGTTCCAGATTTCCTAACGTTGCTGTCACATTTGTTTGTGTGGGGGGGAGGTGAGGGGGGATGGCGGACAAGGGGCTGGTGGCGGGGGGTGTCGGAGCAGTGTTGGGTGTCCAAGCTGCATGATCATTGGCTCCATTGCATCTGTTGTCATTCACGTATGGCTCTGGGTGAGCTCCCTTTCATATTGCAGGTTGTAGTCTGACTTTACACCAGCTCAGAGCAGGTGTAAACTTTCTGCTACTAACGCACCTTATCGCCTGATTTGTACTCTCTTCGACGATCTTGCTGGTGGTTGAGACACTTGTGAAGTGATGTGTTCGCTGCTTTTTGCACGAGAACGCCTACTCTACATCTCATTAGCAATATTTGCCGGACTCATCCGTGACGATGCTTTTTGAGGCTGCTATCGCTGGTAAACTGGTGATATGGGCTGTTTGCTCCAGCTTGTGAATGGTGCGTTAAATTTATCACCATTTTGGTTGCGATAAAGTGCCATTAACTCGGCGATATGTCCTTGAGAATATACTCCTCGGTGTTTGAAAGACTTAAGAAGTACTCGAGTGCCGCGCTGAGAGCTGCGCACCCATCGCTTTCACAAGTTTGCTATGACAGGGTGGGAGAGAGCGAGGGAGAGATATGGAGTGAGATAGCACAAGCAGTGCAAGGCCGCCCGGGTACCTGGCTCCACATACCGACATGTGTGTGTTATCGCCAGTCGTGCACAGGCAATTCCCCCACAATGCAGCCCACACACATATCAATCACAGAACATCAGCAATGAAGGCAATGTGGTACAAAACTCCCCTCATACGGGTTCTGTGTCCAGTGTGTGTGGCGGGGTGATGGCTGCATGGCTGTGTGCCCCTGACACATCAGACTGCGTAGGTGATGGGGCTGCATCAGATGTCGTCCAGCACCTATGCAAAAACAATGTCTGGCTCACAGAGGCGGAGCTTGCCAAAGGGATACACCCCCACACATAACACACCTTCTTAATTTCTAATTTACCTTCCTAGTTGGTATGCAGATTTCAAATGTCACAAACGCATGCAATTCTTTTCTTGTCACACAGTACATGTAATGCACCGCTTTCATCAAGAATGGAACCAGTAATGGCACAATTTCCCTGTTGCTCCACACATAAATCCATGTAAAGAACAAATCAGAATAGTTCCTTATTTTTTTTAGATTGCAAAACCTCTCTTTATTGCTTATTTTTGAACTTTCCATATAAACTGTTTTGATAAGGACACATACAGGTGAAAAGTTCAAGGTATTGTATCAACACTTTCTAGAACATTCTACGACACGTGCAGGTTAAAAGTTCATCAAATTTTTAAACATACCGATATTTTTTTTTGCAACATTTTCTCCAACATTTAACGGCACGTGGAGGTCAAAAGTTCACCATTCTTTCAAGTTTGAACTGCACCTTCCAAATACAATTAGCAGGTGTGGTTGAGCTGAGCAAATTTCATCCTATAATATGTACTCCACGTATAAACTGCTTTTTTATTAACCAATCACAAAGATGCTTTTCATCAAAACTAATATACACCCTACTTTTTAGGACACAATACATTTCATCTCCCAATCCGTTAACGTTTTGTATGTAAAAAAAGTAGTTCCCCATGTTTAAACATATCTCTTATTCTACGAATGGACTGCATGAGCTACAGACATTTATCCATATCTTCTAGCCATACCTTCAAAATGCTAGTGTGGATTGTAGGACATTGCTATGTTTTCTGGTGCAAGAGGTATGCAGAACAGAGACGTATTGACTTAGACCTAGGTTTACAAAATGTGTACATTAAATGGTTTGCACAGAGAGGATTGAAGTGGCACCAATTGCTCCCTTTGGTTAAAACCTGTTTGCATCTCCAACACCCTGATCTCATGATTGTGCACTTTGGTGGTAACGACCTAGGCACATTGACTGGGTAGGTTTGGAAATGCTTATGAAGGACACCTTTGGACAATTGATGTTACTTTTGCCTCAAACTGTCTTTGTATATTCCAATATATGCCAAAGACAGAAGTGGAAATGGTCAAACCAATTTTGTCATAAGATTGAAAAATCTAGGAAGAATGTCAACAAAGCTGTGTCTGCATACCTTAGAGACCATAGAATGGGGTCGATTTACAACAACAACATACGTTTTGATATCGCTGATATCTACAGAAGTGATGGAGTACACTTCACAGATGAGGGAAACCGAATTTTCCTGATTAACCTGAAGCTGTGCATTTGCACTTACATGTAGCTCCAACTAATAAAAGGAAGGGCTTTTTTTAGAGCCGCCTTATATTCCCAATTTCGGCTCGCAGAGTGTCAGCTGCGATTCAGCTAGCAGAGGGACACCAGCGGGCCGTCGGGCAGGCTCGCAGAGGAAGAGCTGCGGCCCGTGGGCTCAGCTCGCAGAGGGAGACCTACGAGCCGTTGGCTCGCAAAAGTACAGCACCGTACCAGCTCGCAGAGGGAGAGCTGTGGCCTGACTCGCAGAGGGTGACCAACGGGCCAACAGGCCTGCTAGCAGACACACAGCTATCAGTTAACGGGCTGGCTCGCAGAGATACAGCTGCCAGCCCTCCACGCTGCAACCCGACGGGCTAACTCACAGAGGGAGAGTAACGGGCCGACGGGCCTGCTAGAACAGACACAGCTACGAGCTAACGAGGTGGCTCACAGAGGTAGAGCTGCGGGCCCCACGGCTCGCAGACACAGAGCTCCAAGCCGACGTACTGGCTTCTAAAGGCATAGCCGCGAGCTGATGATGTGGGGAGAGGGAGCGTAAAAGGAGTATCTCGCACAGACAGACCTGCAGGATATTATCAGTATTGCCTCGCAGAGGTAGAATTCTAATCAGATGCCTTTTAGAGGGAGAGATGCGAGCTGACGGACTGAGTCACAAAATGGCTCACAGCTCGCAGTCGCAGGGCTGCGATCCGACGGACTCGCTACTAAAGGCATTGCCGCGAGCTGGTGATGTGGGGAGAGGGACCATGAAAGGGGTATCTCGCACAGACAGAGCTGCAGTGTATTTTTAGTGTTGCCTCGCTGAGGTAGAACTACGGACCTGATGCCTTGTAAAGGGAGAGTTGGGATCTGACGGACTGAATCACAAAATGGCTGCCATCACTTCCTAGTTTCAACAGTTTGCAGCCAATCAGCCGCAAGCTCGTGCTCGTAACGCTTCAGCCAATCAGATGTCAGAATTCTTAAATATCGATATCTGGAAAATTTGCTCTTTCTCTAAAACTACTGAACGGATTTACCCGATTGAAACAAAAGCATGCTTTCTGGACCAAGACCTTTCTCTGTGCCAAATTTGGCTTAATTCCGTTCAGCAGTTTGACTTGTAGCCTTGTCTAAAGTTTCCCATGGAAATTGCATGGAGAAAACAAGTTTTGGGTCCCCCTATTTTCTTAGCCCCCCTTTACGAATCCCCCCAAACTTTTAGGATAGTAGCTGACCTGAAAAGAGGAACTTTTTGGAAAATTTTGTAAAGATTCGTCAAACGATGCCAAAGTTATAAGCACATCAAAAAATGCTTTTCCTATGGAAACGTGGTCCTAACTATAACTACCTACTGGCGACCGCCAGTAGGTAATATATATATATATATATATATGTATTTTTATATATATATATATATTTATATATATATATACACATGCTCAAGACCACGGCTGTGGTCGAATCGCATCTTGTGTCTGCCTTAATGGATTAAAAATTTTCAACAGTCATGATTGGTGTGGCTCTTGGATCTTTGCCGGAGCATGGTGGGATTCTTCTTGTGTTTTATATATATATATATATATATATATATATATATATATATATATATATTATCTACTGGCGGTCGCCAGTAGATAGTTATAGTTACAACCTATTATCCATAGGAAATCCGCGACATTCTATTTGAAATAACTCTCTTGCCGGTTGACGTATCTTCGCGAAATTTTCAAACTTTGTGGGGCGCTCCGGTCCGCTCCTACCCTGAAAGTCTCGGGGTGATACGTCAAGCGGGAGCCGAGAAAAAGGGGGTCCCAAAACGCGTTTTCCCCATGCATTTTCCCATAGGAAACTTTAGACACGGCTACAGCCCGAACTGCTGAACGGAATTACACCAAATTTGGCAAAGAGGTAGTTCTTGGTTCAGAAAGAACCCTTTTTGTTAAATGGTGTAAATCCGTTCAGTAGTTGCTGAGAAAATCAAAAAGTAAAAGTACATATATATCTATGGGCACGGAGGATTCGCGCACCCTGAGCGCACCCTGCGCGCACCGTCCCGATCACGAGCTGCATGTTAATTGGCTGTCAGCTGGCTGTCAACATTCCGATTCAGGAAATGTTGGCAGCCATTTTGTCCCTCGGTAGAACCGAGGGACAGAAACAAGTGCGCAAAGCGCACAAAGGGGGAGGGTAGAAACACCCTGACCCCCTAGGTTTGCTTTGGGGTCCCACAAGGACCCCCTGGGCAAAAAAAATTTGTTTTTTTAAAAATCGGCAGGATGCGCTCAGGGTGCGCGAATCCTGCCGAGAAATCGAAGCGCGGTCTCCCGCGCTCGATGTATTGGCCCCGGGTGGCCCAAGTCCCGGGGGCATGCTGGGGGGTTAATTTTATGTGTGGGGGCCTCTAAGGGCCCCCAAGCCCCGGGGACCACCACCCCCGGGGCTTTATGTACAATGGTGCGGGAGGGCTCTGAGCCCTCCCGCAGCCCCGGGGACCACCACCTCCCGGGGCTTCTTTTTTTAATTAAAAACCTGTGTGGTGGGGCTCCAGCCCCCACACGCCCCGGGACCACCACCTCCCGGGGCACTAAGACAAATTACAATGGGGGTCCGTTTTGGACCCCAGAGCCCCGGGGACCACCACCTCCCCGGGGCTGTGCACTGAATGGGAGGGGGCCGCGCGGCCCCCTCCTGGAGCCCTTGATGGCCCTGGGGACCACCACCCCCAGGGCCGGCTCCTGCAGTGTCCCGGGGTGCCTACCCCCGGGACACTGCTGCTTGCAATGACAGGACGGGAGCCTCGCGGCTCCCGTCCTGTCATTGCAAACTTGCTTTGGATATTGGAAGAGAGAGCAGGAAACCTGCTCTCTCTTCCAATATCCAAAGCCGATTGCTTTCAGCATGGGGAGCTGCATCTTAGCAGCTCCCCATGTGTAAAGCAATGCCGGCTCCTGTAGGACACGGGAGCCGGCGGGACTGTGGGGGGATTGGGGACCCCCACAGTCCCCAACGAGAGGGCCAGCCCCGGGGGATGGGGTCCCCGGGGCAAGTAGTGGCCCGGGAGGGGGCCACGCGGCCCCCTCCCCCAAAAAAAAATTTAAAAAAAAAACGATCGGGCCCGCAGGCCCCGCCCCTTCCTTCACCACTCTGCAAACGCACCCCTGGCGCGTTTGCAGAGGGGAACGAATTCCCCTTGAATACTGGGGGTCCCTGAGGGCCAACTAGCCCACCAGGAACCTCCAGTATGCGCCAGGGGCTGCCTTGCAGAGAGGTGTACAGAGGCCACGCCCCTTTTTACACCTCTCTGCAACGCAGCTCTATGGCGCTTTTGGAGGTATATGGTGGGCTAGTTGGACTCCGGGGACCCTCAGGATTCAAGGGGACTTAATCCCCAACTTAAAACGCGCCACGGGCGCGTTTGCACAGTGGTGAAGGGAGGGGCGGGGCTTGAGGTGACATGTGTGCAAACAGGCCCCGTGGCGCGTTTTAAGATGGGGAATTAAATCCCCTTCAATCCTGAGGGTCCCTGAGGGCCAACTAGCCCAACAGGTACATCCAGAAAGCGCCACAGAGCTGCGTTGCAGAGAGGTGTAAAAGGGGTGTGGCCTCTCTACACGTCTCTGCAACGCAGCCCCTGGCGCATATTGGAGGTTCCTGGTGGTCTAGTTGGCCCCTAGGGACCCTCAGGATTCAAGGGAACTTAATCCCCCAACTTAAAACGCGCCACGGGGCGCGTTTGCAAAGATGTCACCTCAGGCCCCGCCCCTCCCTTCACCATTGTGCAAATATTCCTCTAAAATCAGCCGAAATAGGAATTCCGATTTACTCACCTGTTATAAGGAGAGACCTCAGTGCTGTATCTTTCAGCCCAGTACTGGTCCTGAAAAGTAATTTTAACCGTACTTACCGGTAACTTGAATTTCCTTCATAGGCTAACATTGACTGGTTTCACTTGGAAATTCTTCTAAGTGTGGAGTTTTCGAACTTTAAAATATTCCTCTAAAATCAGCCGAAATACGAATTCCGATTTACTCACCTGTTATCAGGAGAGACCTCAGTGCTGCATCTTTCAGCCCAGTACTGATCCTCAAAAGTAATTTTAACCGTACTTACCGGTAATTTGAATTTCCTTCATAGGCTAACATTGACTGGTTTCACTTGGAAATTCTTCTAAGTGTGGAGTTTTGGAACTTTAAAATATTCCTCTAAAATCAGCCGAAATACGAATTCCGATTTACTCACCTGTTATCAGGAGAGACCTCAGTGCTGCATCTTTCAGCCCAGTACTGATCCTGAAAAGTAATTTTAACCGTACTTACCGGCAACTTGAATTTCCTTCATAGGCTAACATTGACTGGTTTCACTTGGAAATTCTTCTAAGTGTTGATTTTTGAAACATACAAATATTCCTCTAAAATCAGCCGAAATCCGAATTCTGATTTACTCACCTGTTATCAGGAGAGACCTCAGTGCTGCATCTTTCAGCCCAGTACTGGTCCTGAAAAGTAATTTTAACCGTACTTACCAGTAACTTGAATTTCCTTCCATAGGCTAACATTGACTGGTTTCACTTGGAAATTCTTCTAAGTGTGGAGTTTTGGAACTTTAAAATATTCCTCTAAAATCAGCCGAAATACGAATTCCGATTTACTCACCTGTTATCAGGAGAGACCTCAGTGCTGCATGTTTCAGCCCAGTACTGATCCTCAAAAGTAATTTTAACCGTACTTACCGGTAACTTGAATTTCCTTCATAGGCTAACATTGACTGGTTTTCAGCAAAAAGTTTCAAAGTGTTGATTTTCACAAACTACAAATATTCCTTAAAAATCGCCTGTATGACTTAAACGCATTCTTTCAACTGTTTACAGGAGATGCACCAGTGCTGGATCCAGGATCCAACACTGAGTAAGAAAAAGTAACGATAACAGTTTTTACCTGCTAAGTGAATTTCCTTCCATAGGATAACATTGGTGATTCTATGAGAAAAAGTTTCAAAGTGTCAACTTTTAAAATACAATAATATTCCTTAAAAATCACGACTGTAACCAAAACGCTTTTACTCAACTGTTTACAGGAGATGTACCAGGACTGAATCTAGGATCCAGTCCTGTGGTTACAAAAGTAATCCATAAAGTAACTAATTGCATTTAACTAGAAATTCACATTGAGCTGAATGTTGCATTGTGTTTGAAAATGTGTTGCCCATTGCAACAACTGTAACTACTGTACTTAAAAGTCTATTGCCTATCTGCAAAGTATTTAAACTAAAGTAATTCATTCTGAGAAAGTATTTTTTGTAATGTAATGTATAATGTAATTACAATGTAATTTGACAAATAAAATATGTAAAAAAAAATTGTTTCTAAAAATGTAGTAAATCAGTATGAAAAAAATTAATATAACAATTAATACATTTAAAAATTGTCATTTACAAAACCTTTGAAATTCACTGAAAAAACCGTAGGTTTCAGGCACGTTATAGTTAGAAATTAGCATTTAAAAAACCTTTGAAATTCACTGAAAAAACCATAGGTTTCAGACACGTTATAGTTACAAATTAGCATTTAAAAAACCTTTGAAATTCACTGAAAAAACCATAGGTTTCAGACACGTTATAGTTACAAATTAGCATTTAAAAACCTTTGAAATTCACTGAAAAAACCATAGGTTTTAGGGACAGTTATAGTTACTTGGACATTGCACTCGTACAAAACCCGTGAAATTCCCCGTTATAGTTAGTTCAGCTAACTATAACTCGCGCCCGCAATGCACTGCTGATGACGTCACATATTACATCACTCATGACATGGTCAGTGACATCACTGATGACATCACTGATGACATCTCAAATGACATCACTGATGACATCATCCACGTGATAATCTGATGCACCTCCTCACACCCTAATATAATCTTTGATACACCCACTCTAAATTACAGACTGCCATTCGCAAAACCATAGACACTCCAACACCAATAACTACATACCCACTCACTGATTCTTAGGTCTACACACACACATCCACTCACTCACCCGTACAGTCACTCATACTTACGGTCACTCAGTACAGGACTATCATATGCACTCTTACTCCTATATAGACACTCAAACAACGCCACTCATCCATAGAGATACTCACACACCTAGTCAGTCATGCAAATAATTAAACACACTGCCATTTACTCACCTATACAGTTATACACACACCAGCTCACTTACTCATACAAATAGTAGCACATTGTTACGCTCTTATACAATCACTGATACAAGCACACAATCATCCATACAGCCACTATCACAATCACTCACTCTTGCTTATAGCTATTTATATACTCCAACACACATATATACTGCCTTTCACATATGTAGTTACTCACACATGTACCACTGGGACATACATTCACTCACTAACACACTCTTACACACACTTACCCACCCATACAGTCTATCACAGATGCACTCTTGAAACCATCCACCCAGTGAATCACCCACTCACACATCTATGCACAGAGTTGCACACACCCCTCCCACACAAACACTCAGGCACCCATACAGATACTCAGACAAGCATTCAATAACTCATATAGAAAATCATTTAGCTATTCACAAACACATGCAGCCACTTACACAGCAACAGACAGACGGATACAGACATACACCCAGTTTAGTCACTAACCCATGCATTCAGTAAGATACGTTAAATCACTCACTTATAGAGTCAGTCACGCACCTACTAAATCATCCATACAGACACTTAGACACCCACTCATTCTTCAATACGTCTTTTCCTATATATTTTAAAAATAGTTAAACTTTACAGAAACACACAGTCACTGGATGATGTCATCAGTGATGTCATTTGAGATGTCATCAGTGATGTCATCAGTGATGTCACTGACCATGTCATGAGTGATGTAATATGTGACGTCATCAGCAGTGCATTACGGGGCGCGAGTTATAGTTAGCTGAACTAACTATAACGGGGGAATTTCACGGGTTTTGTACGAGTGCAATGTCCAAGTAACTATAACTGTCCCTAAAACCTATGGTTTTTTCAGTGAATATATATATATATATATATGCTGTGTATATAGTGTACTCCTACTATTCTCTCCCTAACCTAGTTGTCTAGGTTGGGTGCTCTGCCAGAAATCCCTACTGGATCATCTAACTCCCCATTACCTCTGGGCAAGTGTGCTCAGGTCGCTGTCTTGGTCACAAGTTGGTCATCCGTCCTCGCAGAGGGAAAACAGGAATATGCTGGGCTGGAATTCTGGCATGCAGCAACCTTGCTGGGAAAACAGGGTGCTCCTCTCATCTAAAAATGGAAATGCTTGTGTATATATAATAAACAGCATCCAAGCTACCATGCTGAGACCCCAGTCAGGCTGTCGTTGTTTATCCTCTTGTGATAGTTATGTCACCTAATGGATGATCAACACACAGCAACATTTATGTAGTGAACTTTATCCAAAGAAGAGAGGCAACCCCCTACAGCGAATGACTTATCAGGTCAGGGAACAAGGGGGAAAGGATGAGCACAACAATAGATATGAACCCTCTAGACCTATATTTCTTTATAAACTGGCTACACAAGCTCAATAATAGGGCATCAAAAAACATTATTCTCCACACCAAAATTTAGTAAATCATTCTTTTATTTCATATTTTTCTTTTTTTGATAATTTGTTTATAAAATATTTCATACTCAAAACAATTTTATAATATTCAAAAACAACTTTTTTGCACAAAATTAGCACCATGTACCAAGGAACAAGCATAATTCTGGGCCACAATAAATAACATGAATAAAATTACAACATATGAAACAAAGCCATACTTCACATCCCCACACCCAAACATACCTCTCACAGTCTACAACTGCCACCCATGCACACAATACAAACACACTTTGACATCCCAGAGCAACCCCAGTAGTACTGATGGAAGAAGCGGCGATAAAATCAACCCCTAACGACTGTGTTGAACACTGGGGTGTCACACTCTAGCTGGTCGACGTACGCTTCGATGGAATCTATAAATAATTAATCCATCTTCTTCAGGACCTGTTATTTTCTCACTTATAACGGGTGGATGAAGGGAACCAGTTTCTGTGCTGTTGGAATCTGCAAGTCTGCCAATATCACATGTACTGGCACAATATGGTTATAAATCCGATACTACGTGCTTTTCCAGGCGATCGTTGGATATATTAGTTCTCAGATGAACTGATTTGTTGTCCTATTTTTCTCTAGACGCAATCCCAATTCATTTGTTCTCAATATATACATCAAGTGTGACAAGTTTTCAAGCGTTTGGTCCTCCGATCTTTCTTGTTTCTGTAAGTGCGAATATATATGGACACCGTCATTCCAACTTCTTTTAAAGATAATACATATGAGTAGATCACGATGGGACACACGTGCTGTCCGATATGTAGTGCCGCCAGAGAGTCCTTACACGAGGTGATTCCTTGGACTCTCTGGCGGCACTACATATCGGACAGCACGTGTGTCCCATCGTGATCTACTCATATGTATTATCTTTTAAAAGAAGTTGGAATGACGGTGTCCATATAATATTCGCACTTACAGAAACAAGAAAGATCGGAGGACCCAAACGCTTGAAAACTTGTCACACTTTGATGTATATATTGAGAACAAATGAATTGGGATTGCGTCTAGGAGAAAAATAGGACAACAAATCAGTTCATCTGAGAACTAATATATCCAACGATCGCCTGGAAAAGCACGTAGTATCGGATTTATAACCATATTGTGCCAGTACATGTGATATTGGCAGACTTGCAGATTCCAACAGCACAGAAAACTGGTTCCCCCTTCATCCACCCGTTATAAGTGAGAAAATAACAGGTCCTGAAGAAGATGGATTAATTATTTATAGATTCCATCGAAACGTACGTCGACCAGCTAGAGTGTGACACCCCAGTGTTCAACACAGTCGTTAGGGGTTGATTTTATCGCCCGCCTTTTTTCCATCAGTACTACTGGGGTTGCTCTGGGATGTCAAAGTGTGTTTGTATTGTGTGCATGGGTGGCAGTTGTAGACTGTGAGAGGTATGTTTGGGTGTGGGGATGTGAAGTATGGCTTTGTTTCATATGTTGTAATTTTATTCATGTTATTTATTGTGGCCCAGGAATTATGCTTGTTCCTTGGTACATGGTGCTAATTTTGTGCAAAAAGTTGTTTTTTGAATATTATAAAATTGTTTTGAGTATGAAATATTTTATAAACAAATTATCAAAAAAAAGAAAAAATATGAAATAAAAGAATGATTTACTAAATTTTGGTGTGGAGAATAATGTTTTTTTGATGCCCTATTATTGAGCTTGTGTAGCCAGTTTATAAAGAAATATAGGTCTAGAGGGTTCATATCTATTGTTGTGTAGTGAACTTTATCCCTTGTACTAAATGTTAAAGGTGCCGTGATAGTGTGCCCACGAAGTGGAAATGTATGTAGAGTAGTTTCAGAGAACCCTATTCTTACAGTCACACAAGCAAGCAAATGTGTGTCAAAAGTCAACATATGAGCAACTTAGGAAATGTGTGCCTGCAAAAATGGTAGAGTTTCTTCCCGGGCCTAATTCAGCCACGTGACAGCCACTCCTCGGACCTGAGTTGACTAAAGCTATCTAAAAGCAACTCTAACCCTTTGTATGTATTTGCAGGGAAAGACACTAAAATTATTAAAAAGTCAATCATACTATTTGAAGCAAAAAGCATTCACAAAGTCAACATTTAAAAATGATAAAAAGCCAATAAAAAGCAAACAAATGTGATGCAATCTAAAAACAATGTCAGTAGTTAAAAATAGGGCCGAATTAAAAATTCGCACCACTCGAAACTGCCACATTGTTTGTGTTCAGACAGGTAGACGAAACATTGCTGATCCCAGCAACAGCAGACAAAGTTCCTAGAGGCACACATTCGGAGCAGATCAATGGAGCAACCATATTCCCGTTCATCTCCCTCAGTGGCCACCAAAGGAGGAACTACAGCAAGTGTGATCTGCAAAACCAGAGCCAAGATCCAAATCACCAGGAGCAGAGGCATCCCAGGAGGGGTTGTAAAATGCTTTTAGAAGCAATGACAAGCACAATGGACACTGAAACAAGTGAGCCTTCAGGAGGCCCACCAGCACTTCCATGTTCGGACGTTGAACCTGTTGTATTCCTAGGCATATGTCCAGGGCACACTCAAAAGTGCATAGCAGACATCGGAATATGGGCTACACACAGTGTAGCCAGACAGGCCAAGAGGACAAGAAGCAATGTTCGTTCAGTTCCTGAAGCAACGGTGTGCCAAAACACTGTATTATGCATTGATGACACAGGAGCAAATGTTGTAGTGCTATTTCCATTTGGCCTCGTGATGAGACATTCATTGCGGAGTAGAAAAAATAAAAACACAGTCCAACATTCAGGAGCAGGACCAGCAGAAGACCTCCAAAAATGCTTCCTAGCACAGATTGTATGAATGATGGAATACTCTGGAGACTGTCTGAAAGGTATTAACCAAACCAGAGCCTATAGGTTTGAAAAACTGCACTACCTCTGTGGTATTTGACATGTTAAAAATGTGATGCACCAATTCTCCGAAATGTAATGGGGAATTATTGCAGAGTATCGACTGTATCTCCGAAGAGGACCTTGCAACTTGAAGATCAACGCCTCCTTTGCAGATCTTAAGACCACATCCTTCTGGAACAGTAAGGCTTTCATTCTGCTCAAAGCATGAAAGTGCACATTTGAAAGCTTTATCAAAGACCAAATCATCACCTCCCTAACAGGTGGAAACAGTACTTGCATACCAGTCACAACTGCAAACACCGTCACCAGATAGGCTATTCCTGGTTTCATGCCACAACAACCTTGATCATTCAAAATCAAATAACTCCTATTGGAGACTAATCTGAAAGTCGGACAGATCACAGCCGCTGGAGTACCTTTCAAATAGCAGGATAAATTAGTCATCAACGCATTGCATGTGCCATGAAGTGAAATTTACCTATAAGACAAGGAATGACAAACTACTCTTACAGATAGTCCCACTATGAAAACCGTCTGGATCCCTATTCCTACAGCAGAATTTGAAAGGTAATACCCATTACTCATGTACATACCCCTCTCCTAGCGCTTCATATCTGCCTACCTGATGGTTTTGTAAGAGTATTGGAAGTAAAATATTGAAATCGGCAGATTAATGAATCCATGGATTATCCAATAATCAGACTGTGTTTCAGCAACAGTGAAAGGTAATTTTTCTAAAGTCTCTATGTATAACATAGTGTATGTCACATCCTTACATGCCATGATCAATTGCTGTTTCGTGAGATTGTATGGCAAAAACAGACTAGTGAAATTAATGTTTCATCATGGTGTCCAGTTCAGAGCATGATCGATCTAAGCTGCGACTGCCCATGTTGTAATGCGGACATGTCATGTAACCCAGAGAGTACATCCTGGTGGATAAGGCAGTCATACCATTATCAACTACTGCCAAAGCCCGTTCTAGATTAGGGCTGTCAATCTTGCGTAATCTCTCAGCAGCCTCCTGCTGTGAGACTTTCCACACTTCATTGTAGATTGCATACAAGAAGCGCTTTTGATGTGGTTTTCGAGGACCTAATAAAAAGTCCTATAGTCCCATGTAATCAGAAATAAGGGACAAGTGTTGTTTCACCTGAGACAATGTTGAGGTATTTAGCCAATCAAGGCACAACATCCCAACACTGTAAGTTATTTCCACCCCCTTGTCTTGTGTCTGCACGTAACATAGGTCAAGCCTTCTAATCCTCAACCCTTTGTTGTTACCTAGGAACTTTGCCTGACATCCATTATTCTCTAACGGCCACACTAACCATCCTCCTGATTGGTAGTTTATGAATTGTATGAACTATTACGTAGCATGGTGTCTAGTGTTTCCTCAGTATACTTTGTAAGCTGCTGACAGTTTGCAAAACATGCAAATGTGGGAATACTTGGTGTGTTTAAATCCTTTATCTTTGCCATGCCAAGACATGATATTTGCTGCACAGTTTTGTTCAGGAAAATATTTTGATTTGGTATTAGGCATGTTCTAAACAAAGACCCATTCCCCTGAACCTGTCAATCTTTAGATCCCTAAATTGATTTCATATCTACAGTGTCCCTCCAAAAGTCAACCCCTTTTGTGGACAGCTGGGAAACAAAATATGCAGAATATATCAGCTTTGTATCTGTTCACATATTTTTCTTTGCAGGTGATGGTGCAAGCTCTGTATTATAACCAGAAAAATAAGCAACCTTCTGTGCAAATGTTTTTGAACTACCCCGTGGTAGTGTAGGGCAGTGTTCCCATTGTATGTAATTAAATACTGTACTTGGAGTACTTGCTTTATGCAAAAAATGGTGACCATAATGTTGAAAACAAAACATTTCATCATAATTAGTTGTGCCTTCATACAGTTTATCTGAGGAAAAAACAGTAGAATACAATAGATCTTCTAGCATTTCATGCACTGTATCAAGGTCCCGATGATCGGAGAACGTACTAAGGGTGATAAAGTAATTCAATGAGATGCAAAATACATAAGGTATTTGCAAAGGTTCAGTTGGACCCAATATATCATATGATACCCCATTAAAAACAATTCCATCAGGAACAGGAACAGCATAAATGTTCACCAGGGAACGCCCTCTTCATATTTCACTTTGTGTGATAAAGAATGTGATGTTACGACCAAGTTCACCAGTTTTACACAGATCGTTCTGGGAGATACTGTCCATTTAGATGTAAGAAAAAGACTGTCACAAAACCAATCCAAAGGATCAGGAAAAGTATCAAAATTGTAATCCAAAGATAGAGCCATGGAGGAACAAGGCACGCCTTCTTCAGCCAAAGATAGAAAGCATGCAGTCTCACTCAGATGGGTAAAGGTGAAGGTGCAGGCATATCAGATGAATATGAAGAGAAGTCATTAAAGCCGATAAAGTAGCCATAAGCAGTTCGATCTGCGGGTTGTATGGAACTGGAAGTTGACTCAGACTGTGGTACCTTGATGTAGACATCATCCTTTTCAGGTTTCAGAACTGAAATTTGTGTCTATATACAGGTTGATTGTATGGTAGGTGTTGATGTAACAGGTGGAAGGGATACTTCATTGTTAGTTACTGTCCCCAGCCGGGGAGAAGAAGCTTCTTTGCTGATCAAAGCTTCCATGGGAACTTCCTGTATGGTAATGCGAGGAGGCAGGTCACTACCCAGGAGCCCACAAGGCCTACTGTGTAGAATCAGCCACATAATGTGGTTTGATGTGATCAATTGAGACAAATCTCTTGTTTTTGCAACTAGTGTGGGGAGGGAGAAGTACAGTTCTGGTGCCTTCAACAGCCAGTACAGGTACAGGTAAGATGGTCCAAATTCTTTCTCGTCCACAATTTTCTCACCAAACCAGATACCCAACCTTTGGAATCCAAGTAGGAGTCGATGGTGCTTCCTTCACTTCTCTAGCGACGATGTGTTTTACTTGGACATTGCTTTCTGTGTCTCATAAGCTGTTCAGTTCCTCTGAAACAGCCAAACGTTCATCAATGTCAAATGGTGTATCAGCAGTAGGCCTGGGCAGTAAATACCTTTCCGCTCGCGGAATTTGCGGAATTTGGGTAATTTCGGGTTCCGCGGAGAACGCGGAATTGCCCAAAATTCCGCGATCCGCGGCTTCATGGAATTTTTTGCCTGTTCGCGCTTTCAAAATGCGTGTTCGCACGATATTTCTCCCTGAGCATGCAAACAGCATTCGCGAACAGGAAAAAAGCATCGCGAACGGGCGGAACAAGCAATTCCGCGTGTTCACGGAACTTTTGCGTGCTCGTGGAGATTTATTACTGTTTCGCGGAGCTTTGCGTAGCGCGACTACGCAAATTCCGCCAACCCCTAATCAGCAGCCACTGTGCTGGGACTGTCGAGGTCTGGGGTCCACATCTTTACCCCGAACAGGATTTCATAGGAAATCCAACCACCTCAGGATTTTCTAGGCAGATTGTTTAAAGCTCTGTGGACCCCATATAGATGATGAACCCAACTGTGTCCTGAGCCAAATACCCTAGCTGGTAAAGACTGCTTTAATGCCTGGTTTTTCCTCTCCACCACCAAATTTTCCCCCGGATGATAGGTGGAGAAATATCGCAGGGTCACACTCAAGCTTCTCATGACATCTTTGTAAGCCTTTGAGGCAAACGGCAGACACTGGTTGGAATGGAATGTGCCAACTGTGTATGTCCTGATAAAGACTTGCAGATATTTTATAACAGTTTGGGTGTCAGCCCACAGCTATGGTCAGACACATAGGAATCGAGAGCAGGAGTCTACTGCAAACAAGATGTACTTGTAAGCCCCATCTGATGGCAAGGGGCTGCAGTGGTCCAAATAAACACAAGCGAGAGGCTTGTTTGAAATCAGTAGAGGTGTCTGCGGTAGGCATGCTAAAGTGGAACCCTTCATCTGCTGCCAGATGTTGCATTTAAGGACAAAGTCCTTGGTCTGTCTGTAAAGACCTGGCCACCAATAGTGTTGCTGCAAAAGTGAAATTGTGGCCGCCACCCCTGCTGGTGCAGATGCCAGGCCCTTATGTGCTGCCAGGACTAATCCAAACCTGCGGTTTGAGTTTGCTGTTACTCTATCCCACACCCTGGGAATATGAGCAAATTGGATATTTTGCACACTTAACTGGTATGAGTACTTGAGTAGAAAGCCTTTCAGGATATGGGTGCCATTGCATGCACCATTGACAGTCATCAGCATTTCTCCATCTATTCTCATTATAGAATGAGTAATTGCAGCAACAGTAGCAGTTTACACTGTTGCTTTTATGGCTTCATCAGCTGTGGAATTCCCTGCAACATGTACGCCTATATGCTGGTGACTCAACGTAAGTATAACATGAGTCCACAGCATCACTCTTTCAGGTTAGCCACTTGTCCCCAAAGCATCTTGTGCTTTATTGTGCAGCCTTTGGGATCTCTCAATCCATTCTGGCTCCAATAGTGAAAGTACTCATTGTAAGACTGGACACAGTAATACAAATCACACACTATACGTGTGGGGAATCTGAGATCCATATTCCCAAGTGCCAGAATTAAAGCTATGAGTTCAGCCAGCTGCACTTTCCGATCACCAAGTGACTGAGTATAGGTCTTCTCAGGTTAGAATTCACCATCCCGCATTCTATAGTCGACAGTGGCATGCTGCCTAGGATTGGTGCTTTCTCCTTACAGCAGGCTGGGCAGAACTATCAGTTTAGTTGATGTAATCACACTGATCAAGAGGCATGATTTCATTAGGCAGAGGATATTCATGTTCATATTGCAGAAAAGCCTGTGTTTGTAATCTAGTGTCAAATATGTAGTCTACATCTGTTGCAGGTAGTGAGATGGCCTGTTGTCTCCATCTCAGATGTAATCACGTTTGGAATGCTTGCTCTTGTGATGGCCTCTAAGGTAGGCACCGGGGTCATGACAGTTATCTGTTTCCACTGAGCCAATGCTCTTTCCCTCGCCACAGCAGTCTGTACCACCTTTAGTATTTTTTCTGTGGTTGCAAAACGCATTTCTGCATTGGTGTATAAATCAGCAGCGGCCCATGCAGATAAGAGCGTGGGGTGGGGGGTATTTCAACAGACGACGACGAGGGAAAATTAATTATTTATTTAATTTTCCCTTGTGGTCGTCTGTCGAATCCCCGGCAAGCCGGCCCCACTGCCCCACCGTTCTTGCCTGCATGGGCCACTGCTGGTATAAATGTGATTTATATGCAATCGGTAATGTATCACCTTCATTGAATGTAACGAAGGTGTACCCTGATGACCCCGCTATTATATGGATCACCAGTTTCACTGTGTTTACACGTGTGTAAGAGTTTTGAAGCTAGCAGGTCAACTTGTACTGAACGTAAAAATTGTGTATGTTCAGTGGTCCAGTGTGTGCTTGAAAAATCTGATGGATTAAGTCGTAGAATGGTTTAACACATTCTGCATAATCTGGAATGTATGTCTTGCCAAAATGTAAGAATCCTGATATGGATTGCAATCTCTTCATAATGTTTAGTGGTTGTAGAAGCGCACACTTCTCTAAGAAATGTGTTGCAAGGTTCCCGCCTTCATTTGACAGCTTATTTTCCATGAACAGGACATTGAGGTGGGTAATTTTTGATTTTTTGAAATGACATTTGTAGCCCATGTGAGCATACCCCAGAATTATGCGGTCTACTCTTGCCGATTGTACAGAAAGGTAATTATCCATCAAATATATGTCATCGACTTAGGACAAAACTTGGTCATCAAAATTCTGTAAAAGTTCTGTTACTGGTGCTGAGAACAGCCTGGGGCTATTCTTATACCCCTGGGGCAAATGACAGAACTGTTTTTGAGAACCTAGCGCGTGAAATGCTGTCAAATACCTACTTTCAGAAACTATATTTTCGCAGAAAATCCATTCAAGATGTCTAATGTGGTTTTGTATTTTTTGTGCACTATGTTATTTCTTAGTGCAGCGCTATGTGTGTTTTGTCCTAGACTCCATGTTCTGGGACATTCAGTGTCGGAGAGAATTATGCCCAGCATCATCTATTTACTTAAAGCACTTCGCATCCGGCAGTCACTGGAGAGACGGACGTCACTTCCCCCCTGATTTCATGCAGGTCCCGGGCTCACCCGCCTTATTCCTCCTTCCCCTTGTCGCACACACGCAGCTTTACTCAAGTGTTTCCTTTGGGCCCTGCCTCCCCTGGCACTCTGGGACTACTCTCCCGTGCCATCCGGTCTCGTTCTGGTACTCCAGACCCCGTGGTCTCTCCTCCAAGACGTCCCCTCTTTGCGCCCATTTCTACACCACCCTCCGGCCCTGAAGAGTCACGGGATTACCCCCATTGTGACGAAACACGTGTCGGCTGGTTCTTCTTTTGCTTTATTTCATCATTAAATAATTATGATTCACACAACTGATGTTGATCTTAAATTGGGCTACTTTTGAGACTTTGCTTTGATCTGTTATCCCAACTACGTGTGCACAGGACATTGTTCATATCATCTATTTACTTAAAGCACTGTCCACACACAATGAAAGTGAGGGTGTTGGAGTCCCTCAAATAAATCTCATTCAATAATACTAATCCTATACATTGTTTAAAAAGCTTAGAGGTTTTGAAAGAACAATGGAGGGTGGCATTGTGCTGATTGTAAAGTTGTATTGTAGAAAGAATGGAAGCTTCTGGAATGATTACTGACATTCTGTCCCGAACTTCTAATGTGTTCTGTGACATGCCAAATTATTATGTTTAATGGGGAAAAATCAGGGCCAGAAATTTACTGTAAAGAATGCTTTCCCAGCAAGTTTCGTTCTAATGCGTATTTCCATATGTCCATGTTCAGCAGGTTACAGGTATGGTGGGTGGGACAGACAATTCTGCCTGCAAAGCTGTCAGCTCTGACATCTCTGTACACCTCAGAATCACATGTATCTAGACTCACCAGAGGTAGTGCATCATTCTACCTCAGTTAGACAAAATGTTTATTTTCTGCATTAGATAAATGTTCATGTATTCTTCATATATATAAACTATACATACATGTAAATTTGGTAAAATTAATTTAACCAGAAGAGAATGACCTTTGTTGCAAATATTTCAACCCTAGGTTTATAAAGTACATAAACCGAACCATGAAGTATGCCCGACAACATACCCGTAAAACCTTATTCTGAAAATGTTTCTAACAAAACATTTTGTCTTAAATTAGTTCTTTCTTTAAAGCCAATAGGTTTCCACTATGCAAAATCTATTTTCTTTGTAATTTTTTTTTTTACATGATGGACAGCAGCTGACCTGCTGTGCAACATGGCTTCAAGAAAAAAAATAAAACCGATATGACGTGGCCAGCTTTGACCACGTCCCAGCTTTTCTTATTTGTTTTTAATTTACTTTAAGCCATGTTCCACAGCAGCTCAACTGCTGTGCAACATGTAAGAAAACATTGACAAAGCTAATGGATTTTGCATAGGTGAATCCTATTGGCTTTGCCAATGCTTGTTTTACTTTGGCATTGGCTCAGATAAACAATTCTACTACTAACCACACACAGCCAAGTGCCTACAAAAGATACATTATCAAATCATGCCTGCTCGTGTATAGTTGATGGCCTTCCCAGATCTGTACCAAAGGTCGTGCCATGGAAAATGAACTTGAATACCATCACAAAGGTTGTTAAAGCAATACAGTTGTGAATGACATTTAATATCGCCTAGCTGCAGTGGCAAATTAACTCATTGCTTAAGGTTCCTCCTTACTGGCGGTCATATGTTTTACATTACCACTCATAGAATCAAACACTAGAGAAAACCCTTTCCCAGCACGCAGTGTTGTACTCTGTACTATAAGCACCCTTTATCTCTTGCCTGTGCTACGAGAGGTTCTGAGACCAGCCTACATCTAGTTCACAGAGGGTGCTAATAATCTCAAACTGAAAGAGGTGATTGCTATAAAAACATGTTATAGAGCAGCAATAGCTGCTTGCAGCAAGTTTTAAATGAAACAAAATGAAGAAAAAAACAGGACTGTGACACGGACAAAGCTTCCGAGGGATGGCTTTTTTTTTCCTACGTAAATGTCAATCAAACCTGTTTTTCCTGTCAATAATATGATGCAAATTGAACCAGCCATGCAGCAATTTGGCTTAAACATGAAAGAGAACTTCTCAAAGGCCATCAATCACTGATGCTCAAAATATCAGTGCTGCTCACTGAGACAGAATGTAACGCACTGTGTCAGGGAGATGCTGGAGGTACCAGGCAAGCAATGAAGGGTGATGGAACTGTGATACTACACAAACACAGGTCCAAAAAAGCAACAGTGCGTCCTAATACATAACATAAAACTCGCATTATTTACATCGACATAGGATTTGTATGTGATTTATTCTATTGCGCAAATTGTTTTAGATGCGCTTTTCATCTTATGTGGCATAAATATTTCGTGGATGTACATTGAGATGTCTATTTTTTTGTTTGTATCTAGTCCATCATTTCTTTATAGGCATACATACAATTGCTACCTTGGCTAAACGTTGCTCTTGGTACTCTGGCAGAACTTGTATTTAAATATTTCTTAAACTTACTTCCCTTCTGATCTGCTTATATGTCCTACGGCATTTTAGCCAATATATGAGATAAACAAATGTATGGAACCAATTGAGTCAATTTTTTCGCACTGTGCTCTTTCACATGAAGTAAAGTTGTGCAGGATTAAATATTTTTTAGCAGGGGGTGATTTTTATACCAGTCCGGGGCGTAGCTACCATTGGCGCAACAGGTGGAGTGAACTGGGGCCCATTCAACCATGAGGATTGCTGTATGTTACTACCCCAGCAGCAGTCCAAGGGGCCCTTTTCATTGATTGCACCAAGGGCCATGGCACCCAATCTACTCGACTGAGTCCGGCACTGAATAAAAGTGCTTACACTAGGCATAGCCACCAAGAGCCTGAACGAAAACCTGAAGGTGGACATACTGCAGCTAGTGACAAGAACATTCATACTGGAACCAAAGAGCAAGAAATGCTGAGCATAGCTTTGACCCAGACTACATAGTTAGGTTTGCGTATCAAATAAGAATTATAGAAAAGTTAACATGAGTGCAGAGCTCCCAAGTTTCCTATTTCCATGGGTGAACAACTGAGCCAGACCAGGCTTCTTCTTCACATTCTGGCACATGTAGGCTTGATTTTATAACAGAATTACAAGTCCCTCAAAGCAATGATAGAAACCTAGACTGGCTCAGGTACTCACTAATAGATCTGGGCAACTTAAAGCGCTGTACATTCGACTATTATTCTAAATTCATGTGCACATTTGATGAATATGGCCTTATTTGACATTTTTCTATTGCCTGATATTCACGAACCTGTATTTTCGTTTGACGGGTTGCAGAGGTGTGTTTCTGTGTTTGTATTGTACCTGTGCAGCATTCGATCCACCTGCGGAGCATGCGCGCAAACCTGTTCCGGAAGCGGCCATGCCGGTTGACATTCCTCAACGTTCCAAAAGCAGGCATACGGATTTACAGCTTGAACTGGATGCACAAATGGGACCCCGGCGCGACACGTGAGTAGCTCAGTAGAGATTTCTTGATGGCGGGTTAAGTGCCTATACCCACTGGATGCTGGTGTATGGTTGCCAGTTGCCACCTGCAAAGTTAACAGCCCAGTACTACTTCTCACAGAGACTTTCACCTAATTTAACTCAGCTGGCGTTAATGACCTGCAGAAACTTGACTCTCAACCAGTGCTGATAGAACCTGTGAGCAGACTGGAATGTGCAAGTAGCGTTCTTGGATTCGGTCAGTCAAGATTCACCTACCAGTAAGACCCAGGCTTGTTTTAATTAATTGTAAAGCGAATGGAAACAGGCCCAGCTTCACAGAGGCAACGTGCAGTGTGATGCAAAGGAACCCATGGTGGTGTTTGTAAGAAAGTGGCTCTGTATATACTGCACCAAAGTAAGGTTCAGTGTGCACAGAGTCCACAGTCCCCATAGGTTTGGCAGAGGCTAAAGTTAGATATAACCTTACTCTCTAAAGTGGTAGCTTGGTCGAGCAGTAAGGCAGTTTCAGAGGACAGTGTAAAGCATTTGTTGTACACACTCAGTCAGCAAATGGTCTCACACACTCAAGAACTGAACTCTAGGCCAATTGTTTTGTATATAAAAATATATGGTTGTTTTATTTTTAGAACCAACAATAGGTATCAAAATACTTTCTCAGAATCAAATGCTGTAGTTGTATACTTTCAATAAGCAATAGACTTTTAAATGGAATAGTTACAGTTGTTGCAATAGGCAACACAATTCAAACACAATTATAACATTGAGCTCAATGGGGAATTTTAAGTAAATGCAATATCAATTACTTTACGTATGATTTTCTTACTCAGGGCTGGATCCTGGATTCAGCCCTGGTGCATTTCCTGTAAACAGTTGAAAGAAATCGTTTTTGTTACACAGGCGATTTTTAAGGAATATTTGTATGTTTCAAAAATCGACAGAAGAATTTCTGGAGAAAACCAGGCAATGTTATCCTATGGAGGAAAATGAAGTTATCGGTAAGTACAGTTGTAATTGCTTTTCAGGGTCAGTGCTAGGCACCAAGATCCAGCACTGGGATCTCTCCTGATAACAGGTGAGTAATTTAGTTTTCGTTGATCGGACGATTTTTAGTAAATATTTTAAAGTTTCAAAACTCGACACAAGAAATTTCAGTGTAAACCGTTTAATGTTACCCTATGGAGAAAATGTAGGTTATCGGTTTTCAGGTAAGTACTCGACTGGCAGAGTTAAGGTTCTGGGCATAGACTCCGGGGTCCCCCATGGTCAGGTAGGTACAGTTGGTACACCCTCAGCGGCACAGGGGCGGCCGGGTGCAGAGTGAGTTAGGCCCAATCTAAGCCTATGGCGGTCATGGGGCCTTTGGTTGGTGGCTGCTGGCAAGCAGGCCACGCGGCTGTGGGAGCTGGGCTCCTGGTCACTTACCCAGGGCAAGTGGGGAAGTAGAGTAGGATCGGTGTTGCACTCCCAGGGGCACTCGGGCGGCTGGGTGCAGGGTGCTTTTGAGCCGTCGGGCGCTCAATGGGTTTCAATGGAGAAGCTGGAAGTTGAACAAAGGCTGCAAGCTCGGGCACAGAGATTCTTCAGGTGCGACCACCACTTCGAGAGGTAAGTTGGGTAGTTGGAGGATAGGTAGGCACCCCGGAGTTAGGCACAGGAGGCCGCAGGGCGCCGGGTGCAGGGGTGTCTTTTCGCGTCGGGAAATCTTACCCTCTGCTGGTCGCGGTTGGAGGGGGCCCAGGTTCTGAGGCTGCAGGCGTCGTCAGGAGCGTCGAGGAGGGTCCTTGGGTGCTGGATTCTGGGTCACAGTCGCCGGGGGGACGTCCTCGTGGTCTTTGTCTACTCAGGCACAGGCCGGGCTCGGCGGGTGCAGAGTGTGCAGGAGTCGCGGTTCCTGGCTGGCACCAGGGGTTTGTTACTTGCTTTGAGCAGTACCACTGCTCGTGGGAGTCCCAGTTCTTTTACAGTCACAAGGCAGTCAGTTCCTCCGGGGTTTTCAAGGTTGCTGACCACTGGAGACGCCGGGGTTTAGCAGGAGCAGGTTCGAGGGTCGACAGGCCTGTAGGGCTGGGGCCAAGTCAGTTGGTGTCTTCCTCTTGTGAGCAGCTGCACAGCAGGTCTTCTTTCTTCTTGTTCTTCTTGCTTGTTTTGGATTCGGGATCTGAGGAAGGAAGATTCAGGGTGCCCCTAAATACTAAATTTAGGGGCGTTATAGGTAGGTAAAGGACAGAGACCAATGGGTCCCTTCCCTGGGGTGGGTACACCCCCTATCCTGCCACTCTCCAGTGGGAGGGGGGCAGGAGCCTAGTCCTGATTGGGCATGGCTCCACATCTTCAAGATGGCGAGAGCCCGGAGATGTGCTTCACCTTGCCTCCCCCACCTGAGGGGTGGTGTTGGCAGAGGCTGGCACACCCCCTTTCCTCACTTGGGGTTTCCCGCCAGTCTTCCCGCCAGAGTGGGGGCTAGAACCGGTGGGGACCAGTTGCTGGGTACAGCAAGTGGTCTGGGGAGGCTCACAAAGGTGGCATGTCTTTGAAGCTTCCCCCTGCCCATCCTGGGGGAGGAGACCTAGCACCTCGCCCAGGACGTGCATTGTTGCAGGCCCGGGAGAGCGGATGGCTCTACCCAGGGGTCCAGCAACATGTCTGGTGGGTGGCAGCCTAGGCACCCTCTCAGGCAAGACGTGGATTGTGGGTTAGGTTCAGGGGGCAACTCTAAGTTGCCCTCTGTCGTGCATCTTACATTAAATCCCACACTGGCATCAGTGTGGGTTTAATGTGCTGAGAAGTTTGATACCAAACTTCTCAGTCTTCAGTGTAGCCTTCATGGTGCTTTGGAGTTCGTGATGACGACCTCCCAGCACCATATACTCTTAATGGCAGCACTGCACTTACAGTGCCCAGGAATGGACCTGGTACTGTAGGGGTACAGGGCTCATGCACCTGTACCCTCACCACTGGCATAGCGCACCCAGCTAGAGGGGTGACTGAGGTATGCCAGGGCAGTGTGTTTGTGGGCATGGCACACAGGGATGTGTGCCATGTCGACTCTCTGTTTTGTTCTGCACCAAGACACTCAGTCTGCAAAGGCAGTGTGTGTGTGTCAGGGTACAGGGCCTCTAAGGGTGGCACAATAAGTGCTGCAGCCCTTAGGGGGTCTTCTCTGATCACAGTGCCCTGGGTACCTATGGTACCATTTACCAGGGGCTGATCTGTGGCCAGAGATGCCAATTGGGTTTAGGCTTCAATGCAGTTTTAGGGAAGGAACACAGGCCCTGGGCACCTGATTGGCAGGAGCCCAGGGCACACTCAGTCAAAGTACATCAGCAATTCAGCAAAAAGTGGGGGCATACCATGCAAGAAAGATGGCACTTTCTCACAGTGTTTCCTTTGATAAACATGCTAACAGCGGCATTTGTTTATGTTCTTTCATCATGTGTGACTGAATGTAGCATACAGACGGCTTCAGCCCTGCCCAGCGTTGATTACCCACCCCAATGCACATAATATAGGCGTTACAGACTATTCTTCAAGTACTCACTCGGGTACTTGAAAGAGTTTGCGGTTTAAGGTAAAAGAGAGGCTTTAATGCTAACATTATTGACTGGCTCTGAGTTTTACAACTGCCAAACTCCATTCTTTGCCTTTTGAAGATATGTGTAAATAAATATTAACCCATCCAAAGTTAACATTCACAGCAGTACACCAGTCGAGCCATTGGAGAGCAAGTGGAGTCCCCAGCTAATGAGAGGAGAGGTATGGACACCATCTTCTTGTTAGTGCCTCCTTAAACTGAACGTCTTGTAGTTACGGGCAAATCACTTAGTCTCCCCGTGACTGCCCCCACTGTTTGTTTGTTTGTTGCCATCCACCTCCCACCCGTCGTTGCCCCCACAGAATTCCTGTTGCGTAAAACAAAAAATGTAACTCAATCTGGCTCTCTGGAAAAGCGCTCTAATGTCCTCGGGCAGAGTTTGTGCTGTATAAATGTGCAAAAAAACGAGCCCTTGTTGAAGTGAGAAATGTAATTTTCCCCCACAGTTTGATTCCAATTACAAAGCACCATGGACATATTAAGGATTTTGGGGGCCCGGGGCCAAATGTATTGGGGGCCCCTGTTCGGATACGCTTTGAATTATGATCCAGTTTCAGCTCTTTCATGCCCTCTTTGGCCAGGTCACTGACAGTGCAAAGGCACACTGGTCCAAATTCTGAATGTGTTTACAGCTGATATTAGGGGATAGTGATATGTGTTTGCTAATATTGCAAATAATCTCTGCAACACCCTCCCATTTCTTATATGTGAGATTCTGGTGGGATCTAAAATAAACTTTTTTTTATGGATGTTGCATGAAACATAAACACAATATTTGCCTGCCAAAAGTCTGTAATAGACTCTAACACATTACCCACATAAAAAATAATTTAAAGGAAAATGCAATTAGCAAAAATATGTTTAATAATTTTTCAAGATCATCAGGGCAAGTCTCTCTGCAGAAGACAGCTGGCTCTATCAGGGGGCCCCTTGAAAGCCTGGGGCCCTGGGCCAGAGCCCACTTTGCACATGCCATAAAACGTCTCTGCAAAGCACTTCTCTGACTGAAAAATAGGATAGTTAGGGACTGGATGAGGACTTTCCCTTCTCTTGTTCCCTTTCACGATCATCTTAAACTGGCATATGTCTCTTTATGTATACACGCTTCTATTTTGTCTTAATTGAGAGAATTATTTTCTATGTTGTGTTGCTATGTTTTGTAAAATGTAGTATCAAAGAAGTATGAAATGATATTGAAAGTACAAAGGGGACATGCTTTCCATTTAGCATATATTGTAGTGTAGTTCCTATTTCCCTAATAGGCTCTGCGCATTGGAATAATATACCCTATAGGTTTGACATAGGACTGAGGTCGGTATGTCCCTATCGAGTATATTAAACGTAATTACTTTGTGCCAGCTAACTCAGAGGCCACTAGAAACTCCTTGTAAACAAGAAGGGAGTAGTTTCTGGCAACCGCATAAACATGACAACTGTGTTTCCCTTTTAGAATCGGAACACTCTCAGAATCGTGGAAACAATAGATAACAGTTTCACTCAGCTAATCGTGCATGCTTAGTTTCCTCAGAGTTACACAGAAAGAATAGACGGGCGTTTCAATAAAAGGTTTTATTGAACAGTCTTGTTTCTCGTGTAAGAGATATGAGATATTATGATCACAAGACAGTATGCAAGATATATAATGTACAGCGTAATCAGTAGAAATAAATAATACTGCGCTAGCATTATCTTTTAGCATATATTCACGTACATAAATAACATGAGCTAAAAATGCGAGTACTCATACGATGCTTCTCTAAGCTAGTTCTACCCCAATGTACCTAACCTGGTCTAGGTGTAGGGAAAGGTAAGAAGTAGGTGAAGTATTCTCTAGTATGGTATACTAAGAGTATGTTAAGTCTAATATGCAAAGAGTCCCTCTAGGTTCTAGTCAGCTCCATACCTTGAGAATGAGAGAGGTGGGAATCTCCTGCCAGATCTCAAACTCTAACACCCCGCGAAGGGAGTCAGAACACTGGAAGCTGGATTCTTCTGCGAGCAGGAATGACAGCGTCTTCTCAGTGCGTCAGGCCGGGATACGGGCTCCTCTGAAGTCGAGGTCTCCTCTAACTTGCTTGGGCAAGGGAAGGTATATTTATACCTGGTAGGTGCCTTGGAATGTTAGCATTGATGTGAAGTCGGACAGAGGAAGACGTCAGGAATGAACCCTTAAGGTATAGCGGTTCATGCATAATAGATGAGTTCTTGGAGAAATCAATAATCCTGTGCTAGGGGAACTCCCAAGAGCTTAAGGGCCTGGTTTCTAAGAACTCTTTGTGACGTTAGGGTGGACGGATGTCTGTGACCATGCCTGTATTTGGAGTGCACGCCTAATGCCTAAATAAGGACTGGGATTCTATGCCTATATAAGGGCAATGCGAATAGTGCCTATATAAGGACATGTTTCAGGAAAACCTATATACGGACACCTAAAGCGGAATACAAGAATATAAACAAGAACACAGCCCGAACCACTGGTAAAATGGATTGTATTTTTTTCTTGACCATGCCCTCACTTTCGAAACCAGCTGCACGGCCGAGACGGCTCGGGCCTTGTAATTCTTTTGGCACTGAGTTAAAAGTTGATAAGCATTTGGGCGAGACAGCTGCACTAGAAGAAAAGCAGCTGCCATGATTGTTGTTTGATTGAGAGCACCTCACAAAAAGGGGGAAAGAGAGAGAAAGAGAAAAAATACCAACAAGATTAGGACATGATTTACAGCCATCGGCTGAGCATGTTTGGAAAGCCAAAAAAGAAGTTCCACATGTATGCAAAGGAGTACTTGGACCTTGGGCTACTGATAAGAAAAAACAGAGAAAGAGCATCAGGAAATAGTTTGCTACAACCAATAGAAATGGAGAAAAAGTAAGTGGCAAACACACAAACAAATGAAAAGTCAGGGAGTGATGTAAGCCATTTTTCAGATTTATATTAAATACAATAGATTTCACAAGCACAGCGCAAACTAAAAAGAAGGGCCAAGTGCCTTTTTTGGTTTAGTGGCAATGAGAACAAGAAACTAATTAATGAGCGGTTAGTGATAAGGGATTAATGTTATGAATTGAGGTGGTTTTGATGTTTGCGAATAGTAGGGCTAAAGTGTGGCCTGCAATATGGGTCTGGCCAGGAGTCCATTGTTTGAGCTTGAGGATTTGCATATCACTCTCAAGTTTTCTGCAGAGTGGATCCTCTAGGTTTTCATAATATAAGTTGAAGTCTCTAATCCATATATACTTTTCATGTTTTAAGATTAATTGGGGCAACCATGTAAGTAGATTGGCGGGCATTTGGGTTTATAGCCAAGGGGTCTGTACAGTACCATACCTCCAAGCAGCCTTTGATCTTTATAGGAGGGCTGTAACACTAGGATTTTATATTCTGCTGTGGAGAAGCTAAGCTCATTGAAACGTGTATTATCTTTGAATTTGCCTCCTCCCAGATGGCCTGTTCTATCACATTTCAGAATTTTGTAACCCAAAGGCATTGAGATCATAATTTCGGGCAGGGTGTAATCATTGATCCAATTTTCCGTGATGTAAACCAGATCTGGGTTTGAATCATGGATTAAATGCCATATCTCTATACAATGTTTGGGTAGGGATCTGATATTGAAGTACATAGCATTTGTCCTATATCCTTATTGGTATTATTGGCAATATTAGTGGGCGGCTCCTCATAGGGCCAGCCTACCCATTTACAGTAGGTATGGTGTCATATCTGTCAGCCATTAACAGGAGCTACGTATGGGAAATGAAGACTGTTTCAAAGGTAGGAGAATCCTTATAATGACAGCCTTGCATGACAGTGCTATCTCAGAACTAATGGGTTATGGCAGATAAAGTGTCTTAATTCAGTGTTGTCTTCATAGAACATGACTCAGAGTGACCTTCCCCATCAGTGACTTGTCATTGCTATGGGGCCCTTTTAGTGTAGCTTCCCCCTCATAACACAGGGTTGATTTTTTTTTTAGAGTGCCTGATTGTGTGAGGTTCAGTGCCTACTCAGTGATAGAGGATGCCAGCATCAACAAGCATTTGCAATGCAATAGGTCTCCCATTTTTTAGAGTTAGAGCTATTGGCGTTGTAAATGATACTTTCTTTTACCTATGTGTTTTGGTTTGGAGTGTAGTGGATGTATGAACAGAGAAACAGTTGCAGCATTGCCTAGAGGTCTTAGAGTGAGGAGTTACCACTGGGACCAGAGAAGCAGGTAGCAGCACTGTCTAGAGTACTCAGAATGAGGAATTACCACTGGGACCAGAGAACAAGCTAATAGCACTGGCTAGAGGACTAAGAATGAGGAATTACCACTGGGAACAGAGACACAGGTGCAGCACTGCCTAGAGGATTACAAATGGGGAATTAGCACTGGGAACAGAGACACAGCTGCATTACTCAGATACTGCTGAAACATTTGAGCAACGTTAAGTACATGCCAGTAAACTAGCAGACGATGACATGCAGCTATATAACTTCTGCCGCACAAACTTGTACAACTAGGAGAACTGGCAGAAGAGTTGTGGAGGAAACCAAGAAGTACTATTGCATTTACAAAGAAAGAGTCAACTGGACACAAATAGACCCAGATGGGTGCAGGAAGGTATCAGTCTAAGTTGCAATGAACCAAAAAAGAACATAGGAGTCAAATATGACACAGCACCTTTGTGAACATAGGACAACTGCAGTACAGAGATTGCTTTTAGTAAAAGTTGAAAGATATAGTAGATCTCCCTCTAGGACTGCAATAAAAAAATAGTAATGTCTAACATAAAGAGTTAGAGGCCTACAGTATCAATCATGGGAATGAAATATTTATAGTCTCTTAACCCCTTCGGTGCGTCGGACGGCCGGGGGCCGTCAGAAGCACCAGTGCTCATGTGCGTAGGATGGCCCCCAGCCGTCCTCGCACATGGCACAGGGAATCCCTCTGGTGCGGGCACCAGAGGGATTCACTTTACCCCCCAACAGACTCGGGAGCTGGGGAAGAGATTCCCCAGCTCCCGAGGCTGCTCCCCTAGTTTCCCTGAAATGACAATCAGCGCGCACGTCGCGCTGACGTCATTTCAGTGAAACCGAAACTGTAATGAGCCAAGAGGCTCATTTCAGTTACACTTCCCACGTGCTCAGGGGGCTATCTCAGCCCCCGAGCACGTAGAAAGATGGGAGAGGTATCAATGGAAAGGGGAGAATCTCCCCTTTCCAATGGTACCCCTCCCTAGTGGATCCCTGCTTGGGGATTGCCCCAGGAGGGTGATCCCCAAGCAGGAATCCACCCAGTAGACACCAGGGAGGGGGTAGTGGCCCTTTGGGCAAGGGCCTTTGCTCCCCCATATTTATTTGGGCATGAGTCTTTCTGCCCCCCCTGGGGGGCAGATGGGTGCAACAGCCCCCAATCTGCCCCCCGAGGGGGCAGAAAGCCCACTAGAAACCGGGGATTTTTTTATTGATTTTGGGGCGGGGCTGCCCAAAATGGTCATGACAATGCCCCCACCCCCAGTGAAATTCCAGTCTTTCTGCCCCCCGGGGGGGCAGAAAGCCCACTAGAAACCAGGGATTTTTTTTATTGATATAGCGGTGGGGGCTGCCCAAGATGGGGCAGGTGGGGGCAGTAGCCCCTAATCTGCCCCCGGGGGGGCAGAAAGCCCACTAGGCACCAGGGATTTTGTTTTTTATGATGTAGGGGTGGGGGCTGCCCATAATGGGCATGATAATGCCCCCACCCCAAAAACAATTACCACAGTCTTTCTGCCCTCCCGGGAGGCATATTGGCGCAATAGCCTCGTATCTGCCCCCCCCCGGGGGGGCAGAAAGCCCACTAGGCCTCAGGAAATATTTTTTTTATAAATTCAGGGGTGAGGTCAGCCCAGAATGGGCATGCCAATGCCCACACCTCCACAAAAAAAGCCACAGTTTTTTCTGCCCCCCCGGGGGATGGATGGGGGCAGTGGCCCCTGATCTGCCCCAGGGGGAGGCAGACAGCCCACTAGGCACCAGCGATTATGCTGGCTTTTTTTATGCATGGGGGTAGGAGCTGCCCAGAATGGGCATACCAATGCTCCCACCCCCCAAAAAAATAGCCACAGTCTTTCTGCCCCCTCTTGGGGGCATATCGGGGCAAACCCCCCTCGATTCCCCCCCCCGGGGCGGCAGAAAGCCCACTAGGCACAGACTTGTTTCTAGCAATGTGCCTACCTGTGGATTTTGGGCCCTAGCGCAGCTGGCACATAGGGAAATCTAGCAAACCTGTACATTTTTTCAAACTAGACACCAAGGGGAATCCAGGATGGGGTGACTTGTGTGCCTCTCACCAGGTTCTGTTACACAGCATCCCTTGCAAACCTGAAACTCAATTAAAAAAAACACATTTTCCTCACATTTCTGTGATGGAAAGTTCTGGGATCTCCGTGGATCCACAAAATTCCACCCATCCCGCATTTCCCAAAGTCTTCTAAGAAAAATGGTACCTCACTTGTGTGGGTAGGCCTTGTGCCCGTGACAGGAAACAGCCCAAAAAGCAACGTGGACACACCACATTTTCTCAGTGAAAACTGACCCTTTTTTTGCCAGCTGCCTAGCTGTAGATTTTGAACCCTAGCTCTGCCGGCACCTAGGGAAACCCAGCAAACCTATACATTTTTGAAAACTATACACCAAGAGGAATCCAGGATGGGATGACTTGTCTGGCTCGCACCAGGTTATGTTACCCAGAATCCCTTGCAAACCTCAAACTTTGTCAAAAACCCCACATTTCCCTCATATTTTTGTGGTGGAAAGTTCTGAAACCTGCGTTGATCCACAAAATTCCACCCCCGCCGCATTCCCCAAAGTCTTCCGAGAAAAATGGTACCTCACTTGTGTGGGTAGGCCTAGGGCCCGCGACAGGAAACGGCCCAAAACGCAACGTGGACACACCACATTTTCACAGTGAAAACTGACCCTTTTTTTGCAAACTGCCTAGCTGTAGATTTTGAACCCTAGCTCTGCCAGCACCTAGGGAAACCTAGCAAACCTATACATTTTTGAAAACAAGACACCCAGGGGAATCCAGGATGGGGTGACTTGTCTTGCTCTCACCAGGTTCTGTTACTCAGAATCCCTTGCAAACCTCAAACTTTGTAAAAAAAAAAAAAGATTTTCCTCACATTTCTGTGGTGGAAAGTTCTGGAATCTGTGTGGATCCACAAATTTCCTACCACACAGCGTTCCCCCAGGTCTCCCGATAAGAATGGTACCTCACTCGTGTGGGTGGGTCAAGTAACCACGACAGGCAAGGGCCCAAAACGTATTGAGGAAACATCAAAATTACCTATCACAAAACAACCTGGTTTTGCAAGGGGGGGTCACCTGTGTTTTTGGCTCCGGGCTCGGCGGCCAGCTTGGGAAACCTACCAAACCCACACATTTCTGAAACCTATACACCCAGGGGAGTCCAGCAAGGTATAGATTATGTGGATCTCCCAACGTTTTCCTACCCAGAATCCCCTGCAAACCTCAAATTTAGCTGAAAAAATCAAATTTATCTCAAATTTCTGTGTTGGAAAACTCTGGAATCGGCATGGATCCACAAATTTCCTACCACCCTGCGTTCCCCCAGGTCTCCGAATAAAAATGGTACCTCACTTGCGTGGGTGGGTCAAGTACCCGCGTCAGGCAAGGGCCCAAAACCTATTGAGGAGACATCAAAATTACCTATCACAAAACAACCTGGTTTTGCAAGGGGGGTCACCTGGGTTTTTGGCCCCGGGCTCGGCGGCCATCTTGGGAAACTACCAAACCCACACATTTCTGAAAACTAGACACCCGGGGGAGTCCATCAAGGTATGGCTTGCATGGATCCCCCAATGTTTTCCTACCCAGAATCCCCTGCAAACCTCAAATTTAGCTGAAAAAATCAAATGTTTCTCAAATTGCTTTGTTGGAAAGTTCTGGGATCTACGTGGATCCACAAACTTCCACCCATCCCGCATTCCCCAAAGACTTCTAAGAATAACGGTCCCTCACTTGTGTGGGTAGGCCTTGTGCCCGTGACAGGAAACGGCCCAAAAAGCAACGTGGACACACCACATTTTCTCAGTGAAAACTGACCCTTTTTTTGCAAAGTGCCTAGCTGTAGATTTTGAACCCTAGCTCTGCCGGCACCTAGGGAAACCCAGCAAACCTATATATTTTTGAAAACTATACACCAAGAGGAATCCAGGATGGGATAACTTGTCTGGCTCGCACCAGGTTATGTTACCCAGAATCCCTTGCAAACCTCAAACTTTGTCAAAAACCCCACATTTCCCTCAAATTTTTGTGGTGGAAAGTTCTGGAATCTGCGTCGATCCACAAAATTCCACCCACGCCGCATTCCCCAAAGTCTTCCGAGAAAAATGGTACCTCACTTGTGTGGGTAGGCCTAGTGCCCGCGACAGGAAACGGCCCAAAACGCAACGTGGACACACCACATTTTCACAGTGAAAACTGACCCTTTTTTTGCAAAGTGGCTAGCTGTAGATTTTGAACCCTAGCTCTGCCAGCACCTAGGGAAACCTAGCAAACCTATACATTTTTGAAAACAAGACACCCAGGGGAATCCGGGATGGGGTGACTTGTCTTGCTCTCACCAGGTTCTGTTACCCAGAATCCCTTGCAAACCTCAAACTTTGTAAAAAAAAAACACATTTTCCTCACATTTCTGTGGTGGAAAGTTCTGGAATCTGCGTGGATCCACAAATTTCCTACCACGCAGCATTCCCCCAGGTCTCCCGATAAGAATGGTACCTCACTCGTGTGGGTGGGTCAAGTAACCGCGACAGGCAAGGGCCCAAAACGTATTGAGGAGACATCAAAATTACCTATCACAAAACAACCTGGTTTTGCAAGGGGGGTCACCTGTGTTTTTGGCTCCGGGCTCGGCGGCCAGCTTGGGAAAACTACCAAACCCACACATTTCTGAAAACTAGACACCCAGGGGAGTCCAGCGAGGTATAGATTACGTGGATCTCCCAACATTTTCCTACCCAGAATCCCCTGCAAACCTCAAATTTAGCTGAAAAAATCAAATTTTTCTCAAATTTCTGTGTTGGAAAGTTCTGGAATCGGCATGGATCCACAAATTTCCTACCACCCTGCGTTCCCCCAGGTCTCCGAATAAAAATGGTACCTCACTTGCGTGGGTGGGTCAAGTACCCGCGTCAGGCGAGGGCCCAAAACGTATTGAGGAGACATCAAAATTACCTATCACAAAACAACCTGGTTTTGCAAGGGGGGTCGCCTGGGTTTTTGGCCCCGTGCTCGGCGGCCATCTTGGGAAACTACCAAACCCACACATTTCTGAAAACTAGACACCCGGGGGAGTCCATCAAGGTATGGCTTGCGTGGATCCCCCAACGTTTTCCTACCCAGAATCCCCTGCAAACCTCAAATTTAGCTGAAAAAAATCAAATTTTTCTCAAATTGCTGTGTTGGAAAGTTCTGGAATCTGCATGGATACACAAATTTCCTACCACCCAGGGTTCCCCCAGGTCTCCCAATAACAATGGTACCTCACTCTCGTGGGTAGGTCAAGTACCCGCGTCAGGCAAGGGCCCAAAACGTATTGAGGAGACATCAAAATTACCTATCACAAAACAACCTGGTTTTGCAAGGGGGGGTCACCTGGGTTTTTGGCACCGGGCTCTGCGGACATCTTGGGAAACTACCAAACCCACACATTTCTGAAATATAGACACCCAGGGGAGTCCAGCGAGGTATGGCTTGCATGGATCCCCCAACGTTTTCCTACCCAGAATCCCCTGCAAACCTCAAATTTAGCTGAAAAAAACCACATTTTCCAAATATATTTGTGTGGAATCACTGTGCCAGCACAAATGTCCTACCCCAGCGTTCACGTCAGTCTCCCGAGTAAAATGATACCTCACTTGTGTGGGTGTCCAATGCAAAATTGGCTAAAAACATATTTTTTTAAAAATGTAGCGCTTAGAATTCTCGGTGCTATACTTTTAATCCCTATGTTTTTGGCTCTTCCCAGTCACAGGCCCTTGCCCCACCCACACAAGTGAGGTATCATTTTACTCGGGAGAATGAGGGTAATGCTTTGGGGTAGGACATTTGTGCCGGCACGGTGATGGTGATTCTGTGCATAAATATGTGGAAAATATGTTTTTTTCAGCAACATTTGAGGTTTGCAGGGGATTCTCGGTAGGAAAACGTTGGGGGATACATGCACCCCATACCTCGCTGGACTCCCCCGGGTGTCTAGTTTTCAGAAATGTGTGGGTTTGGTAGTTTCCCAATATGGCCGCCGTGCCCGGGGCCAATAACCCAAGTGACCCACCTTGCAAAACCAGGTTGTTTTGTGAAAGGTCATTTTGATGTCTCCTCAATACGTTTTGGGCACTTGCCTGCCGTGGATACTTGGCCCACCAACGCGAGTGAGGTACCATTTTTATCGGGAGACCTGGGGGAACGTTGGGGGGTAGAAAATTTGTGAATCCATGTAGATAACAAAACTTTCCCACACAGAAATTTGAAAAACAATTTGATTTTTTCCAGCTAAATTTCACGTTTGCAGGGAATTCTGGGTAGGAAAATGCTGGGGGGGTCCACAAAACTCTTACCTCGCTGGACTCCCCCAGGTGTCTAGTTTTCAGAAATGTGCGGGTTTGGAAGGTTTCCCAAGATGGCCGCCAAGCCCAGGGCCAAAAACCCAGGTGACCCCCCTTGCAAAACCTGGTTGTTTTGTAATAGGTAAGTTTGATGTCTCCTCAATATGTTTTGGGCCCTTGCCTGTCGCGGGTACTTGACCCACCCACGCGAGTGAGGTACCATTTTTATCGGGAGACCTGGGGGAACGCTGGGTGGTAGGAAATTTGTGTCAGCCCGGTGATCCTACAACTTTTTCACTCAGAAATTTGAGAAAAATTTGATTTTTTTCAGCTAAATTTGAGGTTTGCGGGGGATTCTAGGTAGGGAAACATTGGGGATCCATGCAAGCCATACCTCCCTGATCTCCCCCGGGTCTCTAGTTTTCAGAAATATGTGGGTTTGGTAGGTTTCCCTAGATGGCCGCCAAGCCCAGGACCAAAAACTCATGTGACCCCCGTTGCAAAAGCAGATATTTTTGTGATAGGTAATTTTGATGTCTCCACAATACGTTTTGGGCACTTGCCTGTCGCGGGTTTTGCAAGGGGGGGGTCACATGAGTTTTTGGTCCCGGGCTTGGCGGCCATCTAGGGAAACCTACCAAACCCACACATTTCTGAAAACTAGAGACCCGGGGGAGTCCCGGGAGGTATGGCTTGCGAGGATCCCCCAACATTTCCGTACCCAGATTCCACTGCAAACCTCAAATTTTGATGAAAACATCTACTTGCATTGCATTTTGCGATTCCTTAAATGCAATGCAAGAACCACTTTGAAGTAGCGATTTCGCTACTAGGGGGCGCAAATGACCATGAAGTTGAACTTGATGGTAATTTGCAAAAACTTTAAAAAATGCACTAAAGTGCATTTTTCAAAGTTGTAGGTTAAACACACACATGTCCTTGGGACATGTGTGTGCGCAACATTTGTGCACAGATCAATTTCAGGGGTGCAACAGGGTGTCCTTTTGATAACCTTGCACCCTTGAAATTGCATGCGCAATTTGCGAGTACCAATTAGTACTCGCAAATTGCGCATGCAATTTCTCATTCATTCCTATGGGCCTGAAGGCCCATAGGAATGAATGGGAAGCCATTCCTTATTTGCGACTCGCAATTTGCGAGTCGTAAATAAGGAATGTGTAGGAATCGCTATTTTTATAGCGATTCCTACATGCATAGGCTTTTGCGAGTCCTTAATTGTGATTCCTTAATAATTGCAATTAAGGACTTGCAAAATCCTACCTTGATGCATGTGCCTGTAAATCCCTGTGTTTTTTGCTCTTCCCAGTCACAGGCGCTTGCCCCACCCACACAAGTGAGGTATCATTTCACTCGGGAGACTGAGGGAAACGCTGAGGGGTAGGACATTTGTGCTGGCACGGTGATTCCACACATAAATATGCAGAAAATGTGTTTTTTTCAGCTAAATTTGAGGTTTGCAGGGGATTCTGGGTAGGAAAATGTTGGGGGATCCACGCAAGCCATACCTCGCTGGACTCCTCCAGGTGTATAGTTTTCAGAAATATGTGGGTTTGGTAGTTTCCCAAGGTGGCTGCCGAGCCCAGGACCAAAAACCCAGGTGACCCCCTTGCAAAACCAGATTGTTTTATGATAGGTAATTTTGATGTCTCCTCAATACGTTTTGGGCCCTTGTCTGTTGTGGGTACTTGACCCACCCACACAAGTGAGGTACCATTTTTCTCGGAAGAAGTTGGGAAAGGCGGGGTGGGTGGGATTTTGTGGATCCACACAGATTCCAGAACTTTCCAACACAGAATTGAGAGGAAAATGTGGCTTTTTTGGACAAATCTTGAGGTTTGCAAGGGATTCTGGGTAACAGAACCTGGTAAGAGCCAGACAAGTCACCACATCCTGTATTCCCCCGGGTGTCTAGTTTTCAAAAGTGTATAGGTTTGCTAGGTTCCCTAGGTGCCGGCAGAGCTAGGGCTCAAAATCTACATCTAGGCACTTTCCAAAAAAAGGTCAGTTTTCACTGTGAAAATGTGGTGTATCCATGTTGAGTTTTGGGCTGTTTCCTGTCGCGGGCTCTAGGCCTACCCACACAAGTGAGGTACCATTTTTCTCATAAGCCTTTGGGGAATGCGGGGTGCATGGAATTTTGTGGATCCACGCAGATTCCAGAACTTTCCACCACAGAAATGTGAGGAAAATGTGTTGTTTTTTACAAAGTTTGAGGTTTGCAAGGGATTCTGGCTTACAGAACCTGGTGAGTGCCAGACAAGTCAAAACATCCTGGATTCCCCTGGGTATCTAGTCTTCAAAAATGTATAGGTTTTCTAGGTTTCCCTAGGTGCTGGCAGAGCTAGGGTTCAAAATCTACAGCTAGGCACTTTGCAAAAAAAGGGTCAGTTTTCACTGGGAAAATGTTGTCTGTCCACGTTCCGTTTTGGGCGATTTCCTGTCGCGGGCACTAGGCCTACCCACACAAATGAGGTACCATTTTTCTCGGAAGACTTTGGGGAATGGGAGTTGGGTGGAATTTTGTGGATCCACACAGATTCCAGAACTTTCCACCACAGAAATGTAAGGAAAATGTGTTTTTTTTTGCAAAGTTTGAGGTTGGCAAGGGAGTCTGGGTAACAGAACCTGGTGAGAGCCAGACAAGTGACCTCATCCTGGATTCCTCTACGTGTCTAGTTTTCAAAAATGTATAGGTTTGCTAGGTTTCCCTAGGTGCTGGCAGAGCTAGGGTTCAAAATCTACAGCTAGGCACTTTGCAAAAAAAGGGTCCGTTTTCACTGTGAAAATGTGGTGTGTCCACGTTGAGTTTTGGGCCGTTTCCTGTCGCGGGCACTAGGCCTACCCACACAAGTGAGGTACAATTTTTCTCAGAAGACTTTGGGGAATGCCGTGTGGGTGAAATGTTGTTGATCCACGCAGATTCCAGAACTTTCCACCACAGAAATGTGAGTAAAGTGGGGTTTTTTGGACACATTTTGAGGTTTGCAAGAGATTCTGGGTGATAGAACCTGGTGAGAGTCAGACAAGTCACCCCATCCTGTATTCCCCTGGGTATCTAATTATCAAAAATGTATAGGTTTGCTAGGTTTCCCTAGGTGCCGGCAGAGCTAGGGTTCAAAATCTACAGCTAGGCACTTTGCAACAAAAGGCTCAGTTTTCACTGGGAAAATGTGGTCTGTCCACGTTGCGTTTTGGGCCATTTCCTGTTGCGGGCACTGAGCCTACCCACATAAATGAGGTACCATTTTTCTCTGAAGACTTTGGGGAATGCGAGGTAGGTGGAATTTTGTGGATCCACACAGATTCCAGAACTTTCCACCACAGAAATGTGAGGAAGATGTGTTTTTTTTTACAAAGTTTGAGGTTTGCAAGGGATTCTGGGTAACAGAACCTGGTGAGAGCCAGACAAGTCACCCCATCCTTTATTCCCCTGGGTGTCTAGTTATCAAAAAGGTATAGGTTTGCTAGGTTTCCCTAGGTGCCGGCAGAGCTAGGGTTCAAAATCTAAATCTAGGCACTTTGCAAAAAAAGGGTCCGTTTTCACTGTGAAAATGTGGTGTGTCCACGTTGAGTTTTGGGCCGTTTCCTGCCGCGGGCACTAGGCCTACCCACACAAGTGACGTACCGTTTTTCTCAAAAGACTTTGGGGAATGCCGTGTGGGTGGAATTTTGTGGATCCACGCAGATTCCAGAACTTTCCACCACAGAAATGTGAGGAAAGTGGGTTTTTTTGGATAAATTTTGAGGTTTGCAAGAGAATCTGGGTAACAGAACCTGGTGAGTGCCAGACAAGTCACCCCATCCTGGATTCCCCTGGGTGTCTAGTTTTCAAAAATGTATAGGTTTTCTAGGTTTCCCTAGGTGCCGGCAGAGCTAGGGTTCAAAATCTACAGCTAGGCACTTTGCAACAAAAGGGTAAGTTTTCACTGGGAAAATGTGGTCTGTCCACGTTGCGTTTTGTGCCGTTTCCTGTCGCGGGCACTAGGCCTACCCACACAAATGAGGTAGTATTTTTCTCTGAAGACTTTGGGGAATGCGAGGTGGGTGGAATTTTGTGGATCCATGCAGATTCCAGAACTTTCCACCACAGAAATGTGAGGAAAATGTGTTTTTTTTTTACAAAGTTTGAGGTTTGCAAGGGATTCTGGGTAACAGAACCTGATGAGAGCCAGACAAGTCACCTCATCCTGGATTCCCCTAGGTGTCTAGTTTTTAAAAATGTATAGGTTTGCTAGGTTTCCCTAGGTGCCAGCAGAGCTAGAGTTCAAAATCTACAGCTAGGCACTTTGCAAAAAAAGGGTCAGTTTTCATTGTGGAAATGTGGTGTGTCAACGTTGCATTTGGGCTGTTTCCTGTCGCGGGCACTAGGCCTACTCACACAAATGAGGTACCATTTTTCTCGGAAGTCTTTGGGGAATGCGAGGTGGGTGGAATTTTGTGGATCCACGCAGATTCCAGAACTTTCCACCACAGAAATGTGAGGAAAGTGGGTTTTTTTGATAAATTTTGAGGTTTGCAAGAGATTCTGGGTAACAGAACCTGGTGAGTGCCAGACAAGTCACCCTATCCTGGATTCCCCTGAGTGTCTAGTTTTCAAAAATGTATAGGTTTTCTAGGTTTTCCTAGGTGCCGGCAGAGCTAGGGTTCAAAATCTACAGCTAGGCACTTTGCAACAAAAGGGTAAGTTTGCACTGGGAAAATGTGGTCTGTCCACGTTGAGTTTTGGGCCGTTTCCTGTCGCGGGCACTAGGCCTACCCACACAAATGAGGTACAATTTTTCTCTGAAGACTTTGGGGAATGCGAGGTGGGTGGAATTTTGTGGATCCACGCAGATTCCAGAACTTTCCACCACAGAAATGTGAGGAAAATTTGTTTTTTTTTTTACAAAGCTTGAGGTTTGCAAGGGATTCTGGGTAACAGAACCTGGTGAGAGCCAGACAAGTCACCTCATCCTGGATTCCCCTAGGTGTCTAGTTTTTAAAAATGTATAGGTTTGCTAGGTTTCCCTTGGTGCCGGCAGAGCTAGGGTTCAAAATCTACAGCTAGGCACTTTGCAAAAAAAGGGTCCGTTTTCATTGTGGAAATGTGGTGTGTCAGCGTTGCATTTGGGTTGTTTCCTGTCGCGGGCACTTGGCCTACTCACACAAATGAGGTACCATTTTTCTCAGAAGACTTTGGGGAATGCGAGGTGGGTGGAATTTTGTGGATCCACGCAGATTCCAGAACTTTCCACCACAGAAATGAGAGGAAAATGTGTTTTTTTTTTACAAAGTTTGAGGTTTGCAAGGGATTCTGGGTAACAGAACCTGGTGAGAGTCAGACAAGTCACCCCATCCTGGATTTCCCTGGGTGTCTAGTTTTCAAAAATGTAAAGGTTTGCTAGGTTTCCCTAGGTGCCGGCAGAGCTAGGGTTCAAAATCTACAGCTAGGCACTTTGCAAAAAAAGGGTCCGTTTTCATTGTGGAAATGTGGTGTATCCATGTTGAGTTTTGGGCCGTTTCCTGTCGCGGGCACTAGGCCTACCCACACAAATGAGGTACCATTTTTCTCAGAAGACTTTGGGGAATGCCGTGTGGGTGGAATTTTGTGGATCCATGCAGATTCCAGAACTTTCCACCACAGAAATATGAGGAAAGTGGGGCTTTTTTGAAAAATTTTGAGGTTTGCAAGAGATTCTGGGTAACAGAACCTGGTGAGAGTCAGACAAGTCAACCCATCCTGGATTTCCCTGGGTGTCTAGTTTTTAAAAATGTATAGGTTTGCTAGGTTTACCTAGGTGCCGGCAGAGCTAGCGTTCAAAATCTACAGCTAGGCACTTTGCAAAAAAAGCGTCAATTTTCACTGTGAAAATGTGGTCTGTCCACGTTGCGTTTTGGGCCGTTTCCTGTTGCGGGCACTAGGCCTACCCACACAAGTGAGGTACCATTTTTCTTGGAAGACTTTGGGGAATGCTTGGTGTGTGGAATTTTGTGGATCCACGCAGATTCCAAACTTTCCACCACAGAAATGTGAGGAAAATGTGTTTTGTTTTTACAAAGTTTGAGGTTTGCAATCGATTCTGGGTAACAGAACCTGGTGAGAGCCAGACAAGTCACCCCATCCTGGATTTCCCTGGGTGTCTAGTTTTTAAAAATGTATAGGTTTGCTAGGTTTACCTAGGTGCCGGCAGAGCTAGCGTTCAAAATCTACAGCTAGGCACTTTGCAAAAAATGGTCAATTTTCACTGTGAAAATGTTGTCAGCCCATGTTGCGTTTTGGGCCGTTTCCTGTTGCGGGTACTAGGCCTACCCACACAAGTGAGGTACCATTTTTCTCGGAACACTTTGGGGAATGCTTGGTGTGTGGAATTTTGTGGATCCACGCAGATTCCAGAATTTTCCACCACAGAAATGTGAGGAAAATTTGTTTTTTTTTTTACAGATTTTGAGGTTCGCAAGGGATTCTGGGTAACAGAACCTGGTGAGAGCCAGACAAGTCACACCATCCTGGATTTCCCTGGGTGTCTAGTTATCAAAAATGTATAGGTTTGCTAGGTTTCCCTAGGTGCCGGCAGAGCTAGGGTTCAAAATCTACAGCTAGGCACTTTGCAAAAAAAGTGTCCGTTTTCACTGTGAAAATGTGGTGTGTCCACATTGCGTTTTGGGCCATTTCCTGTCGCGAGCACTAGCCCTACCCACACAAGTGAGGTAACATTTTTCTCGGACGACTTTGGGGAATGTGGGGTGGGTGGAATTTTGTGGATCTACGCAGATTCCCGAACTTTCCACCACAGAAGTGTGAGGAAAATATGTTTTTTTTTAGAAATTTTGAGGTTTGAAAGGGATTCTGCGTAACAGAACCTGGTGAGAGCTAGACAAGCCAACCCATCGTGGATTCTCCTGGGTGTCTAGTTTTCAAAAATGTATAGGATTGCTAGGTTTCCCTAGGTCCCTGGAGAGCTAGGGTTCAAAATCTACAGCTAGGCACTTTGCAAAAAAACGGTCCGTTTTCACTCTGAAAATGTGGTGTGTCCACGTTGCGTTTTGGGCCGTTTCCTGTCGCGGGCACTAGACCTACCCACACAAGTGATGTACCATTTTTCTCAGAAGACTTGCGGGAATGCTGGGTGCGTGGAATGTTGTGGATCCACGCAGATTCCAGAACTTTCCACCACTGAAATGTGAGTAAAATGTGGGTTTTTTGCAAAGATTGAGGTTGGCAAGGGATTCTGGGTAACAGAACCTGGTGAGAGCCAGACAAGTCAACTCATTCTGGCTTCCCCTAGGTGTCTAGTTTTTAAAAATGTATAGGTTTGCTAGGTTTCCGTAGGTGCCGGCAGAGCTAGGGGTTCAAAAACTACAGCTAGGCACTTTGCAAAAAAAGGGTCAGTTTTCATTGTGGAAATGTGGTGTGTCCACGTTGCATTTGGGCTGCTTCCTGTCGCGGGCACTAGGCCTACCCACACAAGTGAGGTACCATTTTTCTCGGAAGACTTTGGGAAATGCCGTGTGTGTGGAATTTTGTGGATCCACGCAGATTCCAGAACTTTCCACCACAGAAATGTGAGGAAAGTGGGTTTTTTTTGACAAATTTTGATGTTTGAAAGAGATTCTGGGTAACAGAACCTGGTGAGAGCCAGACAAGTCACCCCATCCTGTATTCCCCTGGGTGTCTAGTTATCAAAAATGTATAGGTTTGCGAGGTTTCCCTAGGTGCCGGCAGAGCTAGGGTTCAAAATCTACAGCTAGGCACTTTGCAACAAAAGGCTCAGTTTTCACTGGGAAAATGTGGTCTGTCCACATTGCGTTTTGGGCCGTTTCCTGTTGCGGGCACAGAGCCTACCCACACAAATGAGGTACCATTTTTCTCTGAAGACTTTGGGGAATGTGAGGTGGGTGGAATTTTGTGGATCCACGCAGATTCTAGTACTTTCCACCACAGACATGTGAGGAATATGTGTTTTTTTTTACAAAGTTTGAGGTTTGCAAGGGATTCTGGGTAACAGAACCTGGTGAGAGCCAGACAAGTCACCCCATCCTTTATTCCCCTGGGTGTCTAGTAATCAAAAATTTATAGGTTTGCTAGGTATCCCTAGGTGCCGGCAGAGCTAGGGTTCAAAATCTACATCTGGGAACTTTGCAAAAAAGGGTCCGTTTTCACTGTGAAAATGTGGTGTGTCCACGTTGAGTTTTGGGCCATTTCCTGTCGCGGGCACTAGGCCTACCCAAAAAAGTGAGGTACCATTTTTCTCAGAAGACTTTGGGGAATGCCGTGTGTGTGGAATTTTGTGGATCCACGCAGATTCCTGAACTTTCCACCACAGAAATGTGAGGAAAGTGGGTTTTATTGACAAATTTTGAGGTTTGCAAGAGATTCTGGGTAACAGAACCTGGTGAGTGCCAGACAAGTCACCCCATCCTGGATACCCCTGGGTGTCTAGTTTTCAAAAATGTATAGGTTTACTAGGTTTCCCTAGGTGCCGTCAGAGCTAGGGTTCAAAATCTACAGCTAGGCACTTTGCAAAAAAAGTGTCCGTTTTCATTGTGGAAATGTGGTGTGTCAACGTTGCATTTGGGCTGTTTCCTGTCACGGGCACTAGGCCTACCCACACAAATGAGGTACCATTTTTCTTGGAAGACTTCGGGGAATGCGAGGTGGGTGGAATTTTGTGGATCCACGCAGATTCCAGAACTTTCCACCACTGAAATGTGAGTAAAATGTGGTTATTTTTGCAAAGTTTGAGGTTGGCAAGGGATTCTGGGTAACAGAACCTGGTGAGAGCCAGACAAGTCACCTCATCCTGGATTCCCCTAGGTGTCTAGTTTTTAAAAATGTATAGGTTTGCTAGGTTTCCCTAGGTGCCGGCAGAGCTAGGGGTTCAAAAACTACAGCTAGGCACTTTGCAAAAAAAGGGTCAGTTTTCATTGTGGAAATGTGGTGTGTCAACGTTGCATTTGGGCTGCTTCCTGTCACGGGCACTAGGCCTACCCACACAAATGAGGTACCATTTTTCTCGGAAGACTTTGGGGAATGCGAGGTGGGTGGAATTTTGTGGATCCACGCAGATTCCAGAACTTTCCACCAAAGAAATGTGAGGAAAATGTGTTTTTTTTTAGAAATTTTGAGGTTTGCAAGGGATTCTGGGTAACAGAACCTGGTGAGAGCCAGACAAGTCAACCCATCGTGGATTCTCCTGGGTGTCTACTTTTCAAAAATGTATATGATTGCTAGGTTTCCCTAGGTCCAGGCAGAGCTAGGGTTCAAAATCTACAGCTAGGCACTTTGCAAAAAACCGGTCCGTTTTCACTCTGAAAATGTGGTGTGTCCACGTTGCGTTTTGGGCCGTTTCCTGTTGCGGGCACTAGGCCTACCCACACAAATGAGGTACCATTTTTCTCGGAAGACTTTGGGGAATGCGAGGTGGGTGGAATTTTGTGGATCCACGCAGATTCTAGAACTTTCCACCACAGACATGTGAGGAAAATGTGTTTTTTTTTTACAAAGTTTGAGGTTTGCAAGGGATTCTGGGTAACAGAACCTGGTGAGTGCCAGGCAAGTCACCCCATCCTTTATTCCCCTGGGTGTCTAGTTATCAAAAATGTATAGGTTTGCTAGGTATCCCTAGGTGCCGGCAGAGCTAGGGTTCAAAATCTACATCGGGCACTTTGCAAAACAAGGGTCCGTTTTCACTGTGAAAATGTGGTGAGTCCACGTTGAGTTTTGGGCCGTTTCCTGTCGCAGGCACTAGGCCTACCCAAAAAAGTGAGGTACCATTTTTCTCAGAAGACTTTGGGGAATGCCGTGTGTGTGGAATTTTGTGGATCCACGCAGATTCCAGAACTTTCCAGCACAGAAATGTGAGGAAAGTGGGGTTTTTTGACAAATTTTGAGATTTGAAAGAGATTCTGGGTAACAGAACCTGGTGAGAGCCAGACAAGTCACCCCATCCTGTATTCCCCTGGGTGTCTAGTTATCAAAAATGTATAGGTTTGCGAGGTTTCCCTAGGTGCCGGCAGAGCTAGGGTTCAAAATCTACAGCTAGGCACTTTGCAACAAAAGGCTCAGTTTTCACTGGGAAAATGTGGTCTGTCCACATTGCGTTTTGGGCCGTTTCCTGTTGCGGGCACAGAGCCTACCCACACAAATGAGGTACCATTTTTCTCTGAAGACTTTGGGGAATGTGAGGTGGGTGGAATTTTGTGGATCCACGCAGATTCTAGTACTTTCCACCACAGACATGTGAGGAATATGTGTTTTTTTTTTACAAAGTTTGAGGTTTGCAAGGGATTCTGGGTAACAGAACCTGGTGAGAGCCAGACAAGTCACCCCATCCTTTATTCCCCTGGGTGTCTAGTAATCAAAAATTTATAGGTTTGCTAGGTATCCCTAGGTGCCGGCAGAGCTAGGGTTCAAAATCTACATCTGGGAACTTTGCAAAAAAGGGTCCGTTTTCACTGTGAAAATGTGGTGTGTCCACGTTGAGTTTTGGGCCATTTCCTGTCGCGGGCACTAGGCCTACCCAAAAAAGTGAGGTACCATTTTTCTCAGAAGACTTTGGGGAATGCCGTGTGTGTGGAATTTTGTGGATCCACGCAGATTCCTGAACTTTCCACCACAGAAATGTGAGGAAAGTGGGTTTTATTGACAAATTTTGAGGTTTGCAAGAGATTCTGGGTAACAGAACCTGGTGAGTGCCAGACAAGTCACCCCATCCTGGATACCCCTGGGTGTCTAGTTTTCAAAAATGTATAGGTTTACTAGGTTTCCCTAGGTGCCGTCAGAGCTAGGGTTCAAAATCTACAGCTAGGCACTTTGCAAAAAAAGTGTCCGTTTTCATTGTGGAAATGTGGTGTGTCAACGTTGCATTTGGACTGTTTCCTGTCACGGGCACTAGGCCTACCCACACAAATGAGGTACCATTTTTCTTGGAAGACTTCGGGGAATGCGAGGTGGGTGGAATTTTGTGGATCCACGCAGATTCCAGAACTTTCCACCACTGAAATGTGAGTAAAATGTGGTTATTTTTGCAAAGTTTGAGGTTGGCAAGGGATTCTGGGTAACAGAACCTGGTGAGAGCCAGACAAGTCACCCCTTCCTGGATACACCTGGGTGTCTAGTTTTAAAAAATGTAAAGGTTTACTAGGTTTCCCTAGGTGCCGGCAGAGCTAGGGTTCAAAATCTACAGCTAGGCACTTTGCAAAAAAAGTGTCCGTTTTCATTGTGGAAATGTGGTGTGTCAACGTTGCATTTGGGCTGTTTCCTGTCACGGGCACTAGGCCTACCCACACAAATGAGGTACCATTTTTCTCGGAAGACTTTGGGGAATGCGAGGTGGGTGGAATTTTGTGGATCCACGCAGATTCCAGAACTTTCCATCACAGAAATGTGAGAATAATGTGTTTTTTTTTTACAGATTTTGAGGTTCGCAAGGGATTCTGGGTAACAGAACCTGGTGAGAGCCAGACAAGTCACACCATCCTGGATTTCCCTGGGTGTCTAGTTATCAAAAATGTATAGATTTGCTAGGTTTCCCTAGGTGCCGGCAGAGCTAGGGTACAAAATCTACAGCTAGGCACTTTGCAAATAAAGTGTTCGTTTTCACTGTGAAAATGTGATGTGTCAACATTGCGTTTTGGGCCATTTCCTGTCGCGGGCACTAGGCCTACCCACACAAGTGAGGTAACATTTTTCTCGGAAGACTTTGGGGAATGCGGGGTGGGTGGAATTTTGTGGATCCACGCAGATTCCAGAACTTTCAACCACAGAAATGTGAGGAAAATGTGGTTTTTTTGAGAAATTTTGAGGTTTGCAAGGTATTCTGGGTAACAGAACCTGGTGAGAGCCAGACAAGTCAACCCATCGTGGATTCTCCTGGGTGTCTAGTTTTCAAAAATGTATATGATTTCTAGGTTTCCCTAGGTCCCGGCAGAGCTAGGGTTCAAAATCTACAGCTAGGCACTTTGCAAAAAAACGGTCCGTTTTCACTCTGAAAATGTGGTGTGTCCACGTTGCGTTTTGGGCCGTTTCCTGTCGCGGGCACTAGGCCTACCCACACAAGTGAGGTACCATTTTTCTCTGAAGACTTTGGGGAATGCGAGGTGGGTGGAATTTTGTGGATCCACGCAGATTCTAGAACTTTCCACCACAGACATCTGAGGAAAATGTGTTTTTTTTTTACAAAGTTTGAGGTTTGCAAGGGATTCTGGGTAACAGAACCTGGTGAGAGCCAGACAAGTCACCCCATACTTTATTCCCCTGGGTGTCTAGTTATCAAAAATGTATAGGTTTGCTAGGTATCCCTAGGTGCCGGCAGAGCTAGGGTTCAAAATCTACAGCTAGGCAATTGCAAAAAAAGTGTCCGTTTTCATTGTGGAAATGTGGTGTGTCAACGTTGCATTTGGGCTGTTTCCTGTCACGGGCACTAGGCCTACCCACACAAATGAGGTACCATTTTTCTCGGAAGACTTTGGGGAATGCGAGGTGGGTGGAATTTTGTGGATCCACGCAGATTCCAGAACTTTCAACCACAGAAATGTGAGGAAAATGTGGTTTTTTTGAGAAATTTTGAGGTTTGCAAGGGATTCTGGGTAACAGAACCTAGTGAGAGCCAGACAAGTCAACCCATCGTGGATTCTCCTGGGTGTCTAGTCTTCAAAAATGTATATGATTGTTAGGTTTCCCTAGGTCCCGGCAGAGCTAGGGTTCAAAATCTACAGCTAGGCACTTTGCAAAAAAACGGTCCGTTTTCACTCTGAAAATGTGGTGTGTCCACGTTGCGTTTTGGGCCGTTTCCTGTCACGGGCACTAGGCCTACCCACACAAGTGAGGTACCATTTTTCTCTGAAGACTTTGGGGAATGCGAGGTGGGTGGAATTTTGTGGATCCACGCAGATTCCAGAACTTTCCACCACAGAAATGTGAGGAAAGTGGGGTTTTTGACAAATTTTGAGGTTTGCAAGAGATTCTGGGTAACAGAACCTGGTGAGTGCCAGACAAGTCACCCCATCCTGGATACACCTGCGTGTCTAGTTTTCAAAAATGTATAGGTTTACTAGGTTTCCCTAGGTGCCGGCAGAGCTAGGGTTCAAAATCTACAGCTAGGCACTTTGCAAAAAAGTGTCCGTTTTCATTGTGGAAATGTGGTGTGTCAACGTTGCATTTGGGCTGTTTCCTGTCACGGGCACTAGGCCTACCCACACAAATGAGGTACCATTTTTCTCGGAAGACTTTGGGGAATGCGAGGTGGGTGGAATTTTGTGGATCCATGCAGATTCCAGAACTTTCCACCACAGAAATGTGAGGAAAATGTGTTTTTTTTACCAAGTTTGAGGTTTGCAAGGGATTCTGGGTAACAGAACCTGGTGAGAGCCAGACAAGTCACCCCATCCTTTATTCCCCTGGGTGTCTAGTTATCAAAAATGTATAGGTTTGCTAGGTATCCCTAGGTGCCGGCAGAGCTAGGGTTCAAAATCTACATCGGGCACTTTGCAAAACAAGGGTCCGTTTTCACTGTGAAAATGTGGTGAGTCCACGTTGAGTTTTGGGCCGTTTCCTGTCGCAGGCACTAGGCCTACCCAAAAAAGTGAGGTACCATTTTTCTCAGAAGACTTTGGGGAATGCCGTGTGTGTGGAGTTTTGTGGATCCACGCATATTCCAGAACTTTCCACCACAGAAATGTGAGGAAAGTGGGGTTTTTTGACAAATTTTGAGGTTTGCAAGAGATTCTGGGTAACAGAACCTGGTGAGTGCCAGACAAGTCACCCCTTCCTGGATACACCTGGGTGTCTAGTTTTAAAAAATGTAAAGGTTTACTAGGTTTCCCTAGGTGCCGGCAGAGCTAGGGTTCAAAATCTACAGCTAGGCACTTTGCAAAAAAAGTGTCCGTTTTCATTGTGGAAATGTGGTGTGTCAACGTTGCATTTGGGCTGTTTCCTGTCACGGGCACTAGGCCTACCCACACAAATGAGGTACCATTTTTCTCGGAAGACTTTGGGGAATGCGAGGTGGGTGGAATTTTGTGGATCCAGGCAGATTCCAGAACTTTCCACCACAGAAATGTGAGGAAAATGTGTTTTTTTTTTACAAAGTTTGAGGTTTGCAAGGGATTCTGGGTAACAAAACCTGGTGAGAGCCAGACAAGTCACCTCATCGTGGATTCCCCTAGGTGTCTAGATTTTAAAAATGTATAGGTTTGCTAGGTTTCCCTAGGTGCCGGCAGAGCTAGGGTTCAAAATCTACAGCTAGGCACTTTGCAAAAAAGGTTCCGTTTTCATTCTGGAAATGTGGTGTGTCAATGTTGCATTTGGGCTGTTTCCTGTCACGGGCACTAGGCCTAACCACACAAATGAGGTACCATTTTTCTCGGAAGACTTTGGGGAATGCGAGGTGGGTGGAATTTTGTGGATCCACGCAGATTCCAGAACTTTCCATCACAGAAATGTGAGAATAATGTGGGTTTTTTTTACAGATTTTGAGGTTCGCAAGGGATTCTGGGTAACAGAACCTGGTGAGAGCCAGACAAGTCACACCATCCTGGATTTCCCTGGGTGTCTAGTTATCAAAAATGTATAGATTTGCTAGGTTTCCCTAGGTGCCGGCAGAGCTAGGGTACAAAATCTACAGCTAGGCACTTTGCAAATAAAGTGTCCGTTTTCACTGTGAAAATGTGATGTGTCCACATTGCGTTTTGGGCCATTTCCTGTCGCGGGCACTAGGCCTACCCACACAAGTGAGGTAACATTTTTCTCGGAAGACTTTGGGGAATGCGGGGTGGGTGGAATTTTGTGGATCCACGCAGATTCCCGAACTTTCCACCACAGAAATGTGAGGAAAATGTGTTTTTTTGGAGAAATTTTGAGGTTTGCAAGGTATTCTGGGTAACAGAACCTGGTGAGAGCCAGACAAGTCAACCCATCGTGGATTCTCCTGGGTGTCTAGTTTTCAAAAATGTATATGATTTCTAGGTTTCCCTAGGTCCCGGCAGAGCTAGGGTTCAAAATCTACAGCTAGGCACTTTGCAAAAAAACGGTCCGTTTTCACTCTGAAAATGTGGTGTGTCCACGTTGCGTTTTGGGCCGTTTCCTGTCGCGGGCACTAGGCCTACCCACACAAGTGAGGTACCATTTTTCTCTGAAGACTTTGGGGAATGCGAGGTGGGTGGAATTTTGTGGATCCACGCAGATTCTAGAACTTTCCACCACAGACATCTGAGGAAAATGTGTTTTTTTTTACAAAGTTTGAGGTTTGCAAGGGATTCTGGGTAACAGAACCTGGTGAGAGCCAGACAAGTCACCCCATACTTTATTCCCCTGGGTGTCTAGTTATCAAAAATTTATAGGTTTGCTAGGTATCCCTAGGTGCCGGCAGAGCTAGGGTTCAAAATCTACAGCTAGGCACTTTGCAAAAAAAGTGTCCGTTTTCATTGTGGAAATGTGGTGTGTCAACGTTGCATTTGGGCTGTTTCCTGTCACGGGCACTAGGCCTACCCACACAAATGAGGTACCATTTTTCTCGGAAGACTTTGGGGAATGCGAGGTGGGTGGAATTTTGTGGATCCACGCAGATTCCAGAACTTTCAACCACAGAAATGTGAGGAAAATGTATTTTTTTTTAGAAATTTTGAGGTTTGTAAGGGATTCTGGGTAACAGAACCTAGTGAGAGCCAGACAAGTCAACCCATCGTGGATTCTCCTGGGTGTCTAGTCTTCAAAAATGTATATGATTGTTAGGTTTCCCTAGGTCCCGGCAGAGCTAGGGTTCAAAATCTACAGCTAGGCACTTTGCAAAAAAACGGTCCGTTTTCACTCTGAAAATGTGGTGTGTCCACGTTGCGTTTTGGGCCGTTTCCTGTCACGGGCACTAGGCCTACCCACACAAGTGAGGTACCATTTTTCTCTGAAGACTTTGGGGAATGCGAGGTGGGTGGAATTTTGTGGATCCACGCAGATTCCAGAACTTTCCACCACAGAAATGTGAGGAAAGTGGGGGTTTTTGACAAATTTTGAGGTTTGCAAGAGATTCTGGGTAACAGAACCTGGTGAGTGCCAGACAAGTCACCCCATCCTGGATACACCTGCGTGTCTAGTTTTCAAAAATGTATAGGTTTACTAGGTTTCCCTAGGTGCCGGCAGAGCTAGGGTTCAAAATCTACAGCTAGGCACTTTGCAAAAAAAGTGTCCGTTTTCATTGTGGAAATGTGGTGTGTCAACGTTGCATTTGGGCTGTTTCCTGTCACGGGCACTAGGCCTACCCACACAAATGAGGTACCATTTTTCTCGGAAGACTTTGGGGAATGCGAGGTGGGTGGAATTTTGTGGATCCATGCAGATTCCAGAACTTTCCACCACAGAAATGTGAGGAAAATGTGTTTTTTTTTACCAAGTTTGAGGTTTGCAAGGGATTCTGGGTAACAGAACCTGGTGAGAGCCAGACAAGTCACCTCATCGTGGATTCCCCTAGGTGTCTAGATTTTAAAAATGTATAGGTTTGCTAGGTTTCCCTAGGTGCCGGCAGAGCTAGGGTTCAAAATCTACAGCTAGGCACTTTGCAAAAAAAGTGTCCGTTTTCATTGTGGAAATGTGGTGTGTCAACGTTGCATTTGGGCTGTTTCCTGTCACGGGCACTAGGGTTACCCACACAAATGAGGTACCATTTTTCTCGGAAGACTTTGGGGAATGCGAGGTGGGTGGAATTTTGTGGATCCATGCAGATTCCAGAACTTTCCACCACAGAAATGTGAGGAAAATGTGTTTTTTTTTACCAAGTTTGAGGTTTGCAAGGGATTCTGGGTAACAGAACCTGGTGAGAGCCAGACAAGTCACCTCATCGTGGATTCCCTAGGTGTCTAGATTTTAAAAATGTATAGGTTTGCTAGGTTTCCCTAGGTGCCAGCAGAGCTAGGGTTCAAAATCTACAGCTAGGCACTTTGCAAAAAAGGTTCCGTTTTCATTCTGGAAATGTGGTGTGTCAATGTTGCATTTGGGCTGTTTCCTGTCACGGGCACTAGGCCTAACCACACAAATGAGGTACCATTTTTCTCGGAAGACTTTGGGGAATGCGAGGTGGGTGGAATTTTGTGGATCCACGCAGATTCCAGAACTTTCCATCACAGAAATGTGAGGATAATGTGTTTTTTTTTACAAAGTTTGAGGTTTGCAAGGGATTCTGGGTAACAGAACCTGGTGAGAGCCAGACAAGTCACCCCATCCTGGATTTCCCTGGGTGTCTAGTTTTTAAAAAGGTATAGGTTTGCTAGGTTTACCTAGGTGCCGGCAGAGCTAGCGTTCAAAATCTACAGCTAGGCACTTTGCAAATAAAGGGTCAATTTTCACTGTGAAAATGTGGTCTGTCCACGTTGCGTTTTGGGCCGTTTCCTGTTGCGGACACTAGGCCTACCCACACAAGTGAGGCACCATTTTTCTCGGAATACTTTGGGGAACGCTTAGTGTGTGGAATTGTGTGGATCCACGCAGATTCCAGAACTTTCCACCACAGAAATGTGAGGAAAATGTGTTTTTTTTTACAAAGTTTGAGGTTTGCAAGGGATTCTGGGTAACAGAACCTGGTGAGAGCCAGACAAGTCACCCCATCCTGGACTACCCTGGGTGTCTAGTTTTTAAAAAGGTATAGGTTTGCTAGGTTTACTTAGGTGCCGGCAGAGCTAGCGTTCAAAATCTACAGCTAGGCACTTTGCAAAAAAGGGTCAATTTTCACTGTGAAAATGTGGTCTGCCCATGTTGCGTTTTGGGCCGTTTCCTGTTGCGGACACTAGGCCTACCCACACAAGTGAGGTACCATTTTTCTCGGAAGACTTTGGGGAATGCTTGGCGTGTGGAATTTTGTGGATCCACGCAGATTCCAGAATTTTCCACCACAGAAATGTGAGGAAAATGTTTTTTTTTTTACAGATTTTGAGGTTCCCAAGGGATTCTGGGTAACAGAACCTGGTGAGAGCCATACAAGTCACACCATCCTGGATTTCCCTGGGTGTCTAGTTATCAAAAATGTATAGGTTTGCTAGGTTTCCCTAGGTGCCGGCAGAGCTAGGGTTCAAAATCTACAGCTAGGCACTTTGCAAAAAAAGTGTCCGTTTTCTCTGTGAAAATGTGATGTGTCCACATTGCGTTTTGGGCCATTTCCTGTCGCGGGCCCTAGGCCTACCCACACAAGTGAGGTAAAATTTTTCTCGGAAGACTTTGGGGAATGCGGGGTGGGTGGAATTTTGTGGATCCACGCAGATTCCCGAACTTTCCACCACAGAAATGTGAGGAAAATGTGTTTTTTGGGAGAAATTTTGAGGTTTGCAAGGGATTCTAGGTAACAGAACCTGGTGAGAGCCAGAAAAGTCAACCCATCCTGGATTCTCCTGGGTGTCTAGTTTTCAAAAATGTATAGGATTGCTAGGTTTCCCAAGGTCCCTGCAGAGCTAGGGTTAAAAATCTACAGCTAGGCACTTTGCAAAAAAACGGTCCGTTTTCACTCTGAAAATGTGGTGTGTCGACGTTGCGTTTTGGGCCGTTTCCTGTCGCGGGCACTAGGCCTACCCACACAAGTGATGTACCATTTTTCTCAGAAGACTTGCGGTAATGTTGGGTGCTTGGAATGTTGTGGATCCACGCAGATTCCAGAACTTTCCACCACTGAAATGTGAGTAAAATGTGTTTTTTTTGCAAAGTTTGAGGTTGGCAAGGGATTCTGGGTAACACAACCTGGTGAGAGCAGACAAGTCACCTCATCCTGGATTCCCCTAGGTGTCTAGTTTTTAAAAATGTATAGGTTTGCTAGGTTTCCCTAGGTGCCGGCAGAGCTAGGGTCCAAAAACTACAGCTAGGCACTTTGCAAAAAAAGGGTCAGTTTTCATTGTGGAAATGTGGTGTGTCAACATTGCATTTGGGCTGTTTCCTGTCGCAGGCACTAGGCCTACCCACACAAATGAGGTACCATTTTTCTCGGAAGACTTTGGGGAATGCGATGTCGATGGAATTTTGTGGATCCACGCAGATTCCAGAACTTTCCACCACAGAAATGTGAGGAAAATGTGGTTTTTGTGAGAAATTTTGAGGTTTGCAAGGGATTCTGGGTAACAGAACCTGGTGAGAGCCAGACAAGTCAACCCATCGTGGAATCTCCTGGGTGTCTAGTTTTCAAAAATGTATATGATTGCTAGGTTTCCCTAGGTCCTGGCAGAGCTAGGGTTCAAAATCTACAGCTAGGCACTTTGCAAAAAAACGGTCCGTTTTCACTCTGAAAATGTGGTGTGTCCACGTTGCGTTTTGGGCCGTTTTCTGTCGCGGGCAGTAGGCCTACCCACACAAGTGAGGTACCATTTTTCTCGGCAGACTTTGGGAAATGCGAGGGTTGTGGAATTTTGTGGATCCATGCAGATTCCAGAACTTTCCACCACAGAAATGTGAGAAAAATGTTGTTGTTTTTTACAAAGTTTGAGGTTTGCAAGGGATTCTGGGTAACAGAACCTAGTGAGAGCCAGACAAGTCACACCATCCTGGATTCCCCTGGGTGTCTAGTTTTTAAAAAGGTATAGGTTTGCTAGGTTTCCCTGTATGCCGGCAGAGGTAGGGTTCAAAATCTACAGCTAGGCCCTTTGCAACAAAAGGCTGAGTTTTCACTGGGAAAATGTGGTCTGTCCACGTTGCATTTTGGGCCGTTTCCTGTCGCGGGCACTGAGCCTACCCACACAAATGAGGTACCATTTTTCTCTGAAGACTTTGGGGAATGCAAGGTGGGTGGAATTTTGTGGATCCACGCAGATTCCAGAACTTTCCACCACAGAAATGTGAGGAAGATGTGTTTTTTTTACAAAGTTTGAGGTTTGCAAGGGATTCTGGGTAACAGAACCTGGTGAGAGCCAGACAAGTCACCTCATCGTGGATTCCCCTAGGTGTCTAGATTTTAAAAATGTATAGGTTTGCTAGGTTTCCCTAGGTGCCGGCAGAGCTAGGGTTCGAAATCTACAGCTAGGCACTTTGCAAAAAAGGTTCCGTTTTCATTCTGGAAATGTGGTGTGTCAATGTTGCATTTGGGCTGTTTCCTGTCACGGGCACTAGGCCTAACCACACAAATGAGGTACCATTTTTCTCGGAAGACTTTGGGGAATGCGAGGTGGGTGGAATTTTGTGGATCCACGCTGATTCCAGAACTTTCCATCACAGAAATGTGAGAATAATGTGGTTTTTTTTTACAGATTTTGAGGTTCGCAAGGGATTCTGGGTAACAGAACCTGGTGAGAGCCAGACAAGTCACACCATCCTGGATTTCCCTGGGTGTCTAGTTATCAAAAATGTATAGATTTGCTAGGTTTCCCTAGGTGCCGGCAGAGATAGGGTACAAAATCTACAGCTAGGCACTTTGCAAATAAAGTGTCCGTTTTCACTGTGAAAATGTGATGTGTCCACATTGCGTTTTGGGCCATTTCCTGTCGCGGGCACTAGGCCTACCCACACAAGTGAGGTAACATTTTTCTCGGAAGACTTTGGGGAATGCGGGGTGGGTGGAATTTTGTGGATCCACGCAGATTCCCGAACTTTCCACCACAGAAATGTGAGGAAAATGTGTTTTTTGGGAGAAATTTTGAGGTTTGCAGGGTATTCTGGGTAACAGAACCTGGTGAGAGCCAGACAAGTCAACCCATCGTGGATTCTCCTGGGTGTCTAGTTTTCAAAAATGTATATGATTGCTAGGTTTCCCTAGGTCCCGGCAGAGCTAGGGTTCAAAATCTACAGCTAGGCACTTTGCAAAAAAACGGTCCGTTTTCACTCTGAAAATGTGGTGTGTCACGTTGCGTTTTGAGCCGTTTCCTGTCGCGGGCACTAGGCCTACCCACACAAGTGAGGTACCATTTTTCTCTGAAGACTTTGGGGAATGCGAGGTGGGTGGAATTTTGTGGATCCACGCAGATTCTAGAACTTTCCACCACAGACATCTGAGGAAAATGTGTTTTTTTTTTTACAAAGTTTGAGGTTTGCAAGGGATTCTGGGTAACAGAACCTGGTGAGAGCCAGACAAGTCACCCCATACTTTATTCCCCTGGGTGTCTAGTTATCAAAAATGTATAGGTTTGCTAGGTATCCCTAGGTGCCGGCAGAGCTAGGGTTCAAAATCTACAGCTAGGCACTTTGCAAAAAAGTGTCCGTTTTCATTGTGGAAATGTGGTGTGTCAACGTTGCATTTGGGCTGTTTCCTGTCACGGGCACTAGGCCTACCCACACAAATGAGGTACCATTTTTCTCGGAAGACTTTGGGGAATGCGAGGTGGGTGGAATTTTGTGGATCCACGCAGATTCCAGAACTTTCAACCACAGAAATGTGAGGAAAATGTGGTTTTTTTGAGAAATTTTGAGGTTTGCAAGGCATTCTGGGTAACAGAACCTAGTGAGAGCCAGACAAGACAACCCATCTTGGATTCTCCTGGGTGTCTAGTCTTCAAAAATGTATATGATTGTTAGGTTTCCCTAGGTCCCGGCAGAGCTAGGGTTAAAAATCTACAGCTAGGCACTTTGCAAAAAAACGGTCCGTTTTCACTCTGAAAATGTGGTGTGTCCACGTTGTGTTTTGGGCCGTTTCCTGTCACGGGCACTAGGCCTACCCACACAAGTGAGGTACCATTTTTCTCTGAAGTCTTTGGGGAATGCGAGGTGGGTGGAATTTTGTGGATCCACGCAGATTCCAGAACTTTCCACCACAGAAATGTGAGGAAAGTGGGGGTTTTTGACAAATTTTGAGGTTTGCAAGAGATTCTGGGTAACAGAACCTGGTGAGTGCCAGACAAGTCACCCCATCCTGGATACACCTGCGTGTCTAGTTTTCAAAAATGTATAGGTTTACTAGGTTTCCCTAGGTGCCGGCAGAGCTAGGGTTCAAAATCTACAGCTAGGCACTTTGCAAAAAAGTGTCCGTTTTCATTGTGGAAATGTGGTGTGTCAATGTTGCATTTGGGCTGTTTCCTGTCACGGGCACTAGGCCTACCCACACAAATGAGGTACCATTTTTCTCAGAAGACTTTGGGGAATGCGAGGTGGGTGGAATTTTGTGGATCCATGCAGATTCCAGAACTTTCCACCACAGAAATGTGAGGAAAATGTGTTTTTTTTTACCAAGTTTGAGGTTTGCAAGGGATTCTGGGTAACAGAACCTGGTGAGAGCCAGACAAGTCACCTCATCGTGGATTCCCCTAGGTGTCTAGATTTTAAAAATGTATAGGTTTGCTAGGTTTCCCTAGGTGCCGGCAGAGCTAGGGTTCAAAATCTACAGCTAGGCACTTTGCAAAAAAAGTGTCCGTTTTCATTGTGGAAATGTGGTGTGTCAACGTTGCATTTGGGCTGTTTCCTGTCACGGGCACTAGGCCTACCCACACAAATGAGGTACCATTTTTCTCGGAAGACTTTGGGGAATGCGAGGTGGGTGGAATTTTGTGGATCCATGCAGATTCCAGAACTTTCCACCACAGAAATGTGAGGAAAATGTGTTTTTTTTTACCAAGTTTGAGGTTTGCAAGGGATTCTGGGTAACAGAACCTGGTGAGAGCCAGACAAGTCACCTCATCGTGGATTCCCCTAGGTGTCTAGATTTTAAAAATGTATAGGTTTGCTAGGTTTCCCTAGGTGCCAGCAGAGCTAGGGTTCAAAATCTACAGCTAGGCACTTTGCAAAAAAAGGTTCCGTTTTCATTCTGGAAATGTGGTGTGTCAATGTTGCATTTGGGCTGTTTCCTGTCACGGGCACTAGGCCTAACCACACAAATGAGGTACCATTTTTCTCGGAAGACTTTGGGGAATGCGAGGTGGGTGGAATTTTGTGGATCCACGCAGATTCCAGAACTTTCCATCACAGAAATGTGAGGATAATGTGTTTTTTTTTTACAAAGTTTGAGGTTTGCAAGGGATTCTGGGTAACAGAACCTGGTGAGAGCCAGACAAGTCACCCCATCCTGGATTTCCCTGGGTGTCTAGTTTTTAAAAAGGTATAGGTTTGCTAGGTTTACCTAGGTGCCGGCAGAGCTAGCGTTCAAAATCTACAGCTAGGCACTTTGCAAAAAAAGGGTCAATTTTCACTGTGAAAATGTGGTCTGTCCACGTTGCGTTTTGGGCCGTTTCCTGTTGCGGACACTAGGCCTACCCACACAAGTGAGGTACCATTTTTCTCGGAATACTTTGGGGAACGCTTGGTGTGTGGAATTGTGTGGATCCACGCAGATTCCAGAACTTTCCACCACAGAAATGTGAGGAAAATGTGTTTTTTTTTTACAAAGTTTGAGGTTTGCAAGGGATTCTGGGTAACAGAACCTGGTGAGAGCCAGACAAGTCACCCCATCCTGGACTACCCTGGGTGTCTAGTTTTTAAAAAGGTATAGGTTTGCTAGGTTTACTTAGGTGCCGGCAGAGCTAGCGTTCAAAATCTACAGCTAGGCACTTTACAAAAAAGGGTCAATTTTCACTGTGAAAATGTGGTCTGCCCATGTTGCGTTTTGGGCCGTTTCCTGTTGCGGACACTAGGCCTACCCACACAAGTGAGGTACCATTTTTCTCGGAAGACTTTGGGGAATGCTTGGTGTGTGGAATTTTGTGGATCCACGCAGATTCCAGAATTTTCCACCACAGAAATGTGAGGAAAATGTGGGTTTTTTTACAGATTTTGAGGTTCCCAAGGGATTCTGGGTAACAGAACCTGGTGAGAGCCATACAAGTTACACCATCCTGGATTTCCCTGGGTGTCTAGTTATCAAAAATGTATAGGTTTGCTAGGTTTCCCTAGGTGCCGGCAGAGCTAGGGTTCAAAATCTACAGCTAGGCACTTTGCAAAAAAAGTGTCCGTTTTCTCTGTGAAAATGTGATGTGTCCACATTGCGTTTTGGGCCATTTCCTGTCGCGGGCCCTAGGCCTACCCACACAAGTGAGGTAAAAATTTTCTCAGAAGACTTTGGGGAATGCGGGGTGGGTGGAATTTTGTGGATCCACGCAGATTCCCGAACTTTCCACCACAGAAATGTGAGGAAAATGTGTTTTTTTGGAGAAATTTTGAGGTTTGCAAGGGATTCTAGGTAACAGAACCTGGTGAGAGCCAGAAAAGTCAACCCATCCTGGATTCTCCTGGGTGTCTAGTTTTCAAAAATGTATAGGATTGCTAGGTTTCCCAAGGTCCCTGCAGAGCTAGGGTTCAAAATCTACAGCTAGGCACTTTGCAAAAAAACGGTCCGTTTTCACTCTGAAAATGTGGTGTGTCCACGTTGCGTTTTGGGCCATTTCCTGTCGCGGGCACTAGGCCTACCCACACAAGTGATGTACCATTTTTCTCAGACGACTTGCGGTAATGTTGGGTGCGTGGAATGTTGTGGATCCACGCAGATTCCAGAACTTTCCACCACTGAAATGTGAGTAAAATGTGTTTTTTTTGCAAAGTTTGAGGTTGGCAAGGGATTCTGGGTAACACAACCTGGTGAGAGCAGACAAGTCACCTCATCCTGGATTCCCCTAGGTGTCTAGTTTTTAAAAATGTATAGGTTTGCTAGGTTTCCCTAGGTGCCGGCAGAGCTAGGGTCCAAAAACTACAGCTAGGCACTTTTCAAAAAAAGGGTCAGTTTTCATTGTGGAAATGTGGTGTGTCAACATTGCATTTGGGCTGTTTCCTGTCGCAGGCACTAGGCCTACCCACACAAATGAGGTACCATTTTTCTCGGAAGACTTTGGGGAATGCGATGTCGGTGGAATTTTGTGGATCCACGCAGATTCCAGAACTTTCCACCACAGAAATGTGAGAAAAATGTGGTTTTTGTGAGAAATTTTGAGGTTTGCAAGGGATTCTGGGTAACAGAACCTGGTGAGAGCCAGACAAGTCAACCCATCGTGGAATCTCCTGGGTGTCTAGTTTTCAAAAATGTATATGATTGCTAGGTTTCCCTAGGTCCTGGCAGAGCTAGGGTTCAAAATCTACAGCTAGGCACTTTGCAAAAAAACGGTCCGTTTTCACTCTGAAAATGTGGTGTGTCCACGTTGCGTTTTGGGCCGTTTTCTGTCGCGGGCAGTAGGCCTACCCACACAAGTGAGTTACCATTTTTCTCGGCAGACTTTGGGAAATGCGAGGGTTGTGGAATTTTGTGGATCCATGCAGATTCCAGAACTTCCCACCACAGAAATGTGAGAAAAATGTGTTTTTTTTTTACAAAGTTTGAGGAGGTTTGCAAGGGATTCTGGGTAACAGAACCTGGTGAGAGCCAGACAAGTCACACCATCCTGGATTCCCCTGGGTGTCTATTTTTTAAAAAGGTATAGGTTTGCTAGGTTTCCCTGTATGCCGGCAGAGGTAGGGTTCAAAATCTACAGCTAGGCCCTTTGCAACAAAAGGCTGAGTTTTCACTGGGAAAATGTGGTCTGTCCACGTTGCATTTTGGGCCGTTTCCTGTCGCGGGCACTGAGCCTACCCACACAAATGAGGTACCATTTTTCTCTGAAGACTTTGGGGAATGCAAGGTGGGTGGAATTTTGTGGCTCCACGCAGATTCCAGAACTTTCCACCACAGAAATGTGAGGAAGATGTGTTTTTTTTTACAAAGTTTGAGGTTTGCAAGGGATTCTGGGTAACAGAACCTAGTGAGAGCCAGACAAGTCACCCCATCCTGGATTTCCCTGGGTGTCTAGTTTTTAAAAAGGTATAGGTTTGCTAGGTTTACCTAGGTGCCGGCAGAGCTAACGTTCAAAATCTACAGCTAAGCACTTTGCAAAAAAAGGGTCAATTTTCACTGTGAAAATGTGGTCTGTCCACGTTGCGTTTTGGGCCGTTTCCTGTCGCGGGCACTAGGCCTACCCACACAAATGAGGTACAATTTTTCTCTAAAGACGTTGGGGAATGCGAGGTGGGTGGAATTTTATGGATCCACGCAGATTCCAGAACTTTCCACCACAGAAATGTGAGGAAATTGTGTTTTTTTTAACAAAGTTTGAGGTTTGCAAGTGATTCTGGGTAACAGAACCTGGTGAGAGCCAGACAAGTCACCTCATCCTGGATTCCCCTAGGTGTCTGGGGTCATATTAGCAAGACTGGCGATAAAATTATCGCCGTTTTAGCGGCAGGAAACTGCCGCTAAAACGGCGATAATGGGCTTGCTAATATGCGTTATAGAATTCCAATAGAAGCCCAGGTTAGATGTGCAGGACGTCTAACCTGGGCTTCTATTGGAATTCCATAACGCATATTAGCAAGCCCATTATCGCCGTTTTAGCGGCAGTTTCCTGCCGCTAAAACGGCGATAATTTTATCGCCAGTCTTGCTAATATGACCCCTAGATTTTAAAAATGTATAGGTTTGATAGGTTTCCCTAGGTGCCGGCAGAGCTAGGGTTCAAAATCTACAGCTAGACACTTTGCAAAAAAAGTGTCAGTTTTCATTGTGGAAATATGGTGTGTCAACGTTGCATTTGGGCTGTTTCCTGACGCGGGCACTAGGCCTACCCACACAAATGAGGTACCATTTTTCTCGGAAGACTTTGGGGAATGCGGGGTGGGTGGAATTTTGCGGATCCACGCAGATTCCAGAACTTTACACCACAGAAATGTGAGGAAATCTTTTTTTTTTACAAAGTTCGAGGTTTGCAAGGGATTCTGGGTAACAGAACCTGGTGAGAGCCAGACAAGTCACCCCATCCTGGATTTTCCTGGGTGTCTAGTTTTTAAAAAGGTATAGGTTTGCTAGGTTTACCTAGGTGCCGGCAGAGCTAGCGTTCAAAATCTACAGCTAGGCACTTTGCAAAAAAAGGGTCAATTTTCACTGTGAAAATGTGGTCTGTCCACGTTGCGTTTTGGTCTGTTTCCTGTTGCGGGCACTAGGCCTACCCACACAAGTGAGGTACCATTTTTCTCGGAAGACTTTGGGGAATGCTTGGTGTGTGGAATTTTGTGGATCCACGCAGATTCCAGAATTTTCCACCACAGAAATGTGAAGAAAATGTGTTTTTTTTTACAGATTTTGAGGTTCGCAAGGGATTCTGGGGAACAGAACCTGGTGAGAGCCATACAAGTCAACCCATCCTGGATTCCCCTGGGTGTCTAGTTTTCAGAAATGTATAGGATTGCTACGTTTCCCTAGGTGCCGGCAGAGCTAGGGTTCAAAATCTACAGCTAGGCACTTTGCAAAAAAAGGCTCAGTTTTCACTGGGAACATGTGGTCTCTCCAAGTTGCGTTTTGGGCCGTTTCCTGTCGCGAGCACTAGGCCTACCCACACAAATGAGGTACCATTTTTCTCTGAAGACTTTGGGGAATGCGAGGTGGGTGGAATTTTGTGGATCCACGCAGATTCCAGAACTTTCCACCACAGAAATGTGAGGAAAATATGTTTTTTTTTACAAAGTTTGAGGTTTGCAAGGGATTCCGGGTAACAGAACCTGGTGAGAGCCAGACTAGTTACCTCATCCTGGATTCCCCTAGGTGTCTAGTTTTTAAAAATGTATAGGTTTGCTAGGTTTCCCTAGGTGCCGGCAGAGCTAGGGTTCAAAATCTACAGCTAGGCACTTTGCGACAAAAGGGTCCGTTTTCATTGTGGAAATGTGGTGTGTCAACGTTGCATTTGGGCTGTTTCCTGTCGCGGGCATTAGGCCTACCCACACAAATGAGGTACCATTGTTCTCGGAAGACTTTGGGAAATGCGAGGTGTGTGGAATTTTGTGGATCCATGCAGATTCCAGAACTTTCCACCACAGAAATGTGAGAAATTTTTTTTGTTTTTTTTACAAAGTTTGAGGTTTGCAAGGGATTCTGGGTAACAGAACCGGGTGAGAGCCAGACAAGTCACACCATCCTGGATACCCCTGGGTGTATAGTTTTTAAAAAGGTATAGGTTTGCTAGGTTTCCCTGTATGCTGGCAGAGGTAGGGTTCAAAATCTACAGTTAGGCACATTGCAAAAAAAGGGTCCGTTTTCACTGTGGAAATGTGGTGTGTCAATGTTGCAATTTGGGCTGTTTCCTGTCGCGGGCAATAGGCCTACCCACACAAATGAGGTACCATTTTTCTCGGAAGACTTTGGGGAATGCGAGGTTCATGGAATTTTGTGGATCCACGCAGATTCCAGAACTTTCCACCACAGAAATGTGAGGAAAATGTGTTTTTTTTTAATAAAGTTTGAGGTTTGCAAGGGATTCTGGGTAACAGAACCTGGTGAGAGCCAGACAAGTCACCCCATCCTGGATTCCCCTGGGTCTCTAGTTTCCAAAAATGTATAGTTTTGCTAGGTTTCCCTAGGTGCCGGCAGAGCTAGGGTTCAAAATCAACAGTTAGGGACTTTGCAAAAAAAGGGTCAGTTTTCACTGTGAAAATGTGGTGTGTCCACGTTGCGTTTTGGGCCGTTTCCTGTCACGGCCACTACACCTACCCACACAAGTGAGGTTTCATTTTTATCGGGAGACTTACGGGAATACAAAATTGTAGAGCAATTGTTATTACCTATTGACTTTCAATGCATTTCTGCCTTCCAAATGTAAGACAATGTGTAAAAAAGAAGTCACTTTGAAAAATGACCTATAATTCACATGCAGGTATGGGTACCCACAATTTCGGAGATGTGCAAAGAGCTACTGTTTCTAAACTCTCTATTTTGTTCCCATTTCAGAAATACATAGGTGACTTTCATACCGATTTTTCCCTGTTTATATTTTTCCAAAAGAATTGCTATATACCCTGTACACAATAAAAAACCTTTGCAAGACGCTGCTCAGCTATTGGCTCTGGGTTCCTTGGGTTCTTGGTGAACCTACAAGTCCTATATATCCCCACAACCAGAAGGGTCCAGTGTATGTAATGGTATATTTCTTTTAAACATCTGTCATACTTAGTAGAAGTTACAGGTGAAAACGTTGGCACAAATTGCTGTTTTTTTTAACTCATTTTCAATTTTTTCTATTTTCATCTGTTAGTTTCTATATGAAAACCTTGAAGGAGCTACACAAATGACCCCTTGCTGAATTCAAAATTTTGGCTACGTTTCATAAATGTATAGCTGTCCAGGATCCATCATTGCTTTCATACCCATTTTTACCATTAACTGGAAGGAGGTTGAAAGCACAAAAAATAGCAAAAATAGGCTATGTCCCAGAAAAATGCCAAAAGTGTGTAAAAAATGTTGGTTTCCTGACAAAAGTCTGTTTGTCCCTGAAAGCTGGGACAATGGTGATTTCAGCACCACAACCCCTTTGTTGATACCATTTGCGGGAAAAAAAAACTGTCGCTTTCATCTGTTGCCCTTTTTTCCAATTTTTTCCCAAAAAAACACAATATTTTGCTGTATTTTGGCTAACTTCTGGGTTTCTTCCGAGAGGAATCAAAAAACCCTGGGTACATTTAAAATCCCCATGATGTTGGAAGAAGAGGACGCAAATTTGACGTGGATACCTTATGTGGTCAAAAAGTTACAGGGGCCTAAGCGCGAACTACCCCAAATAGCCAAAAAAAGGCTTAGCACAGGGGGGGGAAAGGCCTAGCAGCGAAGGGGTTAAGCAGCTAACAAAACTGTGGGATTAGTTAAATGGAGTAGAGAAGAGAAAATGCGCCCCTCCCCCAGCCATTTGCAATACAGGACTGGGGAGTTTTAAATCAGCCTGGGAAGACCGGTTAGCCTTGTGGCCTTAAGTCAGAAATCACAACAAAAAGAATAGACTGTTGGAATGCGATGCTACTGTGCAATAGAGAAATGTTCATGTTCATGTTCGGTAAGCTTGTATAGCGCGCAGCTGCCCCAGCGAAGGGGTGTCCCGGCGCTGATAGCAGTGTCGGTAGAGAACAGGGGCTAGACTGTAGGGAACAAGTGAGTTTTGATGGCCTTACGGAAGGGTAGCAGCCAATCTAAACGGCGAATCTGAACAGGGAGAGAGTTCCACAATTTAGCAGCAAGACAGCGAAAGGACCGGCCCCCCGCTCTGATGCGTTTCACCCGGGGGACCGTGGCCAGAAATTGCTCAGAGGAGCGTAGCTGGCGTGCGGGAACAACAAATTAGATAAAATCTCCGGAGACGAGAGTTTTAGTATTTTGAAGGCCAGACAAAGTGCCTTGAATTCGATCCTCTTAGGAACGGGTAGCCAGTGAAGGCGCCGCAAAGCACCCGATGTAGCGCAGGTTCTTGGGAGCCTGAGCAGGACTCGAGCGGCTGCATTCTGGATTCGTTGAAGGTGATTCACTTCCGCCTTATTGGCGCCTAACATCAATGAGTTAGCATAGTCCAGTCTGGACAAAATAGTCGCCTGTACTATCAAATGGCGTGTGGCTGTGTCAAAGAAACCCAATATAGGCCTCAGACCCCGTAAGAGTCCAAAGCAGGTGCCAGCGATCTTTTTGGTATGCTCCTGGAACCCAAGAGTAGAGTCGAGCCAGATCCCTAGGTTCTTTACCACCGGCTTAGGGGTGGGGGCACTGCCCAATGACGCCGGCCATCATTGCGTACTCCAGAGCCCCTTGTCGTTCCCCACCAACAGCACTTCTGACTTGTTGGCGTTAAGTTGAAGGCAGTTGGTGGTCATCCAGCATGCGACCGCTTCTAGCCCAATCCGGAACTGCGTGGCGCCCCTAGAATGGTCATCGGAGAGGGCCACCACCAGCTGCGTGTTATCAGCATACGAAACCATGGTCAGGCCATGGTCCCGTGCCACTCCCGCCAGGGGTTGAACGTAGAGGTTAAACAGAACAGGGCTTAGCGCCGAGCCCTGGGGAACCCCCTGCTTGATGGAATGGGCGAGAGAGAGGAAGGGTGGGGCAGAGACCTGGAAAGCTCTATCAGATAAGAAGGACCGGAACCAATCCAGTGCCAGACCGACTACCCCCGCCTCCTCTAGGCAACGCAGGAGGATCTGATGGGAGACCGTGTCAAACGCGGCGCTGAGATCGAGCAGTATCAGAGCTGCAGTTTGTCCCTCATCCAGAATGGTCCGCAGATGTTCACTCACTGCTAAAAGCGCAGTCTCGGTACTGTGACCGGGACGAAAACCATTCTGGGAGCGGTCTAAGGTCCTGCTGTTGTTCAAAAAGCCCGAAAGCACTTTATTGGTGTGGGCCTCAGCAATTTTTGCGACCCAAGGCAGGAGAGAAATAGGTCGAAAATTTTCCGGCTTATTAGGGTCCAATGAGGGTTTTTTCAGCAAGGGGACCACCCTTGCTTGCTTCCATGACGAAGGCACCACCGCCGTGGTGAAAGAAGAATTGATCATCTGACATAAGGGCGTGAGAAGTATCGGTAAGCAGTCTCTAAATTGGGCAGGTCTCATGGGATCCAGAGGGGAACCTGATTTGACCTTCGTGCTCAATGTAAGAAGCTCGTCCTGAGAGATAGGCGGTATTGCTGCCAAGGTAGTAGTAGGAGGAGAAGCTAATGGAACCACGAGGTCCATGAGGCATATGGGGAAGGATTTATAGATGGCTTCTACCTTCTGAACAAAGAAGGTGGCCAGATCCTCACATTGCTGCCCGGACGTGATCGTCGAGGTGGGGGGATCTTTCCTGTTTTTAAAGTTGTTGAGTATTTAGTTGTGTTACGGGAATTCATATGCACCGGGAACACAGCGTGAAAATGTAAAGTTTTTTATGAGATAATCTAGATATAGAGAATGATTTTACAGTGTGTTTATGGAAAACTTGGTAGTTGAGTTTAAAAATGCGGTTCTTTTAACAGTGAGCAACAGTGAAGCAAGATAAGAGAGCGGGAAATGGTGAGAAAACATGCAACCGGTGCCAATTGTATGGGTGTGCATGGGGCACAAGCGGGGGCAGGGGACACAAACATTGCCAACAGTAATAGAGATTTTCCCATCAGCCTGCAAGGATGCTCCCAGGGTCACATGCATAATGTTATTTTTAAATGGCACCATAGTTACTATAATGTGGGTTTCATCAGCAATCCATGCCTCACCTCGTAAACAGTGGTTTCTCTCAGTCTGGCTCTGTTCCTGTCCTTCCCTCCTCATCAGCAGTGAAACTGCATTATCACAGGTGAACTTTGCGCTCCTCTGTGCCTCATTTCAGCTCACTTCTTGGCAATCATCCACAAGGTCAGTGACACTCCCTGAGAGTGCTCACAAGCCTCGGTAGCTTCAGCCCCATTAAAGGCATGCGGAGACTTGATGATAATGCTGGCCTCTGGCACTGGGTGGGGTTGTCAAATCACCCCATGTTGACACAGCACCATGCATCCAGTGCTGGGCTTGCATTTAAGAACCCAATGCACTCTGGGATTTATAGTCTTTGGAACTAATTGGATTAATGCACAATGAGTTTTGAGGAGAAAGACGAGGGCTGGTAACATTGTGTCCTGTTGACATGAAACATTGTCGCATCACTGCTGCCACGTGGAGGAAACACATGGATTCTGAAATATTTAATATATAAATTCATTCATTTTAAGAGGGATTCTCTACATGACGGGCAGCACCCCTAGCCCTTAAAGGTTTGAGGGGCTGAATCATATTGCAGTCATTGCACCCACAGTTTTCTATCTGCGCTATTGAATACTTAAGCTTTACAGATGTAGTTCTGGTTTGGTGCAGTCAATGTTTGTTATCATGTCTCTTTGTGTTAGTTAACTTGATATGTGCTGATCAGCATTTGTGCAGGTGTTTTGTGCCAGTGCAGTTCAAGCTTGGTCTGCTGGCACTTGTTAGCGTAGCTAATATTTAGCTATTCAGTGTTTGGCCTGAGGTGTATTTCGTTCCCGTTGGTGTTTGCTCTTGTTTCTGTGTCGAGTCAGTCAATAGCTACCTAGTTATAGTTTTCAGCCCACTGCATTAAGCACACTGAGACTTGCACGCTAACATGTTTAATGGGAAAGTGAAACTATAGCTCCCAGCAAGCCCACAGCTGTTTGCGAACCAACAATTGGCAAAAAGTCACCCTGCTAAAAGTGTTGGGGTTTGTAGAGCGCAACCGTCATGATTGCCCTCCAGTGTTAATTTGTAGGGATTTGTATGACCTTGTTGAACACAGCAAGGTAAGCTTGACCAAGCTGTGTTTGACTGGTCAGGTTTACTCTGTGGTAACGCCATCCTTATGTTTAGCATTGCTTTGTATCTGGTCATGAAGCCCTTCTTGTAAGCCCATGGTAATCTGTTTATGTTTCCGAAGTTTGCTGCTATTTGTATTGGTATTTGTCTGTGCTTTATTATTTGTTCCCAAGAGCCTGTCACTAACTCAAACATCCAGGAACAGGCGCTCTGCCTTGTGAACACGTTGCTTTCCTCTTACGCTGCTAGACGCGTGTCTGGCAACGTGCAGAGAAACCCCACCCTTCTGCAGCTATAAAAGACTGCCACACCCGCTTACGCTTGCTTGTGTTCGTTTACCGCTAACCAGCATCTCCACTTACCTGGAATCTCCAGACGGCGCTTCGCGCTCCAGGCTCCTCTCCAACTTCCGGTTCTTCTTCCGGCTGGCATTGTTTCCCCTCCACCTCGGCGAAGTCAGATCCTGGTCCGTCCCCGTCAATCTTCCGGCGCTCGCTTCCTGTTCCCGATTCTTCACCCGACCTGCAACAAGAGACAAAGAAAGAAGAAAAAAGAATCAACAAAACAAGTAAGAACGTTCCGCTTGCGGAGCGCGCTCGCATGCATGCATAAAGACAATTGAAAGGTAATCAGAGAAAGGAGATACTTGTCTCAATAACAGTTTGGCTGAAGTAAGCCTTCTTGCCGCGATCTTCCCGTCAAGACCTAAGACACACAAAAGAGAAAAGATAACGCAAGGGTTACAACAGAGTTACCGAAAGAAGGCTCTGTGAATCAATCTTTGCAAAAACAGTCACGCTCATTTTATGTTTTATTTGGGGCACTTGTAAAGCATCAAAAGACACCTGATTTTGTAAGTGATTCAAATGACTAGGCTTACATTAAGTAAGATGTGAAGTTAATCGTGAGAATTGATGTGTTTATGTTTATTGCAGCAAAGAGACAAAGAGACAAGCATTTTAACCTCATCCCTGAATAATAAGGATAATGCTAAGGTATTAACAGAACAACGAATAGAGTCAATGTTAGATGCATGTGAAGGACAGCCTTAGGAGTGATTAGTGTGGCACTCATCATTGTTTATTGTTTTATAGGCTTTGGACCGCGACAGAGTAGCCGTCGGACGTGTCCTTACTGACGTGAAGAGAGTGGCGAGAGTGTCCTTTTATTTGTCGTTTTGGTTCTTTTGTCCCTTTTTTCCCCTTCCCCCGAGGACCTAAGAATCCAGGCTGTTAATAGACAAAGGCTTAGGAGGATCTAGGTCTTAGGGGGCATAGGAAAATATCTTCTCATCTCTCATCTGGAACGCCTGGATTTCAGGTGAGTGAAGGTCAACAGAAAGCAGTATGATGTTGGTCCAGTTAGTGTTTCTCATCGTGGCTGTGCTGCTGTGCAGTCAGTAACTAGGTGTATCTGAGTTGGTCCTGCAATCAGCGCTTGTCACTGTTGGTTATAATAAATACGTTCTCCAACCCTGCTTTCCCTGGTCTCTCACCAGTCTTTTTTTTTTGGGGGGGGAAGTTTTATATACCGCAAACTTGACCCGAAGGTATCAGAGCACTTTACATGAGCACCAGTTGCGTTACAGACAACATTTTTTATTGTTTATTATTTTTTTTATTTTTTAGGCATGGGTAGATTTAGTGATTTGTCCAGAACCACAGGATGTTGAGCGTCCCTGCTGAGACTCGAACCTTGTTCCCCAGCTTCTAGGTCGACCGCTCTAGTCCTTAAGCCACATCCTCTTCCCTTTCAGCTACTTGACACCCGAACATGCCTGCAGCTGTTCTTGCAAGTTTGGGCTTAGCTGTCAACCCAGAGATCAAGCGGAGGTGCCACAGAAGTTTCCAGAAGGGGCAGTAATCCAAGGCTGATCACACCATCTGCAGGAACCCACGGCATTACAACTGGAAATTCTCCAGCTGGTTGGCAATGAAGAAACATGGTTGGGACATAAGAATCGTTCATTGGTTGCCGACGTTCAAGGCTAATCGTGATTGCATGGCTGTAGCTTATCTTCTCACCGATGGCGCAAGCAGACCTTTGTGTACATATCAAAGAGGTGAGGTCAGATCCTAGTAGTGGGCAGAGCAAACGCTTGTGTTTAGGGCTTTTGTCTACTCACGCTTGCCCAGTCCGATCCCTCCCTTGCAAGAAATGGTTGCTGTTTGCGGGATTTAAGTTTTCCAGTTTTATTTTTGCGCAAAACACGGGTTTCTTTGCGCCTGTCCCATTTCCAAGGATTTGCTTTGTGTAGTGAGAAGAGACAACCATTGCTGGCAACATATTTGTTCCGCAGAACATTACTGCTTTTTAATGGAGGACGTATTGAGGGGCGGAAGGCAAAGTGTTTTAATGGAGGATGTATCGAGTGGTGGAAAGCAAAGCGTTTTAATGGAGTACGTATCGATGGGCAGAAAGCAAAGTGGCTGCACCTGAAGTTGTGGCACGCCAGTAACATGAAAAAGAGTTTTCTGAAACACCTCATAAAGAATGGAAGCGGAAAAAAACTGTACTTGGGCGGTGCTGTTGTGAGAAATAAACAGAAGTGACATATCAGTGCATTAACCATTTAGGAAGCAGCAAAGAAGAGTGACACCCCACTAAACCAATAAGAAGTCAGCAGGCTGGAGCAAAGTCATTTATCAAATACAGCAGGTCAATGAGTGCTATAAGTCTCTGGCTGGGCAATTGTCTCCTGTGAACACATTCTCAATACTTTAGGATCCTAACTAGTAATACCTGCTCTCAGCAATGCCTTTCCAGAGGGCATATTTTCAAACTATCACTACGTCACACACATATTCCCTTCTCGTTAGGCTACTTCAGAACTCTGCAATATTTGTGCATGTCTATTGTGATTTTCAAACTGTGCAATGAGATTCACTGGCATCTTCTCTTTCATCAGTAGGAATTTCTCAAGGCAGACTCTCTTCCAAATCTTTAATGTCTCATATTCATAATATTTCAATTTTCAATACAGTCAAGTGAATAAAGCACGAGATTGCAGCTCCATGCTGCCTTCTGCTGTATAAATGTAACATTTTAGATCTCTGTTTTACCACACAAACACAGAACCTTTGTTTAAAGGAGGTTTCATATCTGTGTTCATCCTTAAGGTTGTCCTGCTGTTTCCCCTCGGTGCATGGTTTTCACTGTCCTACAACTCGCAGATAAGATAGAAGCCAGCAGGCTCCATGAAGATCACAATTAGTGCAGACCATGAACACAAATGCTTACAGGAGTCGGAGATGCTGGGATAGGGATTGAACACCTCAACAAAGTTATTTATGAAAAGTCTTGAAACACTGGAAAATAAATATCAAACTATGGGCCATGTGTACAATAGACCTGGGCGGAGTTCGCGTAGCCGCGCTACGTGGAACTCTGCGATCTGCAAAAAAACACCCCAGCACTATGTGGAGTTCCAGGAGCGGCGGAGTTGCTCGCCACGCACAGTTGTGTGATGTTTCCATCGTAAGCAACGCGAAGTGCGTTCTTGCACTAGAAATCTCACGTGAATGGCACCGCGTGGTTTGCATGGGCGCTGCCATCACATGTTTGCTCTGTTTATGGTGCTGTCTACTTTTCAATCCTTGCCTAATCTCTTAATCCTACCCATCTGAAACCTATCTACCCCTAATTGTTTATTGATTACTATACCCTGTGTTGTTGTGTTTTGGTTTTTTAAGTTTTTTCAATTTTTTTGTGTGTTTTTCTGTGACTTTTGTACTTTTTTATTTTTCACTTTACTTTCATATTTTTTCTCTTCCTGCCCCAGCTGTATACTGCAGAGACTATGAATACAACTAAAGTGCCAGCTGAGGCATACCACCATTAATTAATTTAGCACAGCAAGAGAGAGACTACTTGTACTCCATACTGCATAATTCCTTTCTAAATAATGAGAGGTCATTTGTTTTTATTTTTCAATTTCGACACAAAGTATCTGTTGTTTAGTTACTTTTTAGTTAATAAGCAAGAACACAATACATGTGCATCGCATTAGTAGAACCTGGGCACTCTGTTGTAGACACATAGGAAAATAATAATGCCTAGACATGGCAATTCAACATCCTGCAGGGCATTTTATCAAAGGGATGTAGGTTATAGCTGAGGGAGTCAAAGTTTAAATAGGCCTGAGGGAATAACAAAAGTAACATGCACATAGCAACACAAGGATTCTTGTTTAGCAATCCCTGTTGACAGCTTGTATGATCAGTTATTTGACAGAAAATAAAAAACCTTGACACAAGACCAAAAGGCTTCCCAAACCATGCAGAGACAAAGATCCGGTCACTTTGAACAGTTTGTAGTTGACTGATCTCCTATGAAAATGTAAATGAAAAGGATGCTAGAAGAAAATCCAAGTTGACTGATCATACCTGAACCATTATTGTAGCTAAAACTAGACCATTCATTAGTAAATGGGCCTAATTCATGAAGCCCCAGACCATGCAAGCACTTTACTAAGAAAACCTTCAAAAGACAAAAAAGAAAACAGCTGTTTTTTTTAACCTGGTGTGCTGCTGTGTTTGTTCTGCCTTAATTCCTTTCAGAGAGTTAGAGCATTTGCCATTTACCGTTAGTTCTATGAGAGGCATGTGCAGGTTATGGTCGCTGTGACTCTAAACTTATCAAATCAAATGACCCTAGGGGACTATCAATGTACTGTTACTGTACCATCCACTCCAAAATTTTGAACAAGGTTTTTGCCCAGGCATTGTTTACAATTTGTCTTTTTTCTTAATAGTTACTCCTGGTCACCATCGTCCATCTTGCCAGGATGTAGCAGCCCGGCTGCGGCAGCAGAAGCTGGAGGCGATACAGGCCGACTGCCAGTGGCTGGAGGCCCTGGAGGAGGCAGCTGTCCATGTCCCTAGCCAGGCCCCAGCACCTCCATCTCCTTCTCGTGCACAACTTTGGCGCCGCAGTCTGATGGCAGCTGCTAGCCAGCAATCACACATTGCTGCACCCTCTAAGACAGCACTTTATTATGCTGCATCCTTTCAAGGCTGGAGTGGATGGAAGCCCGGCAGAGACAAATGGAGCGGCACCTTCATGAGCTCCTGAGCCTGGCCCACCATACCTAGTGCCCTCTGCTGCTTTTTAAACTTTTTTTTGGTGGGTGTGACTTTGTTGTTATGGGTGGGGAGGGTGGAGATATGTGAGTTGGAATCGGGGGTTATACAGGTTGGACTTTGGAGTGGACTACTTTTTTTCCCTGGGCAATAGACATTTTGATTTTCATTGGACAATGGTTGGGGATGGGGAAATTTCATTTGTTTGGGGAGAGGTGTGGGCCAGGTGTTGGAGGTGGATGGAAGGGGTGGTTTTTTTATTGTTTGGGTTGATTAATAAATGCTTGTTTCGTTATTTATGCCTCAAATCTAGGTTGTTTGGGGTGTTTTACTTTTCACTGCTGCCTTTTAGCACAACCTATTTTTAAAATTTGTTGATAGTGTATGACAACAATTAGGTATGTGCTATGTCTATGTGGTACCCTTGTCCTACTCCTCTCCTAGTCTTTGCAGGCTGCAACTATATTAACCACTAAGGGGGTGCCATTGTCTTGCCTACAATAACTTAGTAGAACAACAAACCATAGTTCTCTTACCGAATAGAAAAAGCGAGGGCTGCAGGGTTTCCCAAGGTGCTAACATGGTGGTAGTAGTAGCAGGTGAGTGCACTAACAACAGTGAAGGCATTAGAAGTCAGGTCCCACTCCAACCTAGGTGAACTCCAACTGTAAGATTTTAATCAGAAGGATTATTCATTGCAGGCAATTAAATTGAAATAAAAACTGAGTTAGTGGTTTATATATTATTATATCATAGCTTTACAAATACTTGAGACCAGACTACTACACACACAGCAAAGAATACCTGATAGTGAATAATATAAACTATACTAAATTATTCAGAGCAATGGTGAGCTAGTATTTTGATTAAACAAAAGTGACACTCAAATTGTAATTCGTGAAGAGGACTTAAAGTTTTGAGTGGACATGTTTATTGGTTAAGCATTTATGTAGCGCAAAACACAATGCCTGAATGATGACGCTGATGAATGATGTTCTTCTATATTTAAAATATTGATCACTTTTATGCATGGGTAGGTGAATGGGGATAGTGTGGACTATTGTTTCAATAATAGGAGTAGAACTGATGATCCTGCCCTGAGTTGGTGTTGCTTTCACCATATTCTCCCCAACAAGTGCGTGATAAAATAATGGTGTAAATTATCAAGTCACACCTCAATAAATCACACAGCCTGGGGGGAGAGGGTAAGGGGTTTGATGAATGGATGGGAAAGGGGATTTAAAAAAGGTGTGACAAAGACGAACCATACACAAAGACAATATTCATTTTGGCAATGAGCAGCCAACCAGTCTGTTGTGGGAGGAAAAGGAAACAAAGGACTGACTACAAGGTAACTTAAATGCAATGCAAACCAAACAGTCCGTCAGCCCCAGAGAGACCTAAGTTCCAGTATTATATAACTAATTGTGCTATCACCTAGTTTGAAAAATAGGAAATACATTACAAATTTTGTAGGAGTGAAGCAAACAACACACACATTTCTATAAAATGATTGTTAAAAGAAAATTATACTGTATTGCCAAATTGGGAGGTGCATCTTCATTCTTCTTGGATTGTCCTCCAATCTTGGGTGCCTGGCTGATGTGGTCTGGTAAGGTAAGTGTAAGTGTTATGGTGTTTTACCCTTTTTGTGCAGGAGAAGAGAAGGCCCTCGGATTGTAAAACAAAAATGATATTGTAGAATCAAGGAAAAGGAAAGAAGGTAAACTTCATAAGGAGTGCACCAAGAAGACTCAGAGGCAGCACAAGAGAGAAGAATAGTCCTTTTTGCAATCATTCATTTTATGACTGATGTGCAATCAATTAGGTGAGCGCAATTACAACAACCAACAATCACACACAAGTGGCCACATGTATCGGGCTGATCAAACTCGCAACTGTCATGGTCAGGATCATAATAATAATATGTAGCACAGCAGCACATGCATAATGTGATGATCACCACATGTCTGTCTCCAATTATCTACAACAACAGGTCCCACACCCAACCACCACATAATTTCAAATTTGAGCCAGCCAACACACACACTCAGCAACACTGCATTTTCCAGATCAAGTAAAATCAACACACCTCTCTAACCAGAGAGTTGGGTAGGCCTCTTTAGAGTCATAACGAAATCTGTTGGTTTCTGTGAAGTTGATAATTTTCTTCTTCTGGCGGCAGTTGTTGAAGTAGTCATGCCCTGAGTCCTTCCATCATCCTCTTGACTCCGAGTTTCATGTCCAACTCCGTACCGACTGAGTCCAGACTCAAATGCGATAGATCGACCTGTAGTGCAATGCTGTTGATTAACAACAAGAGAAACGTTAAGTCATTTTTGGTGTAAACTAGATTTGTGTTTGTTAGCTAAAGGGTTTGGTCAAGTCTTTGAGGAGTGTGAAGCAGAAAACAAAGCAGTGTGGACCCTGCAAACAAATCTCGCTAAGTGACAAAGGGGAAGGAAATAAATCACCTTCAAGAAACACATTTTCCCCCATCGTTAGGCCACCAGCATTGTAAATCATCACAACTACAATCAAGCTTAATAGTTATAGTTAAACAAACACCCAGTCTCACTGCGTGCCGTCACATGAATCATCTCAGCACACTAACACCAATCACTCATAATATATATCAAACATTGGTGCGTGCATGCCATTTACCTGTTCTAATTCAAACGCGGTGACAGTGGTACTTTGCAGATCCATTGTTTCATGAAACACACATTGGCCAGAATTGCAAATCAAATAATGTCGGGCAGTCCAGGTAGGGGAATACAGAAAGGATAGATAGGCCTTGGATAGAGGCAGGCAAAAATTGGTCTATCCAATGTCCTTGAGGGAAATGGGGGGTATCTTCGCTGCACACAGGTGCAACTCTAATCCGGCTATAAAATGTGTCTGAAATGGAGCAGCTGCATGAGTAAGTCAGACACAAACAAACAAAATAAAATAATGTTCCCCTAGCTATATCTTTTTTCTAGCCATCAAAGCAGTTTGGTGCTAGGGAGAGAAAGTTCTAAGGTGGTGGCCAGGCCTAGTAGTCAGAGAAGTAGTGTTCATCCTCAAACTCAGGTGGTTGGCAAAGAAGTACATCAGCTAACACACTACTTCCATGACCTGTGTCTGACCAATAACCCTCATCCTCCTCCTGTCGTACTTAAGGTATGGTGTAATTTGGTTGTTGAAGTGCTGATTCATTTTGATTATGGTTAATCTATCCACGTTTTGGGGTGAGAGACTGGTCTTTCTCACTGTGACAACTGTACCAGCTGCACTAAACACATGCACAGTGGACCCACTGGCTACCGGGCAAGCCAGATACTTTATTGCCAGCCTGCTGACCACAGGACATTGCCGTGTCTTCCCATCCCAATACACCAATGGGTTTGGATCAAGATAGACCTTTGTTGGGTCATCCATATTGGCCTGGACCATCCTTTCATTAGTCATTGGTGCTCCATCTTGCTCGACCTCTTTTGCCTTTGCCTCTGCACTGGACTTAAGCCATGCCAGTATAAACCAATCATATGCAGATTCTGGGGCTGATGCTCCCGTTCCTGTTGTTGCTGCTGTTCTTGTTGTTGGTTTTTGCTTCTGTGAGACAACAGCACTGCCCTCAGGCTCTGAAGTTAAAGGCTGCACCACAGAACTTGGGCCCTGGAGGAATGGGCCTCTAACTCCCAGCCGTTCTTTTTTTCAGGCACTGGCTTGTTCAGCAATCTACGTTTTGTAGTTTGAACCATCCCCGTCTGAAAAAGGAGTGAAAGTGGCCAGTAATGGTTTGTACAGAGTATCAAGAATTGTGGCACAGATGTAATGTTTGGATGACACAATGCCTCTTTGCACTCTTGTATTAACAGATAAGCAAAGGATTAAGCTCTCCACCAACTCATACACGTCTTTTTTTTCATCCACACCTGCGCACATTTCAGAAACCTCCTATAGCTGTTCCTTTAGCATATGCAACAACTGAATAGCTTGGCGCATGGTACTGTCCCCCTTGCTGACTTCCAGTGTGAAAACCCTAAAAGGAAAGAGCATCTCTGTCAGGCATTTGACTAGGCTCCAATGGTCCATCTCAATGATCATACCTTTCACAGCTGCATCCCCTGTTTGCATGAAATAGCCATTGATCGGTCTGCACTGCTCAAACAGACATTGAAACATGTAATAAGTCAAGTTTCAACGTGTTTGCACCTTCTGTATGAGCACTTAACTGGCATTCTATTATCACACTGAATGACCCAGCTGCTTCTGGGCTTTAAAAGAATGGCTGAAATTAGTGAAAATTCTTCTGCAGGTGGACAGTAAGTTGCTGACTTGGTCTTCTTTTTGGAGCAAGTCCTGTACAATGATGTTGATGCAGTGCGCCAAACACAGGACCCTGCCATGGCCTTAATTATCTTACTGCCATTGTCCATGGCAGCAAATCTAAAGTTAGGCCTTCTTGGTCACAGCCATTCAAAGACCTTGATGTTAAAGTCTTCCAAGATGTTTTCTCCGTAGCGAACATGGCTACTGTTGCATGCTTCCGAGCGGCATTAAAAATCTCAGCAGATATCATTTCTCTAACCTCACAAAAGAGATCCAGTGTGCAGTGATGCACATGGACTCAGTGGCTTGGCAACTGGTCCACATGTCTGTTGTTAGGTGGATTGTGTGAACAGCACTCTGCTGAAAAGCTTGTCCAAGCAATTCCAGCTCATCGTGATGTACTGCTGGAAACCAGAACCCTGGCAAAATAGGACCAGCTAGAAATCTTTCATTCCAACCCCTTCCACAAAAGAAAAGGGGAGGAGGTCCAGCGCTAACATTTTAGTAGGCCTGGGTGGTGAACTCCGCTCCGTTCGTGGAGTTTGCGGAGTTTTCTGCACTCCGCGCTGTGCAAAGCTCGCGGAGTGCAGAAAAATCCGCTTCGCGTAGTGCAGCGGAGTTTTTGCCCTTCTTGCGATCGTGAACGGTAAGTTTGCGATCGCGAATGGTAAGTTAGCGATCGCAAATGGTAAGTTAGCGAGCACGAGCTGTTGCTAGGGTAGAATTTCTACCCGAGTGGCAGGAATACCAGCGCGAACTGTACTTCGCACTGCACTCCGCCACTTGCGGAACTCAGCAGAGTTTTTTTGTAACTTCGCAGAGTTCCGCGTAGCAATACTCCATGAACTATGCCCAGGCCTGCATTTTAGCCAGCTTCGTGTTGTACAAACGTGCCGTTGGGTGGTTGCGTTCATACCGCCACTCCTGCCTAAACATGGCAGAAATGGTAGCCTGGATTTTTTTCTTTTCTGGTGCCACTGATGCAGGGGACTTCTTGAGAGCAGATGTTGATAGGCTCAATGTGCGTCTCAGTGGGGCAGTCACTGTACACTCTTGCCTTGGTGTCTTTACCTGAGTCTTGTGCCATTAAGATGTTGTTGATGTAGCAATACTATTACAATGCTGGAGACAGGGCTGATTTGCATAACGAAAATGTCTTCCTCTTCTTCACCTTTGAACATGATCGAATTTCCGTGCTCAGCCTTTCACCCCCTTCACCTACACCACTTGCAGTTCTTTGGACACTAAATTGCTCCTCCCACTGGATTGTGTGGTGTTTTCTCAAATGTGTTGTTTTTCCTCTTGCACCATAATTTGTAGCAAGCTTACCCCGACTAACACTTGTTCCACAAATGGAGCATATGTCAATGTTCAGCTCGTTCTTGTTAACCGTAAAGAAGTCCCAAACTGGGGAGGCCCACTTTCTGACGCTGGTGCCACTGCCAATGTTGGGTGAACTAGCAGTAGGTGGGCGTTTTGATGTTTGCCTCTCTGCAGTGCCTACTTCTAATGAGGTGGTGTGGATGTAGGTTGCTGCCAGGGTCTTGCAAATATGGCAGCTGTCGGTGGTGGTGGTATCTGTGCCACATCCCTCAGACAAGGTTGAGATGGGGTAATTTTTGATCTCCACTGGGGCTCAGCTAACATCCATGGTGACTGGCTAGTCGTCATTCTCCTCTTCTTCATCCATAACTCTAACGCTTTCAGGAACCTGCCTCTCCTGGCATGTCTCACTCTCAGACTGACATGGGATCCAAGTGGAGTCTTGATCATCAGAGAGGGGCCTGGAAAAGAAGATGGTGAACTAACCCTCCTTTTTCTTGCTGGAGATCTGGAAGACAATGGATCTTCTGAAAGAGTGGCTTCTTCTACTTCCTCAGCATGAAGCTCAATCTCCTGAACAGTTCCTACTTTGGAAGGAACTGCTATCGCTGGCTGCAGCTTTTATTGTTCACTTATCTGAGTTTCCTGCAATGGTTGGGTGCTACTTTGCAAAAGAGATAAGTCCATTTCAACATCACTGCTCGTCAGCATTGCCATGATTAGGCTGGGTGCCTCTGTGACAGACATGGGCTTGGGCCTAGGTTGGCGTGCATCCCCTGATGCTGGGGTGCTGCTCCCAGCTTGCTCCCTGTAGGCTGGTGTGGCAGGAACAAGTTTGCCGAACAAGGTCTGGGCTGGCATGCTAGTGGTGGAAATAAGATTCTTTTTCTCCTCACCACTGGCCACTTTCTTGGCAGCACCTTTCTTTGGGGCCATCTTGAAGCAGTCCGTTGGCAATGATACTTAGCTTCACAAGCTGAAGAGATGTCCGTGTTGTGTGGTCACTGGTCATGGGTCATGTCTTGCACAGGACATCTGTCTGACTGTACTGTGGGTGATGTTGCCTCTTGTGCACCTAAAAGCGAACAAGCAAGAAGAGCATCAATGAAACGTGGCACTGTCGCAGTTCAATTAGTAGTAAAACCAAACAATATCATTTAGTGTGGTCACTGATTACTTAAATTTTAAATAATTAACAATACAGTGTATCTATTTGTAAAACCACACCAACATAAACTTTCATGGTGAATACTCAGGAAGGATAAGATGCAACAACAACATACAGATGTAACTGTTTGCTTTATGTGTATCAAGTTGGGAATGGGATGTCGCACTGAGGTAGATGTAGGTGACAATGGAATAATCCTTAGAAACTGAATGATGTTGTGCGCCTAAAGCAGACATGGGGATGATGCCGGATGTTTGGGAAATGTGGGAATTTTTTTTAAACAAAATTAGAAAAAATGAAAACTATTAAAAAAATTAAAAGAAAAATATAAAATTTAAAAAAAAGTTTTAAAAAAAATAAACAAAATTATAAATGTTAAATTATCCTTAAGCATATAATGTATTGAACTGCTATCTCACCCATCCATGCAAGCCTATGGCAAAGGGGCACACTGGCTGGATGCACAAAATGGCTGCCAGCCAGTGCCAAATGGTCAACAACAACACTGAGAAAGAAGGCATTGGGAACAAAGAGAAGGCATGCAGGCCTATGGCAAAAGCACACTGGCTAGCTACATAAAATGGCCACCAGCCACATGGTCACAACAAGCAAGATGGCATGGGGGATAAAAGACTCATGCAGGCCTCTGGCAAAAGCACACTAGCTGCCTACACAAAATGACCACCGACCTGAAACTGCAGGTCACCCCACCACAATAAATTAAAAAAATCTAATGCAAATAGAAACAAATCCTGGTGCATGACCTCTAAAACACAAACAAAACCCCCTTACAACGGTTTTTTAACGTACTTGTGAAATTTCAAATACAAAGTCCTTAAATCCAATGGTAAATGCAGCAGACACAAAGAGTGATCCTTCCAGCTCCAAATCCAAACGAAAAGTGACCAGGAGATGGACAAAGCGCTAGGAGGAGCCTGCTGGACAGGAACATGGAGTTGGAGACTCTGGGGCACTTCCTTCCTGTTGGGAAAAAAGTTTTTGAAAAAAAGGAATCCTCGCACACAAAAACAACGTGAACAGTCATATTTGAGGAGGTTTTTTACTCCAAATCATAATTTCAGGAAGATTTAGATGCTTCTCAAATAGAGAATCTTCCCCAGGTTGTAGCCGCAGTAGATCGTGCGAGTTCGCGTACATCACAAAAAGTCAGCCGGAAGTTGCTGGCGCTGCCTAAAGCCATGTTAGCGACCGCATAATCTCCAAGGAGCTTGCGGGAGGCTAGCAAATCTTGTGGCACTCCCAAACGGCTAGGAAATCTCGTGGGTGCCCTCAAGTGCCCGGCAAGTCGCTCCTGTGTGTGTGAAATGGCATTTCAAGCGAGCCAGCAAAAAAACCTCTGCTCCGTTGCAGAGTGCAGAGTTTATCAATAACTCGTTGTTCTCCGGGGACCGCGGAGTTGCCGAATTCAGCAAACTCCCCACGCGGGGCGGAGTTTTAAGCTCAGGGCTAATATTCAAAAGCATTTTAGCAGTTGCTAAAGGCCGGATTCGCAGTACCTGGCAGTTTCTGATTACAAAAATGATTTTACATATGTACAGAGCAAAAATTGCGATTCAGTAACATTTTACCAAATCGCAATTTGTGTTTAGCGATTCGGTAGTTGAAAGGGGCATGTTTAGGGCATCCCTTCCGAATACCGAATCACAGTGGTATGTACGAATGTTTTGCGACCAAATTACCGTTGCAAAACAGCCATTTTTTGCTGACACCTCAATGGTGGTGGTAACCATTAACAAAAGGGAACTGGTACCTAGGGGAACCCTTCTCCTTTGTGAATGTTGAAATAATTATTTTTTTAAGAGCAGGCAATGGTCTCACAGACCAGTGCCTACTCTTAAAAAGTGAAACTTTAAAGTTGAATTTTCTTTCTTTAAAAGCATCCTATTTTTCTTTAAGTGAAATGGGCTGCATCTTTTAAAAAAAAGATTGCTTTATTGAAAAGCAATCACAGACATGATGGTCTGCTGACCTCAGCAGGCCAGCATCCCTGTGATGGGAGTGATACCTAATAACTCATGCCCACACAACAGACCCATGCCAGCATCACATCTTCAACCTCAGAAACCAAAAGATCGGCCAGGAACTCACTACCCTCCTCAACACCTCTATCACCACCGCAACCTTTCCTGATGCCTGGAAACACGCCAAAGTTAAACCACTACTCAAAAAAAAAACTCCACCTACCCCAGTGAACTCAAAAACCACCAGCCAATCTCCCTGCTCCCATTCCTAGCGAACGTACTAGAAAAGTTCATCAACAATCAACTTTTGACACACCTGGAGCAGAACCACCTACTCGATGCCTCCCAATTAAACTTGTGCAGCTATTACAACAAGGAAACCTCCCTGATTACAGCCACCAATGACATCCAAACACTCCTCGACAGAGGAGAAACAGCAGCTTTAATCCTCCTTGACCTCTCGGCAGCCTTTGACACCCTATCCCACCACATGCTGATCGAAAGACTCCACCACATCAGCATCCAAGGGGAGGAGCTCAGATGGATCACCACCTTCCTCACCGGAAGAACCCAGCGGGCTCACCTCCCACCTTTCAACTCTGAACCCAAGGAGATCACCTGCGGTGTCCTCCAGGGCTCATCCATCAGCCCCATGCTCTTCAACACATATCCCATGGTCCCAATATAATTTTCTATGCAGACAACACCAAACTCATGCTCTCACTCACCGATGACCCCACCACCACCAGAACCAACTTTCACAGATGCATGACAAACGTCACCAACTGTATGAAGAACAACTGCCTGCAGCTGAACACAGACAAGACAGAAGTACTGATCTTTGGCATCAGCATTAACACATGGAACAATTCCTGGTGGCCATCAGACCTAGGACCCGCACCCACTACCTCCAACCACACCAGAAATCTTGGAATCATCATTGACAACAAGCTCACCATGAAATCAGAGATCAACGATGTCTCCTCCGCCTGCTTCCTCACTCTGCGCATGCTACTTAAGATCTTCAAGTGGCTACCCCTACATACAAGACGCACTGTGGCACAAGCCCTCATCACCAGTTAGTAGCGTAGCAAAGGGTGTGGGGGGAGTCCGGCCCAGGTCGCACAAGTTTTGGGGGCAGCGGTCTCCCCTCACTCTTACCTGGTGTCTCAGGGTGGCAATCGCCAGCGCCCCCGTGCTCTTCAATGCAGCTGACATGGGGAGGCAATCGGAGGAATCACCAGCTTTTCAATGGGGCGGCTGCTGCAGCAAATGCAGGGACTGCCACGGGCAGCCAAACGTCTAGGTACGCTACTATCACCAGTCGACTGGACTACGGCAACGTCCTCTACGTAGTAATCGCCATACACCTCCTACACAGACTTCAGAACATACAGAACACTGCAGCCAGACTGATCCTCGGCCTTCACTGAAAAACCCACATCACGCCCCACCTCAGGCAACTACTCTGGCTCCCCAAACAGAAGAGATGCCAATTCAAACTGCTGACCCATGCACACAAGGCTCTACACAACCAAGGACCCACCTACATTAACCACCACCTGAACTTCCACCACCCATTGAGAAGAATACTCTGCATCTCCCTTTCACTTGCCCATACTCCCCCCATTTACCAAAGCAGAAGTGGAGGCCGCTCCTTCTCCCACATCGCAGCAAAGACCTGGAAGAGCCTCCCCCTGCTCCTCACCTAACATCGGAATTCCGAATGGCCCTCGAAGCCATGGCTGTTCGAATAAGCCTCCAGGACCTGCAAGCACCTGGATACCCTATTGGGTGATTAGCCAGGGTTTTATACATCCTGATTGATTGATTTATTGATAATGAGTCTCAAATTGTGAGCTACCTCATTAAAACTCATGAGGTAGGCAGATTGCGACTCATTAGGAATGACTAAATGAAACTCAACTGGCTTCATACATTAGGAATTGTGATTTCCTAATTGCAATTCGCAAAGAATCACAATTAAGAAATCACAATCCCTAAAATGTGTACATATGGCCCTAGAGTACATACATAACTTGAACGTCAGTCGAAGTCACTTCTCAAGAAGAAGTATATGGGAGACAATTAACGTTAAGGGGTTGAGTGAATGATAGTTCTTTCAATTAGGTCGGCATAATTAACTAGTATTCGGTCTGGCATAGGGTCAACAGCGAAATTTGTGGGTTACCATGTTTGAGGAGGGCGTGTCCAAAGAAAGCAGCCCCCTAAATGTAGTGTGTGATGACATTATTTGACTGTATTATGATGTCGAGAGCGTATGTTCTCGTCTCTTCTTTGCTTCCTCTGTCTTCTGACATGAATTGCTGGTGCCTATGACTTGATCCGGTTACAATATTACAGTATTGACATTATGCAATATTGTCCTATGGTGGGGCCAGTATTAGTGTCAGCTAAATGATGCTATAACCACCTTAAAGGACGTGTTTTTCTTCATCGTTAACAACAGACATCGAAGTACCTTGCAGTAATAATACTGCCACCGTTGGCATTACTGCAGCATTTGCTAGCACCAATTATATTAATGCTCAATTAGTCTTAAAGTTTCCAACATTACAATTACAATTTCCTACAAGTACTGCAAAATCCCATCAGCAAGAGCACTGGGCACATTTCCCACTAGGTAAGGCCTGATTAGTTCTAAGAATGAGGCGAAAATTCTCCAGAGACCTGTACATAGTATTTAAAACCCCACCAGTAATTGTTTCAATGGGTTTCTGTGCAGAGAGGAGTCACCACAATTTCATCCAGATTCCAAATTCAGCGGTATACTAATTGTGGAACTATTTCGTCTCTTACCTTGAAAATGAGGTATGTACTAAAGAAAATCATCTTCGAGGAAACAGGTTTAATTTCTGTACAATACGTTATGTGAATTTCCGCTGGTTACTAAAGGTGTCTTTAAACAGTGGCGCATGAACTAACTGTACTTATGTGACTAGGTTTAAGCCTTGATGTGCTCGAGAACACCTGTAGATGGCGCACTTGAATATAAAATAATGTGAGATATGCTATCGAATGCAACAGTGAGGTGGAATATATTTTTATTTTTTATGACTAATGTGAGAAAGGTTTGGATATTCAACACTACACTATCCGTAATTGTTTGCACACACACACACACACACGCACACACGCACACATACAAACACACAAAGACATCCGACCTGTGTCAGCTTTTCCCACTGAAGCAACTAATGTTTGTGTGTACGTGTGGCCCAATTTCTTATAAAAACTGTACACTAATCACTAATTTACCAACTTAGAGAAGTATACGGACAATATCCATAGGTTTCGCTACCTCTTTATGCTTGATCCTAAATGCAGATATTAAGGTCCTTGGAAGGTTATTGTTACACTAATACCAGCCAATATTGATATGCTATTTTTTCCAAGAGGGTTAGTTCATCCAATATACTATTTTCCACCTGGCAGTAAAGTGCTCCTTCTGAATACCTACATCAAGACAAACAATCTGAAAAGAAATCCAATGAATTCCAATAACGAGTGAATCCCTTAGTACGCTCCTATCGTTTCCATTAACAACCCTCCCTGTGTCAATACAAGTCTAGAGCCAAAAAAGGAGGCTGTGCCAGATAACCGGTCAGGTGAGCCCCTCTTTCATGTTTAAATCTCAAAAAGGGAAGAAAAAAAAAAGGGAATTGCCTAGATGTTCTTACCTGCTCTTTCCTTTAAAACGTCCCAGTGTTACATAGCGAACGTCCTTATAAAAGTCACTTGCCTTTTACTTAACCTGGTCACGAGCTTGTGATTTCCTCACTCTTAGTCACAGGTGCACCGGGTCTATTTGTACAAGTCAGCAGGGTCGGATTGGAATCACAATTAGGCCCGGGCACTCTTTAAAAAAGTGGCCACATTCCCGGATCGTGGCCTTTAATTAAATACTAATTGATCAGTCTCATTGGGCTCATGTTTATAGGGATGTTCGGTAATTTTAACATTTTATAGCTTATAGAGGAAGTAGCGCGGGCAAAAACTAGAAGCACTGAATTTTGGCATGGCGGGCAGGGTAACATATAATGGTCCTAGGGGGACAACACCTGATCTGATGGGTATTTTAATATCCTTGCCTGTAAGAAAATGACAATCATCCGAATACGGTATTTTTTCCCCTAATCAGTATGTATTTTAAACAGGAAACGTAACGGAAATGCACTTTATATTGATTTCTAAAGCTGCCTTAATGACCCTTGACTGATCGTCAAATTAACAAAGGCAGAAAAGCCATGTAAAAAGGAATAAGATTTTTATTATATATAAGGATTCGCCTTTAATTATCATTCTCTGGCGTTTGCAGCATTTTAAAACATGAACAATGGCCGGGTTTCTTTAAAATGTTTTTTGTAGTTTTATATAGTGTGAACTGGTCCCACAGGCATTGGATCTACTTACAAGAGCACCAGTTGCATTAGAGGAGATCAAATTCGTTTTTATTTTTCAGCCTCAGGACATTAAATGATTTGCCCAGAATCACAGGATGCTGAGCTAACTCCGGGACTCCAACATAGTTCCCAAGTTCCAAAGTTGGCATCTCTGGTCAAGGTAGCCTCACAGCTAGGCCTATGCCAACACACTGGTGCTCCCCCCACCTTATACTCAGTGCAGAAAGACACTGGGGCTAAGATGACAACACCCGGCCCCCAGCAAAGCCCCTGAATACTCTCTCCCTCCCCGTCCACCAACGCCTGAGTATGATGTGATGGCCCAGTGGGGGAAGAGGGAAAAGACAGTGCTTTTGGGCTGGGTCGAACCCAAGGGGGTGAGGTGAGATTGACCCTACAGCCAGATCAACAACTGGCCCCAAGGCAGGCCGCTTCCCACTCACCCCCTCCTCAGCCCACTATAGCCTCAGGGCTATGGCCTGGCAGAGGTGGAAGGAAGCAAAGGACAAAGCTTTGGGCAGACCTCGGAGGTGGGGGACCATGGGGGCTGAGGTGAAGATGGGCCATCGGCCGTTCTCACCTGACAATGAACCCCCCAGTGAGGCTGCTTTACTCCTCCTGTCCCGTCTCCATTTGACAGCCCGGCAGGGGGGAAGGAACACTGCTTTGTCTGTGCAGCCCCCCCAGGGGCTAAGCTGAGGTCTGCTACAGCAAGCCTAGTGACGCAAGTACCTGCCCTGGCAGTCAGCCTGCCTTACAATACAGCCTACAATACAATACAGCCTGCCTTACAATACGGCCTGGCTGGGGGGCTGGCAAAGATAGCAAGGCTCTGTGGGCCAGGTGACACAGGGCTTAAAGAAAACGGCCCACGGGTGACACTTAGGTGACAGCCCATCGGCCAATACCCGACTGCCCGCCTTCCCAATCCGACCCTGCAAGTCAGTGAAGGGTAATATGCCATCCTCGAACCCACGGTTCTCTGACAGATGCTTCTATGTCCACCCCACCCTACTCCAGTTGTTTCTTTCCCTGGTTGACACCAGGGTTCTATCTAACACACACCCTTCAGCTTCAGCTAGGAAGGATCTAGCTCTCTCTTGCTTGCACACGTGGTGTGGTAGACTTCTGAGGAAGCCAGTGAGAGTGATACTGAGCCTGCGCAACCAGGTAGTGGTTCTGGAAATGTGGCAAACCTAGGCCACCATTTACATAGGACTTCACTCACATATACCAGTTTACTCATAGCTGACCCCAGCCCAAATCAACTTGGCCAGGCACTTCTTAGGAGATGAAAGAACACCTTCCCAGGTACCGTATGCAGTACTTAATTTCTAAAACAGTAAGTGCCAGTGCACAGCATTTTATTCAGAAGCCATCAGTGATATTGAAGATCGGGGTGCCGAATTTCAGGGCTGCGTAGTCTTGCTTCCACCTCATGCCTCTTTAATCCACCACCAGGCATTCACTCCCACTTTTATCCCACTCTTGCAGGTTATTTTTCATTCTTGCTTTCTCTTTTTGTCACAGTTTTATTCCATTTTCTCTTTTACTTTCATTACCCCCTTGGTCTGCAGCAAAGGCTGTTGACAAAACATAAGTGCCAGTCCCCAAAAATGAGTGCCTGGGGGCCCAACTACACCCATTTGCTCAAAGTAAGCACTGACCGTAAGTGACTCCCCCTTCCACAAAAGTCCTACAATAGTCACAGTCCTACGCGACCTCTTGGTCAGAGGGAGAAGTCCAAGTTTCCTTCAATTTATTTGGAATCTGAAATGTTTTCCAAATGACACAATATAGCCTACAAGTAGATGATGATTCTCCGCTGGAATTATGAATAACAGGATATAATCAGTGTAAAAGTAAAGCAAGGTTGGTACCCTCAAAAGTATGTACCCCTTATGTTCATGCTTTTCCTGTAGTATGCAAACCATGCCTTCAATGCCGAAAGGGCAAAGAGTAACAGGGGCAGCTGACTTCTTAATCCTGTTCCCGGTTGGAGCTTACGATTGGAGTTCTAATTTACAGACATTTATTGTACTCTTGCTACAATTAATATATAGTACCTACCCAATAGGAAACAGCTTCTCTACACAAAGAGTGTCCAACACTGCTTCCACGTTGGCGTGCACCTAATTTAGTGTTGCACATGATCCTTCATGGTAAATAGCCGGAGCAACGCAATCTTACCCACACGTGCCCGAACAACGTAAGCGCAGCCATGCTTGCCTTAACCACGCATATGCCTTAACCACAAATGTGCGGTATAGCTGCTGGAATGGACAGGTCCAGAAAGAGGAAGGATCGGGAGAGTAGGAGGTGAGGTAAGTGGGGCTGGGTTTTGGTGGGTGGGGGTTGAGGGTAGTTTGAAGGGCTGGGGTTCTTTTCAGGGCTGGGAGTCAGAGAAGTTTTTAGGACTCAGGGGGGCCGGGAAGTTTTTAGGGCTGGGGGTTTGGGTAGTTTTAGGGCTTGGGGGCGGGGTAGGTTTTACAGCTTCGGGGCGTGGGGGAAGTTTTTAGGGCTCAGGGGTGGGTGTTGGTTCAGGAGGGAGGGGTAGTTTTAGGTCTCAGGCCAGGGAGGAAGGGGTAGTTTTTTGGGAATGGGGGGCTGTTCTGGGGCACATGGCGGGGAGCAGAGATTGGGGTGATTTTTTTGTCTATGGGGGCCGTTTTAGGGCTTAGGGCGAGGGGCTGGGGTAGAATTTTGGACTGAGGGGGTTTTCGGGCTAAGAGCGGGGGTTGGGGGTTGGGGTGTATATTGTTCAAAGTAAGCACTGACCGTATGGGATCGTCCTTCCACAAAAATCTTGCATCAGTCACAGTCCTACACGTCAGAGGGAGAAGTTCAAGTTTCTTTAAATTTATTTGCAAATTGATTTTTTTTTCCGAATGACACAAATAAGGCCAACAACTGGATTATGATTATCGGCTGGAATATCAGCGTAAATGTGTAAATGTAAAGCAAGTTTGGTACCCTGAATAGTATATATCCCCTTAGGGTCATGTTTTTAATATTAGATTTTTCGTAGTACTTTTCAATATATTTGTTAAAAAATTTTGTACATGTTGGATGCTATATTCATATGTATATATGTATATATATATATATATATATATATAGGACAGGAGACTAGCGGAGCAGGAGGTGTTCTGGGTAAAGGAGAGCGGCCACATGAGACATTGTTCTTTTTCCACAACATAACTGTATTGAAGTGGTGTCACAGCAGCGACCCACATGGGTTTTGCCAACATATACTACCAGTCCCAGAATGCTTTGCTTATATGCTTGAAGGAAATAAAAGAGGGGATGTCCTGGTGGTCTTGCCTTGCTTGCTGTGATTTCGCCATTGCTGTGCATGAGGAAGGGCGTTGCCCGAAACGCATCGGACAGGACAATCTGAATGGGGAAAAGGTGTCTTCGTAAGCTGCTTTACTATGTGAGCGTGTACCTACCTGCGAGTGCCTTTCCACCGAGGGGCAACTCTTTCCTTTTATGTGTTGTGGTTGGCCCTGCCACGGAAAGGCAACACCGGGGAAACTGAGCGGGTCCGCCTCCGTTCTTAAGGACAGGAGACTAGCAGGGCAGGAGGTGTTCTGGGTAAAGGAGAGCGGCCACATGAGACATTGTTCTTTTTCCCCAACATAACTGTATTGAAGCGGTGTCACAGCAGCGACCCACATGGGTTTTGCCAACATGTACTACCAGTCCCAGAATGCTTTGCTTATATGCTTGAAGGAAATAAAAGAGGTGATGTCCTGGTGATTTTGCCTTGCTTGCTGTGATTTCGCCATTGCTCTCCATGAGGAAGCGCGTTGCCCGAAACGCGTCGGACAGGACAATCTGAATGGGGAAAAGGTGTCTTTGTGAGCTGCTTTACTATGTGAGCGTGTACCTACCTGCGAGTGCCTTTTCACGAGGAGCAACTCTTTCCTTTTATATATATATATATATATATATATATATATATATATATATATATATATATGTATATATAAACGCTCCAATGCACCAATTAAGGAGCTCTCTCGGATGGGTGCTTTCACCACAGGGGTGCACCTGCATAATATCTCCAGCTCTTTTCCTCCCAGTTTCAAAGAGAAAACACCACTCACGGGGATAGTTGCTTCTGTTTATTGAGCAACGCAACTAGCGCAACAAACGCGTTTCTGCGGATGCCTTCGTCGGTGTTACGAGGCTCGCCGGAAACAGACATATTTTTAAAGGAAATGTTATCGGGATTTTTGGCAACAAAACAAACAATGGACAATACATTCATGTCTTAAAGGAAGCGCCATTTTTACACATCGTAAATCATGATCGGCTCAAATTCATTGCGTTTGTATATTCTATAACCGTCAAACAATGTATTGTAAAAACATATATACATTCTTCACAATGCTTATTTGCATATTCTATTAAGCTGTGTATCGTCAATATAAGTGTATGCAATACGGCAATAAAGCAGTGCCTTATCTGTCTATATATATCTAAATCATTACGCCATATATCAACATTCTAATCAACATTCGCATTGGGCAAAAAATTCATTAAGCCGTGTATCGGCATTGTGCACTTGATACCAAAGGAAGCACCATTTTGACAAATCGCGAATCATAGTCATATACAGCCCTAATACAATACACTATTTACATATGTATCCAAGTCATTCAATGAATTAACTCTATGCCATATTCCAACAGCCTGGTCAGCCTTTACGTTGTACAAAATGCTCTTTTTCAAAATTCATTAAGCCGTGTATCGGCATTGCGCACATCCTCCTAATTCCATTGCTTGACTTTGAAACAAATTGCCAATATAATCAATCACTATTTGCTATACTTGACCTCATGGATGGTCAGCTCATCATACTTCATACCACTTATTTTTATATTAATCACGGCCGGGACTTAATCCCCTAAATGAACAGCCAACTCTTCTCCGCTGTTCAGCCCTTTGGGTGCTCGTGTTTGTAAATCAATTATATATTGCGACTCAAGTCTGCGTAACCTTAAGATCCTGTCCCCTCCCCTGCTGTTATTAGGTACATGATCAATGCCAAAATAGCGTAACAGATCCCTGTTGCTTTGAGGTTTATTGGCAAAATGCCTGGCTACTGGATATGACACATCCTTCTTAATTATTGCTCGCATATGTTCTAATATGCGGATTTTCACTGGATGTATCGTACTACCTATATATATTATTTCACATGGGCATATCAAGCAGTATACTGAAAAGGCTGTCTGGCATGTCATAAATTTGTTTATGCTTCTCATTCTCTTGACTCCTGGTATTTCATATGATGACACTCTCTTGCTATGGGCACATGCTTTACACTTTCCACAGGGAGGGAACCCTTTCAGTTCTTTGATTGTCCCCTTTGTCTGTGGAGTTTTCTCTAAATGACTATGTACAAGCATATCCCTTAATGATCTTGCTTTTTTAAATGTTAGCAAAGGGGCTGATGGAATGTCTCTCCCTATGATCACATCTGTCTTTAGAATATGCCAGTTCCTACGAAGAATAATCCTCAGGGAACCTGAATTTTCCGAATAAGTCGTGATCATTCTAAACTTATTTGTGTCATCCTTTTTTACAACTTTGTTTTTTCTTTGTCGTATCTCTGTCCTGGTCATTGTTTCAACTTTTTTCAGTGTTGTTTTTAACAGATTAATATCATATCCCCGGGCCAAAAATCTAGTAGTACTTTCCCTGGCTGCTGATTAAAAATCACATTCCCTAGTACTATTTCTCTTTAATCAGAGAAATTCCCCATAGGGTATACTTTGTTTCAGCCTAGGTGGGTGACTGATAGTAGAGTGGAGTGTAGAGTTTCCCGCCGTTGATTTTCTATACAGCGACGTACATATTTGTCCTTCTATTATGGAAACTCTTAAATCCAAATAGTTCACTGCCACTGAACTTATCTATCCCGTGAATTTTAAATTCACTCCATTCTGATTTAGATGATCTAAAAAATCATACGCTGAGGTTACTGACCCTTCCCAAATTAGAAAAAGATCATCTATGTATCTATGCCATGATACAACTTTCTTCGTCCATGCTTGATTCTCTACCGACCTAGACACCTGCTCCTCCCACCAGCCCACGAATAAATTAGCGTAGCTGGCCTTCTGTTTTTAAACAGAAGGCCATTGAAATTTGCTGAGCATAATTCCATGCTTTTAGAATTTACCGAATTTTGTCTAACAGCTACGCAAATTTATTCTGAAGCATCGGGGATTTTTCCGGACCTGCACCGTGCCCTGGACTGAACTGAGAACTGAACAAGTGACAGCTCAGCGAGACCGGTTAAGAAGATTTGTCTTTTCTTCTTTGCGCGCACTGTCTCGCACATGGGGGACCGGCAACTCGTTAAAGGGATCTAACCCGCAGTTAGGCTTGTTAGGTATTTTACCTACGCGACGCGGTATACAGCAACAGTAATGGCAAACGAAATGTTAAAGGAGCGCGAAGCATCGGCTCTTCGCATATGATGGAGCAAGGTTTCATAAATGAAACTTGCTTGTACGCAATCCTCCTCATAGTATTAATTTATTAAAGTTGTATTGTTAATACTAACCTTTGCATACACTACACAAAGGGGAAAGAAGCTTGCATATGTGTTTTACTAATGAATAACGCTTGTCTGTAATCCAAAATGGCTGCTGAAGCGCGGGAACCTCACTGCGCATGTTGCAACCTGATCACATGGTGTGACGTCTTTCTTTGCTTGGTGGGAAACTTCTGCTTCTGCGCAGTATGCATTAAAATGGCTGCTTGGTGTTTTCACATGCTTCAGCTTGCTCTCATGTCATTATTAAATTGTCGTTTTCTTAACGCTACTAATGCAGCATAGTATTATAATTAATAGGGAATAGAGTAGGAAAAGTGGGCATACAGTGAAACATTTTATTTGTGATTTTAATATTTTCTTCTTGCACTTTTATTAGTTCGTAAACTTGGGCCTGGGTTGGTGACTTGTAACTCGAGAGACGATGGTTCTGCGCATGTATCCTGTGTGCCTGCCAAGTGAAGTCAACTTGGACGTCTGCTGGATGCTGGATGCTGTACTTTATGTTTCCTGTGGACAAAATGATACTTTTCCCCTGTAAAATGTATAACATTTGTCGTGAGACGGGTGGGAAATAAAGCGAATGTATTAATTTGAAGGGGTGGGAACGTAAAGACAATAGGCTTTACAATTTAGGCCAAATCGATATAGTGCGAGAATCCACCCCCTGTCCCTGTCCAATCAGAAGTAGTGGCCCCATATTTTAGCAACATTAAGGGGAGGTACATGGGCGTAGAAGGGTATAATAGAATATAGCATTAGTAATTAGTTAGAACAGATGATCCCGAAGTCTGAGGAAGGTGATGCTGCAGAGAACAGAAGAGCTCCAGACTGTCATGCTGATCGGTTGCTGACTGAATCTCTGTCCTGAAGAGGTCCTGAGGAGGGGGCGGCGGAGTCCATTAGAAAGAAGGCACGGGAGAATCGAGGGAAGTCGAGTATCAGAGAGGGGAACGACGCAGGCGTCGTTGTAGAGAGGTCACCGGTCCTGTCCTGATCCTGGAAGAAGTCTTGGCTCTTCATCCTTCCTGGGTCCTATTCTTTCCAACTCCTTGGCTAAGGGGTTTTGGTTCTCGCACTTAGGTAAATATAATGCAACCTTTAGTTGCGCTGCTATCTCTATCCTCTCCCTTTCTTTAAACACCGTCATTGATTAGCAATAATCATTTCTATGCTTAATCTTGGGTATTTCGATTAAGTACCATGTCGCTCTGTATTTTACTCTGCTAAATCTTTAGATAAACATTTTAAAACTTCCTGACTCCGTGGTTATTTCAGGATTATGTACTATATTGAATGTCACTCATTTTAAATTTCCCAATTAGCAAAGGATTCATTGGTAAGTCATTACTCTTCAATCAGAAGGTAATTGGTAGCAGGGATTTTTGATAAGAGTAACAACTGATAAAACCCAGCGTAAGTATTAGCGTAGTGTGAATGTATGGGCCCAAGTGAGTATATGGTGTATGAATGCTGTTTGCTAATATCGCGCTGGATCACATATTTAAATCAAAGTCAGCTGTGAGTGGAGACAGCGCTGCCGACACAACTAACGCTGATGGCACAACCGGCAACTTAAAAAAACGAGCAATAACGCTTGAAAAAATGAAGAAAAAGGAAATAAGTCGATGGTGGGAAGCAACATCGCTACAAAATTACCTGGATGTAAACAGACTACAGAGGGGCCTGAGAATATTCATAATCCCTACATTAGCGAACCCTAGACCTGAGCTACTAAAGGATTGGACTGAGAATACTAATGCATGATCGACTACCATGCTAAGAATCTTGATTAAAAATGCATGGATTGAACACACTGAACTTACCACCCAAATCAAAAGCATAATGGATGACTTTGAAAAATAAACGGACCAAGAAACCGTCAAGAAAATACTGAAACCAATTGAGGAACGCCTCAAGGCCCATGAAAAAGATGTAATAGAACGCAAACAACGCAGAGATGAATTTGATTATGCAGCAGGAAGGATCCTGACATTTGCGAAGAAGTTTGACAAAGCCCGACAACAAATCGCAAAGGATAGAACATTGGGAGCAATGGAGCAGAGAGCATCAGAATCAGGCACTGACCAAAGCTCCGACCTCGGATCATCAGAAGACCTGAGCAACAAAATAGCACCAAAGATTTCTTTTTCCGAGGAACTTCGGATGCTACAGAAAGAAAACGAACACTCATTTCAGGCAAAGCAAAGAGGCAGAGGAAGGGGCACAAGAGCGAAAGTCAGAGAAGAAGGCAACGAAGGAAAACAAACAAACAGTGGCTTGGGAACACGGGGCCAGCAAGCGAAGAACAAATAATGGCTGTACAATCAAAAGAAGTAACGGTAATAAATCTCTCAAATAGACAATTATCACATGAGGACATTGAGACTTTGAAACTAGGACTTTCATTTTGTCCAACATCAAAAGTAAATTATGCACAATTGAGGATAGATTTATTTAAATTTGTCAGGAAGTTGAAACTTTTTAAATTGCATGCATTATGTCCAAATAGGGCAATCGTTGATGTGCCAACAACTAATATTTCTCCACAGGCCGACTTGACAATAAAAGACTTGGAGACGCTACAGGCACTACACAGTTTAGAAGGAAATGATGAAACCATACCTAGCATCTCTAATGACCCACTAGATCCTACAAACATCCAATACAGTCAAACAACCCTTGGTATCGATACAGGAGGGACTGAGACAACTAACTTTAGAATGCCATCAAGGTCCATTCCCCAACTACCAAAAGATTATATTGATGTATTCTCAGACACAGTTGCAGAAGACATCCTGAGATTGAGCAGGGAACACTTGAAACAGAGTAATCTCAATAAGAGACAATGGGACATACTGACTGAGTTACAGAAAGACCAAACAATAGTCCTCAAATCCTCTGATAAGGGGGGAAACATAGTTATACTGAGTAGAGAGAACTATGTGAAAGAGTTACTTAGATAAGTGAGGAACAGTACCTGCTATATCAGAACTGATAGGGAATATTTGCATAATGTGATAACACACTGCACAGAAAGATTATTAAAGTGGCATGAACACCAACTACTCAGTTGCGACGAACTACAGTTTTTGAAAAATGAAACACCCATTATTCCCACACTCTACTTGTTACCCAAGGTGCACAAGGATGCACTAAATCCACCCGGTCGTCCAATCGTCTCCTCAAAAAATAGAAGTTTTGAGAATACCTCAATCTATGTAGACCACTTTCTGCCACCATATGCACAGAATTTGGATTCCTACGTCAGAGATACACAAGATTTTATCCAAAAATCAAACAACCTGTGTTGGGGCAAAGAATGTTGGCTAGTGTGCTTAGACGTGGAAAGTCTGTACACTAGTATTAGACACCAAGATGGAATGAATGCCTGTAAGTATTTTTTGAGAATGAGAGGAGCAAAGTTCTTACAACATACACAGATGATCATGGAAATGACCGAGACCTGTCTACAGGAGAACATTTTCCTGTTTGAAAATACATTGTATAAGCAAACACAAGGGCCAGCCATGGGGACCTGCTTCGCCCCCAGCTATGCCAATTTACTGGTGGGGTGGTGGGAGGAGCAGGTCCTCTGGAACCAAGATCAGAACAGATTCATTGATCAGATAAGTGTATGGCTCAGATATATTGATGACGTCTTCCTCGTTTGGGAGGGAAAAGAGGAAGACCTCAAAACCTTTTTATCTGTCATCAATAGTAACAACATAAATCTGAGATTCACCATGAACTATAGTCAGGAGACAGTGGATTTTCTTGATATCAAAGTCTCACTGAGAAACGGCACAATCCATACAGATCTCTACAGGGAGAGCACTGCTGGAAACTCGATCCTCCATGCGGATAGCTGTCATCCACCAAGCTTCCGCTGGAGCATCCCTTACAGTGAGTTCCTCAGAGCCAAAAGAAACAGCAGTACCAATGAGAGCTAAATGAGAACTAGACAGGACATGCTAGATCGTTTTTGTGCTGGAAAATATCCTAAGGGGAGCCTTATGAAAGCGAGTGCTAGGGCTGATGACAAGTCGAGAGAAGAATTAGTGCAAGGAAAACCACACACAACTAGGGAACCTGACAAAGAACCGATTTGTTTCATTACAAGATTTACAAGTCAAGCAAACAACCTACGCAAGATCTTAAAGAGTAGGTGGGCAATCCTCTGACAAGATACAATTCTGAGAACCAAAATAGGTAACACACCTAACATTACCTTTAAGAGAAATATGTCTTTGAAAGATATGTTAGTACACAGTCATCTAGCAAGTAACAAACAAACATGGCAGCAGCAAAGCAGAGGATTTAGAAAATGTGGTCATTGCAAAGCTTGCAAATACAGCACCAATGTTCATGAGATCACTCTAGACAGGATCAGGAAGAGACACTGCATCACGAAACCAATCACCTGCAAAACAGACTTTGTAGTATATGCAATCGTCTGTCCCTGTGGAAAATGGTATATAGGGTCCACTACATTTCCTGTACAAAAGTGTATACTCAAACACTGGCGTGCCATCACCAATACAGACATGAGCTACAGCACAGTACGACACTTTAGAGAACACCATGATGGGGACTGGACTAAAGGTAGATTTTTTGGCATTGACACGGTAGCCAAACACCCTAGGGGTGGTAACAGAACAACTGCACTACACAGAATGGAATCAAGGTATATACTTGAAGCAAGCAGGCAGTCTCGCACCACATGGTATGAATCAGGATGAAGAGCTTCACACACACTTATAAACTTTAAGCTCCTATATGCAACTCCGATTTCTTTAGTTTTAGATTTGTAAATACTTGGAAACGTCTTAAATGTATATTGTTTTGACTATATAGACACATTATATGATTTAGTGATACCATTTTCTCCTCCGGTTATTGAGAGAGGAAGTATAACGATCATTAATATTTTTAGGTTGTATTTGTTTACAATGTTGTACTAAAACCGTTCTCTTTCTCCTTTGCAGATAATTTGGAAGCTTCCTTGCACATCTGCTGGTAGTGTTGAAGCGATAATAGAAGGCGACCCCCATGTGGCAACACCTTTTTTTAGATTCACCGAGGTGAGAGAGTAATTTAGCTTTAGAAGGGTACAACACCCTCAAGTACAACATCAACTAATTGTATGGTTGAATAGGGCACTACACCCTAAAATAATGAATTAGGTAAAGATTTATTACAACCTGTGTTATACATTGATAAAGTTTTTGTTGACAGAGAATGAGAAATCACGAAATGTGAAGTATTTTGTTTATGTTTTCTATGACACACTTTTTTTCACGTTGTTTTCACGATCTATAAATATAAGCAACATGGTGGAAGTCGGGTTATGTGACAAAGATCGTAAGATCGAAAAGCGTCAGTTTCGTTGGCTTGAATAAACAAACAACCCAAAAACCATTTCCGCGTTGGTTTGGCTGTTTCCTCTGGAGTGTAAGGCGAGAGGATTTCATGTGGAATATATATATATATTCCAACAGCAGATTACAATAATACGCGCTCTCAGGCCGGTAGAGCAAACCGGCGTTTAAGATTCCAACAGCAGATTACAATAATACGCGCTCTCAGGATGCAGTCAAAGGGAAAAATGTATTGCCCAAAGCAACGCGTTTAGGAAGAGACTTCCTTGTTCACACAATGAGCAATGTGAAATCTGTGCAATACATAGATTCTGTGGACATAGACAGCGGACTCTCACAAGGTACATAGTGGTACACGCAGCGTGGCGGCCATCTTAGCGGTAGAAATTCAATTGCAATACAACATTAATATGCATGCTGCCTGAATCTAAAAGTGTCAATCATATTATATACATCATAATATTCACACCTTATTGGGTATTCATAATGTCATAAGTCGGCAGGGAAGGAAAAGAGACGAGAGAGATATAGAATATAGGACAGTTCCAATATGTCAGCCAGAGTTGGATGCTGATGTACTACACCCTCTAAAAATCGGGGGCTGTCCATCGCAAGTTACATATTCTCAGCCTCCCTCGCTATGCATTGCACGGTTATTAATGCACGTAAATCCGGTGCCGTAAGCTCGACATCAACTCACATAAATAGCCAGCAAGTGTGTATCTGTACAATGCATTGTTAATCATCTCAAGTGATATACGAATAAATATATGGCATATGGAACATTTGACACAATGTCCCATATATATTGTGGGCATATGTCAATCAAAAACCCACTGGATTTTTCCTTCCAATAAGACATGGCCCATCGCTGACTTCTGCATATAAGACCAATACTAGAGCCAAGTGGCAGAGTTCTAGCTGATAGGTCATCTACTGTCAAGAGACAAACAACGATAACAGTGAATATATGTGAAAAAATATCTTATCTAGTCATAAATGGTGCACTCCCAGAAGGACGGAAGAAAAGGGTAGGTGGCCCGTGAAGTGTCCGTAATCAATCGGTGGGCCCCTTCCTTTCCTCCTGTGAAGAAAGAGAAAAAGAAAGAAAGTAGATTAGGATTAAAAATATGTATATACAGTGTCACAATTACATTAATACTATACAGTCTTAAAAAGATATACATCTAATACACATCATGCAACAGAAGAAGCTATGTTAGAGAATCAGTACTGGGGGATACATGTTCCTTATTCTTCATTTAGATGTGTTGCTAGCTCCTCATCCAGATTGTGTCCCATCGGGTACCTGGTCTCAAGGTCAAGGATCCATTTGGATTCCTTTTTTCTGAGTTTCAACTCTCTGTTACTTCCTCTGGGACCCACTAGTACTTGTTCTATGGCAATGTAATGCAAAAGTGAACTATTGGACAGGTGGTATTCGACAAAATGTCTTGCCACAGGATAATGGGGGTCTTTGTTGGTAATAGCCCTAAGGTGTTCCATTCCCTTTGTGTATTGTTGTGCACCACATACTATGTCCTTACTGAAAATGTAAATATGTATTTGAGGATTAACCAATTTTAATGTGTTTTAGACACCAGAAACCATGCTCTGGGGCCTAGCCAGCCATGCTGCAGTGTGAAGAGGTCAGAAGCCAGCAATGCCAGTCAGAAAAAAATGGGAATGATCACTAAAAAACAGGGACTTTCTCACACCAGTTATTTGCTAATTGCAAGTATCAAATCCCTAATAGGGTGTCAGTGTTAGTCGCAAACAGTTAACGTCACAGTACAGCAAATGATAACATCAAACATGCAGTTGGCAGAATATCACACTGTAAGATTTGTCCTGAGAATTCTGAAAAAGAGAACAAGGCAACATAAGAGGTTTCCCAGAAAAAACAAGATACAGTTTTATGATAAGGAGCTGGAAATTTTAGTGTGGGCCAGGAAATGAGAGACTGTTTTGAAAAGCATCTCTAATAGTATCAGTCACAACCAAGAAAAAACATTTAGAGAATAATCCAAGATAATGGTCACAAACATACGTGGTAGAAATCAGAACAATATGGTATGATCTTAAGTCATGAACAAAGGAAACACTAGCCACCAGCATGAAGGAATCTGCTGCAACAGGAGGATGACCCAGCTCGAAGTCACCTCTGGGGCAGCTATTAAAATCTACTCTACAGTCTGAACTAGTGTCAGGAGTATTATCTATAGACACTTCAATTCCCAGAAATAATATTATAGGTACTGAATTTTCTATTTTATTTTAATTATAAAACACCCCTGGGTGTATAAAAGCTATGTTTTTAACATAATAAATATATGCATTACAAAACCCCACAGTGGGGTTTAAACCAACTTTTAACAAAAAATTATGGATAACATATTCCGTTTTGTTGTTGTTTTAAAAAAAAAAAACTACGTTTTATTTTTGAAGATACCTTAAAAAATAAGCTAGTTTTAACGTTTAGAGCATAATAATATAACAGTATAGCCTTTATTAAATTAATTAGATACATGCATGAACATTCATTATGAAACAACGCACACAAATGATATGTTTCCAGACACTGAAAATACTGACCTACACTGCTGATGAGGCATCAGGCACAAAAGAACTTGATGTTGATGTACATGTGACCCTAGATACTTCTCCTAGCGCCAAAGAAGATGGTATAATCATAGAGACATGGATCTTTTCAACTTCCATTGCAACATCTCCTGTTGTACCAAAGTCCACGCCACAATATGCTAGATGTAGGTTTACACAAGAGTCTGCTGGAGAAGGAGCTATTGCATCATTAGAGCACCTATTATTTGGTACACCTAAAACTTCTGATTTTCGTTCGTTAGAAAGACCAATGATAACCATGCCAGAAACTAATATCTGTGAGCTCAGTTGAAGTGTTAAGGAGATTCAGAAAGCCATATCTAATCCAGTAGTATTTTAAGGGCTGGAATGTCTCATTTTTGTGAGGCAGTGAAAGTCATATTTCAGGCAAAACCTGCAGTCTCACTTATATACAGATACATGTCGATAGGCTTTAGGGTGGTCTGTAGAGATTAGCATCCGCTGCTACTTCAATGTGCAGATGCACATCTAAAAGCAGGTATAAATGGTGTGTGAAAACAGTGACAGGGCCAGAATTCTATCTCAAATCACATTCACTCTGGGGGAAATTCAAGCAGCTAACATTACTAACAGATCTAAAATTGAAAGTCTAAAAAGTGAAGAAGGGTCTAATTTGTCTGTAACGTCTAAACATTGCACTAGTAGAGCAACTAGAGCGTAGGGGAATTTAATTGTAATACCACTTCAATTGGAAAGTCTACTACAAGACGTTCATAAATAAATTTGGGGCATATTAGCAATGCCTGGCGATAATTATCACAAAGCGCAATTAGCGCTTGGATAATTATCGCCAGGCATCGCCGGTTTCTATCGCGGAGTTAGCGTGCAATCAGCAATGCTAATCTCCAAAGCGATAGAAACCTTGGAGAACAGTGTGAATATCGCCTGAAAACAGGCGATATTCACACTGTTCCCAGTTCTGCTTGCTGATAGTGCGAGGGGACTTAGCCATGTAATCCACCTCTCATTGGATTACATGGCTAAGTCAGGGTGGGACCAGGTGTTAGCAAACCAGCGCTAAACGTGTTTAGCGCTGGTTCGCAATCACCGCCCCTGCCTCGCTGATAGGCGTTAGCGACCTCAGCGACTGTTTCCAGTCGCTGTTAGGTGGGGAACGCCTACTTTGCATGCCATTAGCGTTAAATATCACTGGCATTCAAAGCGGCACCCAACCCGGTCGCTATCGCCTACAAGCTGTCGCTAACAGCAGTTAGCGACAGCTTGTTGATAAGGCGATAATATTATCGCCGCTTTAGCGGGAAAAAGTCCCGCTAAAGTGGCGATAATCGCCTTGCTAATATGCCCCTAAGTATTAAACGTTGGCTCACAATTTTACATATTTATGTATGGTAAAGAAACGTCTTTCAAAAAAAGTTTGTATAATCCTAGAAATAGCATATTACATACTTTACTTTAGTTAAAAACTTGTTACAATAATTGAACCTTTAAATTACAAAACATGCGTTTGACTTTCTAGCCTCGAGAAGCAGTTGTTTGTGACATCATTCCTGCATGCACAGGCTTCAGCAGTTCCGGAAGCATCATATCCTGGAGGTGGAGCTCTCATCATATTTTCATCCTCACCATCTTATTCATCCGATATTATTTCTGATGGCCTGTCTTTTTTTATTGTTATGTTGTGAAACGTAGCACAGGTGGCTATTATTTAGAACGCATTAAAGGGTCATATTCCAGTGCAACCCCACTCTTATAGAGACATTGAAACCTTCATTTAAGTATTCCAAATGTCATTTCAATAACTGATCTTGTATTTTTATGCACATAATCGCAGTTCCACTCTTGCAGTTTTTGATTGAAGTAAGGTGTTGTTAATATTCAAGGACATATGGAATAAGCACTGTCACCTGTAAGTATATGCATATATTTAATATTCTGTACTAACACCCTTAATCAATGTAATAATGTAGTCTAGTTGAACTTGTATCCTTGCCAAGTAACTATCCATCTCTAAACTCTCCTAAACCCAGACTGTTATATAAACACGATATCTAAAAACCATGAATTTTGAATCATGTTTGCTACCTCTAAGGCTGACAACAATGTCAGTGATGAGGCGGGTGGCATTGGAAACCAACTGGATAGTTAGAGTGTGGTGACTTTTCCTATTCCTGTAAATATACTCTGTTTCAGGAAGTGGACACATGAGGATATACGTTACATCCACTCATTCAATTACATTTGCAATAGGATGAAAAGCCAACATAGTGGCTTGTAATTCAGCTCAGGTATTAGGAAAAGAAATATGGGTATTTCATTTGTCAAGCATAGCATCTAGAACGTTTCAGATTATTCTAGGAAGAGTACGCTGACACCAGTTGAGGATCATTAGGAAAAGTGTGTCTATCAACGTATACTGTAAGGATTGTCGTAAATACTAGCATACCCTACTAAATTATTGTTAACAAATGTAAGCAGCTTGAAAAGTATTCCCAGCGCTGTGTTGGAGATGCTCCTAGTAAGAGTCGTAAGAAAAAAAGAGTACATGGAATTATTTAGAAGAGACCTTTAACACAAAATATGGGAAAACCTGTACTGTAAAGGATTGTTAAGACTAGAGGCCATATGTAAGAAATTGGGTTGTTTGTTGACTGGAGTTTGAGCACTCGTCAGGTAGCAATCACAATCCTTGTCAGGTAAAGGCACAAGCCAACCCTAAATTAACATGTGCTCAAACCTCTGGTAGCTTAGCAAAGAGCTGTGAGACATAACTTACAGGCAATGTGTGAAGTATATGTGCAACACACACTTTAAACAGTAATACAGTAAAACTCCACACAAAAAGGATCCCACAACAAGTTAGAAAAATAGAGTACAATTTGATTAATAAATCAAGGCCAAAACAACAAAACAAAACCAGAGTTATGAATTTTCAAAGATTTTAGTGAAAATAGCACCACAAAGCACCAACCTAGAGATATCTGGTCACGCTGGACCCAGTGAAAGTCATACTTTTAGGCCAACTGCGATGGAGCACAGGTTGGGTACAGCCACCAGGTTAGGTCAGCTGAAGTTTACCTTCTCAAATCCATTGCAAGAGTTCCATTCATGATGGAGGGGGCTGCGAGGAGCAGGGAGTGAGTCACTGGAGGCTGTCAGTGTAACGTAAAGAGCAGGCCAGGCATTGTGGGCAAGCATTGCAGGAGCTTCAGTTTGGCAGACGCTCACTAACTGTAGAAGCTGTAGTGTGAAGAGGCAGCTCCCGGAGCTTCATGTTGATTTGCGGTTTGAGCAGCGAAGTCTCGGTGCGAACAAGCCCTTTCGCAGTTGCAAAGAGCTCAAAAGCTCGAATACAGCTCCCTGAGTCACACCAAGGATCAAGGACCTGAGGGGCACCAAACAAAAACTCACTACAGCTGGGTTCAGGGGCTAGTACAGGATGTTGGGGTGCCTTTTATGTCCCTGAGGCTCAGATAATAAGGTCGAAAGACTAGCCCTTGGAGCCACTCTGGTGTCCTGAGTTTAAGGGTGAAGTTGCAGGTCCAGTGCTCTTCTCTCAGGCAAGAGGGCAGCAGGCATCAGGTCAGCACAGCAGGGCAGCAGTTCCTTTAGAGTAGCAGTCCAGCAGAGTGGCAGTCCTTTCAGCAGCACAGCATCCCTTCTTTCTGGCAGATTATTCACAGGCCCAGAAGTGTACTGAAGGGTTGGTGTCTGAGATCCAGTATGTGTACCTAATTATGCCTTTGAAGTGGGGAGAAGCTTCTAGAGGAATGCCTTTGAAGTACACAGGCACCCTAACTCCCTGGCCCTGACTCCAGACTAACTACAGGGGGTATACAGCACTTTGTGTGAGACAGGGCACAGCCTATTCAAGTGTAAGTGGGACTTGGCCCAGCCTCTTTCTCCTATCCTGTCAGTGATGGCCCATCCAGTCACACCTAAGCTCCCAGTTGTGTGTGGCTGTCTAGGAGGAATACACAACGCTAAACTGTCAACTACACCCAGTCATGGGACCCAGAGTCAGGCTGCAGACACCAAATGGCTAAGGCAAGAAAATCCCCCTTTCTAAAACCCATCACAAATAATGGGGTTACCTCGTGTCCCTCAGAACCTGGCTGTAAAATGATATAAGCTACAATGTGTTTTGTTGGGTGTCCCAATTGCTTTGAATGATTGAAATGGTGTCTAGAATATATCACCAATGTTTACAGATCAATATATGGTCTGGAGAGTTGAGTAGACAATATCCACAACATAAGTGGAGTGTGGTCCTAAATCCGCCCGATGTTTAGCACCTCATAGTACAAATCAATGAAACAATAGACAACACAACCTAACCATAACTTATTACGTATATTCACAATTAAATATCCAAATACTATAATACATTTTCTTCATATAAGGCTAACACAAACAAAAAATGAAAAAAGCAACGTGACTTGGAGAAGAATTGACATAAAGTACAAGAGTGCATAACATAACCCAATAAAAAAATGTACATGAAACAAAAATAAAGAGATGTCCATTCCTCTTGTATCAGCTGGTTCAACATGCATCCATCTCATAATTAATTCCATCTAAAGGATGGTTGACAAAGAAAATGGACTAATAAAATTGTCATCGACATTTCAACCCTTTTCGTATGTGTTATTGGGTACACATCATGGCGAGTCTTCCTCAGGAATAGTAAATTAAGGACAGCCAAGCTGTAATGGGATTGTTTAGGGAGTGGGACTCCTGCACCCTAGGATGGAGCCCACAGCAACGGGTCTGGCAATTATCTTGCAAGGATGGAAAGTATTCTAAAATTACAGTGTTTCCTGTAATGTGCCCAAGTCCACTGTATGCAGGTAGAAAAATCTTTGAGCCCTCAAGATTAAAACACAAAATATTCTTCTCAATGAAGGGATTAAATTCCAAAGATGCTGTTCTGTAGTCAAATTCAAAGTTAACTTTTTGGAGTGTAGATAAATGCAATTCAATTCTATAGAGTTTCCAGAAAATTGCAAGATGACCCTCTTCTTCAAGTGAAATCTTCCCTGTCCTCAATTTACTATTCCTGAGGAAGACCCGCCATGAAGTGTACGCCCTAATACATACACAAAGGGTTGAAAGACAGACAGCAATTTTATTGGTTCATGTTCTTGGTCAACCATCCTTTAAATGGAATTAATGATGAGATAGGGCGCATGTTGAACCAGTTGATACAAGAAGGATGGACATCTCTCTATTTTTGTTTCATGTACCTTGTTTGTATTGTGTTATGTTAGGCACTCTTGCACTTTATGTCAGATTTTCACAGAGTCACGTTGTGGTTTCCATTTCTGTGTTTGTGACAGCCTTATACAAAGAAAATTGTGTATATCATTTGGATATATGATTGTGAAGATGCACAATAGGTAATGGTTGTGTTATGTTGTTTATTATTTCATTGGCTTGTGCTATGGGTTGTTAAACATTGGTCAGATATATCCACTTATGTTGTGGATATTGTCTACTCAACACTCCAGACCAAATATTGATCTGCATACTTTGGTGAAATATTCTAGACACCATTTCAATTATGCAAAGCTATTGGGACACCCGACAGAATACATTGTAGCTTATACCCTTTCTAAAAGTGGCATTTTCAAAATTGTAATTTAAAATTCAACTTTTCCATAAGTTAGGATTTTAATTCCAATTCCAGAGACACCAAAAATGAACTGGTTATCTGTTCCCATTTGGAAATTACACTTATATAATATAATAAGATAACTCCAATGTCATCCTTTTGGAGAGGTAGGCCTTGAAGTAGTGAAATATTAATTTAAGAATGTATCACTACCAAGACATGTAAAACTTAAAAGTACATATCCTGCTTTTTAAATCCATTGCACCATGCCCTCTGAGTTGTACAGAGCCAACCCCAGGGGTAACATATGTATTAAAAAGGAAGGTTTGGACCTGGCTGAAGGTTTAATCTGGCAGGACAAAATGGCAATTTAAAACTGCACACCCACAGAATGCAATAGCAGGCCTGAGACATGTTTAAGGGTGCTACCTAGGTGGGTGGCACAATCAGTGCTGCAGGCCCACTAGTAGCATTTAATTTACAGGCCCTGGGCCCAGGTAGTGTTACTTTACTAGGGATTTACAACTAAATGAAATATACCAATTGGGTATAAGCCTATCTAACATGTTTGAAGGAGAGAGCACAAGTACTTCGGAACTGGTTAGCAGTGGTAAAGTGTGCAGAGTTCTAAGATCATGAAAAACAAAGTCAGCAACAACAGGAGGTCTGAAGGCAAAAAGTTATGGGAAAAACAACATATAAAATGCCTGTGCATCACAAACTGATACGAATTATATTTTTCACTGAATTATTGCAAAAATTTAATTTATAAAGACTCATCTTAAGAATGGTACAAAAATAATAAATAGACTGGTGCTGAAGGTAGCTGAGTCATTTTGATTTTACTGGCATTCATAAGGCAAATTCATTAATGCAGATAAAAGTCATAATATTTTGTTTTGCGTAACATGTCTCTTAACAATTCTTACGATTCTAAAAGGTACACTCAATTTAATAACACTACAGTATGCAAACTTGTGAAGGATGGCTGCTGAATTGGGGTGGACAAGTTTCAAACAAATTATTTGTAGATCATGACCTATATCAGTAGTGTGCATTTTCCTTACTGCTCAATCAAGATAGCACATTGTTATTCACTTGCGGTTTTCAGGAAATACATGTTTATGGAATTGTTAAGATGAAGACAGATCCAAAAGGCTGATTTATAGCTTTACCAGCTGAGTTTCACCTCTCACTGTGGCAGATGTACATATGAGGAATGGAAATTCAACCACATTTTATTAAGCCTTATACATTGTCGTGGAGCGTTCTCCTATAAAGTGGCTTCCTCTACCATTGTGGATGATAAATTACAACTGAAATTTCTAGTGAAATTTCCGCCATAGCTTGTATTTGGATGGTAGAAATGTCTCCACCAATATGGGCACTGAAAATGTTCCCGAGATTAGGGCTTTGCGGTGATAGCAAATGAAAACTTCAGGATTAATATGATTAATGTGGTGAAGAGTCTAAGCAGAACTACTATTGCATTGCAATTGTGCTTGTTGCAAGGTGAAAGTATTATGGGGTATGGCAGGGGTGCTTTACCATGAAATACTAGCAAAGTACACAAAGGTGGACCCTGGGTACTCTTTCAGTACACCTCCTAACAGTCCTGGTTTAGTGGCAAAGAGCAGACAGGCTACAAAGAAGAACATGTTAAGCATTTCACATCACCAACATGGATGATAAGTAATTGACATGGTTTTAAAGAAATACAACACCAATTTATAAAACTAGCTCTGATTTTTATATATTTGTACACACCAAAATGAAATCAATGCATTCAGTATAACCAGAGTTATCAATTTTAAAGCACTAAATAAATCGGTACTTTGCAAAGTGAAAAGATTAATGATGCGGTCAGTGGTAAAAACACATATATGCAATTGATAACTTAGAGGGTGAGTTTAATGGAACCCACTCAGAGTTAAGGTATTGAGAGTCCCCCAACCAGTTCACAACAGCTAGCATGAGTTTACCTAGCCAGGGGAGCAGGGTACAGAGGTGCACTTCAGCTGTCAAACGGAGCTGTCAATCAGTTTTGCGGTATTGGAAATGGTTATCTTAGCAAAAAGGTACTTGCGAAGTGAGTTGAGCGAAACCCTTTGGAGACAAAGCAAGGAGCTGGCCCTGAACCAGGAGTCCCCAGGCAGATCCAATCAACCTGGCTCGGGGGACTCGGTGCCAAGGTGCTCTTGGCTATCAATGGTGCTGAACTTGATCCATGGCCAGAGGAGTTGGCAGGTGTGCCAAGAGAGGGTGACCACAGATAAAAGATCTTTATGATGGAGCCACAGGGGTAGTTGGTCATTTGTGCAGTTGATTCTCTTCTCTTGAAGCGTCGAATAAAGCAGTTTGTATTTGGACTGACCACCAACAGGCCTTGGTACCTGCAAGCACTCCAGTTCAGGAAATCTTTGTCCAGAGGACCAGGCGAGCGTTCTAGAAAGCTGAACCTCACTGAGGTTTGGGAATATAGTTAATTCCCAGAAGCCACCTGCCCAGTGACTTTGAGGGGCCACGCCGGACAGTTGGGGGCAGGAATTCAAAGTCATGAACTTTGCAGTTTGTGCCTGCTGACTGCAGGGGACTAGTTCCTCTAGCCCAAGGGAGTTCTTCTGAAGTCTGGAGTTTGCAGAGGGGTTCACCTCCTTTTTAGCATTGGTCTCTTGCCTTGGTCGAGATGTAATCCAGCGGGTGCAGCTTGGCTGCCACAGGTGCAGAGCTTAGCGAATACCTACATAGAGTCCTGCCTTGTTGTGGAAATGGGTCTCTTCTTGTTATCACTTCAAATCTAAAGTTCTGGTGTCTCGGTGCCCCTTAAATCCTGGATTTATGGGGTGTGAGGACTACTAGCCAATGGACATCGAGTCCTGCTGCTAATCTGCCCTTCTAGTGACAACATCCTGTGGCTGTATGTCACAAAACCTAGTCAGAAACTAATTTTAAAGCTAAATTCAAGATGGCCACAACCATCCTCAACTGTACACCTCAGCTGGAACACCCTAGATGTGTGGTTAGCTTGGGGAGGTGGACGCCTAACTGCATAGCTAATTTCCCACCTACCTGCAAAAAACAGTGCCTGGAGAGGCTTTGTCCTAAAGTGTAAGACAAGTTCCTTTGTCCAAGGGCGACAGTGAAGCCTTTGAGGCTCACCTCCGTACCGGCCTAACTCACCAGTCATCCTGTGTGGGTGGAGGTGTCATCTCTTGCTCACAGAGGGCAAACTCTCCCCAGCATGAGGTCATACTTCTGTCTTGGTGGCAAACATTTGAAAAAGCCTTCCAAAGCACAAGAGCACTGGTTAAACTAGGTTGCACTGTCTAAAGTGCCACCTGGGTACATGCTGGTTACCCTTGACACCAGCAGTGTGTGGGGAGTTAAAAAATATAGTGTTTGATACCAAACATGAAAGAAATCATCTGGGCCATAACGGAGCTAGACATCTCCTTATGCCAGCTCAAGTTATGTTATGGACCGCTGGTCACTTGCAGTAGAATTACATTTAGAATACTTCACAGGGCAAAATATGCTTGCACATACATTTCCACACACTTAACATAATGCACCCTGCCTCCTGGGCTATAGAAGGCCTGCCTTAGGGGTGACCGACATATATTTAATGCAGTGAGGTGACCCTGTCACACATGGTGTGTGCAGGGTCAAGCTCGAGCAGGCAAGCTGCTCATGCAGGGCTGACATGACAGACCTGCAGAATTTGATTCTACTCAGGCCACTCAGGGTGGCCAGAAGGGCTACAGCCCTGGTATCCCTTTTACATCTCTGTTCTTGCTACCACTGATACTGTATACTAGGGCCTTACAGGGTTGTAAAAGTTCTTGCCAATTGGGTGTACAAATTCTCATTTACAGTTTGAGTGAAAGAGTAATGGTGCTAGGCCTGGTTAGCAGAGTCCAGCACACTTTCATATCGATTGCCACTGCATCTAGCAGCAAAATGTGGGGGGATGATCATTCATTAAGGGCACTTTACAACAGTGCTCAATATCCTCTGGCAGCCAATGACAGCGTTAGAATTGTCACTCTTAATGTCACACCCGATTACCTCTTTTAGACTTGGCATGAATAAATTCACAAACACATGAAAGTCAACCCTTCAAAGAACTAGGTGCACCCCATCACCAGGAATAAGGAAAAAGTATGGGTTTAAGTGACTTGCTAAAGAAACAAGAACAAAGTAAACAAATATAAAGTGTTCAGGATTCTACAACTTGGCGCTATGGGCATAGAAGAGTTAGCCATTGCTACTTAAAGGTCTGTATCCTGGAGTGTGGCACAAAAGAAGTATCCTGGTATTTGTGACTCAAACAGGCTCAAATGACATGTAGAGCTACTGGAGTATAATGTGCATATTGGATATGCATATCATTTTACAAAGATTATTGGACCTGCCAAAGAGCAAGTGAAAAGAGAATAATGCACTAACATCCTAATTGTAGAGACATTTGCATTGTACTCATCCACAAAAGCATGTCTAGAGAGTATTTGCAACATGTGATTTTTTAAAAAATCATTCTAGTGAAAATAGTACTGATTTGCTTTGTTAATAAGGTATGTTTAAAAAATAACGTGATGCAACATTTAAACAAAATAAACACAAATCATTTTTTTACATTCCTGAAGATATTTTGCAGTGGAAAATGGTTGTTGGCAATGAGACAGCATATACCGACTTCATCCTCCTGGGATTCTCCAACCTTACTAAGTTCCACAGTCTTCTCTTTACTGTTCTTTTTGGTATCTACTCAATGACACTGGTTGGAAATATTGCCATCATTCTGGTCACCTGGCTAAATCCTCATCTCTACAAACCTATGTACTTCTTCCTTGGGAACCTCTCTTTCCTGGACATCTGCTACACATCATCAACTGTTCCTAAAATGCTAGAGACACTCCTATTGGAGGAAATGACAATTTCATACTCTGGCTGTGTGGCTCAACTGTATTTGTTCTTCTCCTTTGTTGGAACAGAATGTGTTTTGCTTGCAGTAATGTCATATGACCGCTTTGTTGCAATCTGTAACCCCCTTCTTTATAACATTGTTATGAAAAGTTCAGTTTGCCTTGAACTTGCCTCCTTTTCCTGGATAAGTGGTTTTCTGAATTCTGTTTTACACACAGCCTTGGTATTTCGATTGCCATTCTGTTTCTCCAACAAAATCAATTATTTCTTCTGTGACATTCCACCACTCCTGTCCATTGCATGTGGTGACACCTCTCTGAACAAACTGATGCTTTTGGTCATAGGAGTGTTTATAGCATGGACTCCCTGCCTGTGTATCATAGTATCCTACATTTTCATTATCTCCTCCATATTGAAAATGAGGTCTGTCATAGGGAGAAGGAAATCATTTTCCACTTGTGCCTCCCATATCACAGTTGTCATCCTCTTCTATGGAAGTTGTATTTTCAACTATTTGCAAACTTTCTCGAGCAACACACTGGACAAAGACCACCTCTTGTCTGCATTGTACAGTTTTGTAACACCCATGCTCAACCCTGTCATATATACTTTGAAAAACCAGGAAATGCTGCAGGCCTTAAAGAAGACATTCCTTAGCAAACATCTACACTGAGAAAATGATGCATGATATCAGGTTTTAACATTTAGGTTTGTAACTAAAGAAAATAAGATGTTCGGAATACCGGAGTCAAAGCACCCTTTTGCCAAAGAATGAGAATGCAAAAACTGAGTTATAACTTATTCCTGACTTCAGTTCAACGTGTGAGTTGGGTCAGACTGTATTCTGAGTTGCTCCAGCACGTTTGTCACTTCTTCCAGATGAACGGACAATTCTCAATGAAAATCAAATATTTCCATGTTATTGCCAGATAATTTGTGTTAGACTTGTCAGCCTTAGGCTGGTCTTCCCCCAGACATTTTGCCTCATTACCTTTGCTGATTCTTTTTGTTGGACTTAGGACTCTGAGCACTTTACCACTGCTGACCAGTGCTAATGTGCATGTGCTTCCCCCTAAACATGGCAACATTGGTTTGTCCACAACTGGTATATTTATTTTACTTGTAAGTCGCTTGTAGAGAGGTGTACCATATATCCAGGGTTTTGTCAATTAAATGCCCCTAGTGACAACCTGCAGCACTGTGTGTGCCACCCACTCAAGGAGCCCTTCAGACACGTCTCAGGCCTGCCACTGCAGGATCTGTGTGTGCAGTTTACTGCCATTTCGACTTTTCATTTTAAACCCCTTGTGAAGCCTTAAAATCACCTTTTATTATACATACGTCACCCAAAGGCAGGCCCTAGGTGTAGGATCCCCATAGTGCAAGGTGCTGTGTAAGTAAAAGGTAAGACATGTGCTTTTAAGTTTTGCATGTCCTGGTAGTGAAAAACACCTACATTCTTCTTTCACTACTGTGAAGCCTACCCCTTTCATAGGTTAACATTGGGAATTCATTATTACACTTTTAAGCTGTAATTCCTGATTGGGAAGGAGTGGCTATATCATGTTTTATATCTTTGGAATGGTAATGAAAAATCATCTTTACTGGTAAAGCTGGATTTATCACTGCTATTTTAGAAATGCTGTTTTTAGAAAATTGTTTTTTCTCTGTTCTTAAAACTCTGTGTGCCTGTAGCATGTCTCCAATACACGTGCGGGGTGGGTGACAGCTTGACTCTGTGCATTCCCTCCAGATAGCCACACACAACGGATAAATGTGTCTGAGTGCACAACTGCATTATGATGACTCATCCTGGGCAGGATAGGAGGGAGAAGATGACAATTACAGCTGAATAGGCAGTGTCCTGTCACCACACTATGGGTTGATTAACCCCAACAGCTAGTCTGTATCCAGGGCTGGGAAGAAAGGACTTCTGTGCTCTTCAAAGACCCTTCTTTGACATCAACCCCATTTCAAAGGCAGCACTGGTTACAAGTACTGGGTCGATGACCCCATCAAATCAGACACATCTGGGGCCAGATATATGACCATTTTTTACGGTTGCAGACGGGAAATCAGCACGTTTGCAACAGCAAAATAGGTCTGCCCCATGTACAAACTCTATTTTGTGAGTCGGTAACCTATTACCAACTCGCAAATTAGAGTTTGCGACTCACTATTAGGAAGTGGCGTGCCAAAGGCATCCCTTCCTAATAGTGAGTCCCACTGCAATGTAAGATTATTTTGCAGCTGCAATTGCGGCCGCAAAACTCTTGCAGTTTACCACCCATTTTAAATGGGTAGTAAGCCACTCGCTGTTGGACTTGGCCCTTTTTGCAGGGTCATCCCTAAACTTTTTGCCTTTCTCCTAGCCTTTTCTCTGACATGGTGTTGGTGGTTTTAGGCCTCTGGGCACTTTAACACTGCTGTCCAGTGTAAAGTGCGTGCGCTCTCTGTGTTGCATTTGGTAAGATTGGTCTACACCTGTTTGGCATATTTAATTTACCTGTCAGTCCCTTGTAAAGTGGTAGCTCATGTACCCAGGGCTGGTAAATTAAATGCTACTGGTGGGCTTGCAGCGCTGATTGCGCCACCCACCAAAGTAGCCTTTCAAACCTATCTCAGGCCTCTGCCATTGCAGGGCCTGTGCGCGCAGTGTCACTGCCGCTGTGATGTGGCACCTAAAGTGTGTGCCATGTCTGTGACCCCCCTTTTTCCTGAATGTCAGATTCAAGATGGCCGACGGGTGAGGAGCTCCGGACGGGATCTCCCGGCTAGGGATAGCCTGTTTGGCTTAAATCCCCGATATTCTACACCCCCCCTTCGAACCTTTTGCTCACCTGGGGGCACGTTCTGTCTGCGGTCCTCCTCTCTCCGGCTCCCCCGCATCTGGCTCGAGATCTTCGGTCGAGGCTTGTTCGAGGTGCCGTGCGCGGAGTCCGAGCGGCCTGGCGCTGCATCCAGCATTATCCTGGGGTTTCCGAGGGCGGCACTAACTCGGAATGGAGAGGAAATAATCGGGAACCGACAGGAGCTAGTCTGCGCTTCGGAGAGGGGCAGCGGACGGTGGCCCAGACAGCGCAGCGAGCCCCGAAACGGACAGGGCCAGGTCAGACGGTAGTGCCATTTTCAGAGATCCGGGGAGGAAGGCCTGAAGCGCTTGCACGTAGCTCTGGATCTGCCGGATAGTCGGAGGAGGCAGAGAATCAAGCATCTGCCCAGAGGTCGGCACACGTGTTTGCTACCAGTAAATCCGTATGTTTGCTGGGGAAGGCTCCACCAGAGGAGCCGGGGGCACCTGTTGAGAACCCTGAAGCGGGGCTTGTCATTGCTGCTGGTGGCCCGAGGTGTGGACTGCTGCCTTTGGCCTTGCGGCAGAGAGCGGACTGACTATTCTGCATCCGCGGGGAGCTGGCGGGGGCATAATTAAGCACCGGGAGGCGCGAGGGGCGAACTTCAAACTCTGCAGGAGGGCCTGGAAGAGTGGCGATTAAGAGGAGGTAAGCGGAGGTCCCCTGCCATGAGACATAGTCGCCGGGACCCCGCGCCGGCTGGGGGTAGGCATTGGGGGACTCACGGGGCATCAGCAGGACTGGGGGTGGATCCATTCCCGCCCCGCCTGACCCCAAAATGGCAGCGAGGGGACCCAAAGTTGCATCCCTTTAAAAGGATAACTTGTGACATAGGTCTGACGCCAGCAAAATAACCAGTGGGACGTCTGGAGATCATATTGTGAAGAACGGACAGTGAAAGCAACCCACACCACTAAATAACAGGACCATTAACCGTTTGCCTGACCCTAAGATGCCCACCATTGAGCTCATTCCTCATATTTCCTTGATGAGGCAGCTGTCCACGAGAAGACTGGGGCTACAAATGGAGGCAACCCAAGGAGCTACAACATGGCGTGGCCCCCGAGACTAATGAAGGGCATGCCCTAGGCTGATGAAGCGAAACCCCGAAGTGACATATCTGCCGCAAAATGACTACGCTACGTGCCTTCACCTGTGACAACCTCTTCTGATTCAATAAGATCAACTTGGACCCTTTCACAGTGACTGACAGTGCCTGCCCTCAAGATGGCGTCTGGATTTCATTCGGACCATGGTTTCTCACCCCCTCCAACCCCCCGTGCTACTCTGACATTCTCTGAGTACACCTGAACATTATCCTGACAGCGGAGTCCGAGCATTATGTCCGACGCCCGGTGGAGCTGCTTGGTTCAGCTATTGAGGAGATCGGCCCTGGTTCATCCCCTCAGCCGTCACCTACCCAGCCGGACATTGGGCACAGTTTCTCCCCGTCTCCCTGTTTTCTCCCTTCCCTCCCCCTCCCATAATGAATTTTCTGTAACTCTGCCCTTTTTCTTTGTTTCCTATGTTTTGATTGCTCTTAAACAAATGGAACATGTTAACCTGTAACTCTGATCCTCATGTAAAGCGCTCTGATACCTCCGGATCTAGCCAGCGCTATATAAAACTCAAATAAAATAAAAAAATAAAAAAAAAACCCTACGGTAGGCCCGAGCTAGCCCTATGGGCAGGGTGCATTGTAGGTAAAAGATAGGACATGTACCTTAAGTGTGGGACATGTCCTGGTAGTGATAAACAGACATTTTGGTTTCTCGCTACTGTGGGGCTGCCCTCCCATAGGAATGCATTGGGGATTCCCTGATAAGTATTTCAGTGGTAATTCCTGATACGAGAGGAGCAGCGTGGTCAAGTTTAGTATATTTGGAATTGTCATAATAAATGCTGCGCAATGGTGTGCGCAGATTTATTATAACTATTTTAGAAATGCCACTTTTAGAAGTTGGCATTTCTGTGTGCTATGTGTCTGCCTGCCTGATGTGAATTGCATGTCTGGCTTTTGAGTGACAGGGGCTGGGAGGTGTGTGTGGCTCCAGGAGGGGCAGGGTGAGTCAGCACTAGGCTGAATGGGACATCTGCATTGGGAGTAGTGGGAGGAGTAATCCCCTGACCCTGAATAGATCTGTGCCTAGCCTGTACAATGCTGGCTCCGCCCCTGTGGTGCGTCTGATCACTGAGCCCTCACCTGACAAAGGGGAAGAGGAGCCTGGTACACAGAGTGCTCCAATTCCCCCCGAACCAGTTTTTGCTGGTTCCCCCATACCCTGCACGCAGACAAAGGAGAGAAGTGGTATAAATGTAGGGGCTGTGACCCCATGTTTTTGGTGCTGTTTCTGGACTGCTGGGGGCTTGCTACTGCTGAGGGCCCAGGAGGAGCCACCACAGGGGCTTGCCTCCCTGCAGGAGGGCCCTGTGTGCTGGCCTCCCTGGGCCCAGCAATGCCCCATGGACCCTGGAAGACTCTTGCGCCCTGTGAGCACTTTTCTTTTAATCCTCCAGGACCTTAAAGACTTTTTGCTGCATCTAGCGCCTCGTGAGCGCTATACTCTAATGGCCCTGAAAGAAGAGGGGCGTGTGGGCTTCGCAGCGCTGAGCTGCCTGTCTTGTCAGGGGAAATCCCCGTTGTAGTGATTCCCCCGTGATGCTGCCTGGAGCGGATGCCCACCCCGCATTTTTGCACGCCGAGCGGGTGCCCACCCCGCCTTTTGCTTTTATTTGATGGCGGGTGCCCACCCCGCTCATGTGCTTGTTGTGGTGGGTGCCCACCCCACCATTATCTTTAATTTAAACGGGAGCCCACCCCGCACTTGTGGAGAGAATCACTGCCGCGGCCCGAGCCGCCGAGAGTAGAGCGCGGAAAACAGAGGCCAGGCACCCGCGCCTGACTGTGGGCGCGGCCTGCGTGCATAATGGATCTGGAGCCTCGAGGGCTCCATTTCTGCCCCTTCCGCCCGCTGCAGAGAGGTCCCGGTGAGCGCCAACCTGCCGAGGCACATTGCCGGTGCCTGGGACCTGCGCTGAACCCCGGTGAGTGGGGCTGCCGTTTGGCACATTGCCAGTGCCACATTGATTGTTGGGGGCATTTCGATAGGTAGAAGTCCCGGAGAGGGGCTCCTCCAAAGGCTGTTGGTTTTTACAGCTGTACCGCCATAGCGGCAGCTGCAGCATTTTGGGCCGCAACCGCATCCTGCTTAGAAGTCCCGGAGTGGGACTTGGGGGGCAAGTTTAATTTATAGAGCCCCAGAGCAAGGCCCCAGAGCGCCGCTGCCCGTTCCCATTACAGCTGCACCGCACCAGCACGGGCAGCTGCAACGTTTTGCCATGTTTGTTTGTGGGGTCCCAGTGGGGGTCCCGAGGGCACAGTGGTGCTTCCTTCTTTTTGGTTCTTTTCACAGCTGCACCACCTGATAGAGGGCAGCTGCAACGATGGCGCATATTTGTTTGGAGGGCACAGTGAGTGCCAGTGTCCCCAGTACCTTCACAGTTGTACAGCAATTAGTGGCAGCTATACCGTAGAGGCCTGCGCAATTGCGCACGTGTGGATTCTGCTGCATTGGCAGCGCGCCCTGACATTATGGACATAGGGCATTTGAGCCCTCTGAGAAGGCCAGTTGGCCAGGGGGACTGTGTTTGGTTGATAGGGCACCAGGCCCTAATGTGATTTATGTGGTGCGCAGGAAATGTGATTTGTGCACCCTGATTTATGCCTCTAATGTGGTTTATGTTTATGAGGTTATTTGCATACTGTGGTTTATTCTTGTGAGGTTGTTCTCTACTGTGATTTATGCCTCTAATGTGATTTATGATTAGGAGGTTATGGTCTAATATGTTTAGGCTTATGAGGTTGGCGCAGAGTGTATTTTACGCCTAAGGTGATGCTGATTGCATACTATGATTTATGTTACAGGATAATGCTGAGTACGGTATTTCGCCAGTTATTACTGGTTATGTTCTACATTTACTATTTGTGCTTGTGATGGTTTTGACAGTGGCCCAATTGGCCCTGTCATGTGTATATAATGCCCTGTAAATATTGCCTAGTGCCAGTTGGCACAGTGTATATTGTGTGATTACTATTCTAATGTGTTTATGACAATACAAAGGCTATTTTTATATATAACCTTGTGTGGAGTTCCTTTTGTGGTGTGCCTAGCATGTTGCTGCTGTGTGTGTGTGTGTGTTGCGCAAACGCTTTACACATTGCCTCTGGGATAAGCCTGACTTCTCGTGCCAAGCTACCAAGGGGGTGAGCAGGGGTTATCGTCAGTGTGTAACTCCCTTGCCCTGACTAGAGTGGTGGTTTCTGCCTGGCTTAGGCGCAAGCCCTAGCCAACCAGAAATCCCCTTTCTAACATTCGCAAACAAGAAGGGGTCCCCAGGGGACCCCTTCCCCTTTGTGACTGGCACTGAAGATATTTTTTAAGAGCAGGCAGTGGTCCCATGGACCACTACCTACTCTTAAAAAAATGAAACAGAAAAGTTTCATTTTCTTTTTTTAAATGCATCCTGTTTTACTTTAAGGAAAACGGGCTGCATTTGAAAAAAAACTGCTTTACTTAAAAAGCAGTCACGGAGATGGTGGTCTGCTGACCCCAGCAGGCCACCATTCCTGGGAGTGCTAGCCAATCCTAATGGGGTCGCAAATTGCACCTGCCTCAAGAATATTAATGAGGCAGGCAATTTGTGACCCCATTAGGAATTGCAAACACTGTCTGAGACACTGTTGTACATACCTATTTGCGAGACGCAAATTGTGAGTCGCAAAACAATGCAATTTGTGACTCGCTAATTGGTAGGGTTGTACATCTGGCCCTAAGACCTGTAAAGAACCTCTGTCAGAAGGACTGCTGTGTTGCTATAAGGACTGTCACTCTGCTGGACTGCTGCCCTCGAAGGATTGCTTTTCTGCTGTGCTGCACTGCTGCCTGCTGCTCTCTGACCTTGCTGAGGGACAGCTGGACTTTGAATTGAACCCAGAGTGATCTCCAAGGACTTGTTGGCTTGCCTCCTGTTTTCTGAGACTCAGGGATATCAAAGTCTCATCATCTACTCCTCTGCCTAGTCCACTTAAAGTGGACCCAGGTGCTTGCTCCAGTGGAACCGACACATCCTCTGCTTGCATGAAGCAGAACCAATGCATCGCCTCTATTGCAGGAGTGTAACCGGCTGCATCGCACTCCAAACCTGAGCATCGCCTCCAGAAACTGATGCATCGGAATCACCCATCACCTCCGTAGCGGTATGGGACGATCGATGCATCCTCTTGATTGAGCGGAGAAACTCTGCACATTGCACTCGGAACCAACACCTAACAGCTTTGGTGCTTCATCTTCAGAGCCGACGCTATGCCGCCACTTCATGAAGAAAATCAATGCATCACTTCAACTGTGGGATCGACACTGGAGTTTCACTCAGCTGTACCCCGCATCTTGCTGTTTCAACCAGGATGAAGATGCTTTGTTCAGCAGCCATAATTTTCATTCTTTGAAAATTAATTTCTCGATTTCTACTTATTGGATTTTTGTAGATTGATTGTGATTTATTTATCAAATTAATGTCTAATGGGCTGATTACGATGGCGGGCTGACTTTGTCCACCCGCCACCATAGCGGTGATTGGGACCGCCCACCAGACAAGCGGCGGTCCCACCACTGCAATTAGGATGTGACCGCCATACTGGCAGGCACATCCTGGGCCTTTAACATTGTGGGCGGTGCTGCTGGCTGCAGCACCGTCCGCAATGTGAAAGGTGCTTGCACCGCATTTCCCTGCACCACGTGGCAGGCACCACACGGTGCCTGCCACTTGGTGCATGGAAATGCATGTACCCCCCAGTGCAGCGACACCCCCACACATGAGGGGCCCGCAACGGGCCCCCAAACCCAATCCCCACCATTGTAATGAGCCCCCAAGTTTCTAACCATGTGTTGAGTCTTTTTATGGTGTTTTCATTGTGTTAGTGTGTGTTGTGTTGTGTTGCACAAATACTTTACACGTTGCCCGCTAAATTTAGCCTAACTGCTCTGTGTCAATCTGTCAAAGGGTGAGCACAGAGTAACTTTTAGTGGGTCTTTTACTTACCCTGACTAGGAATCTGGTCCCTACTTGGACAGAGTTCATACCTCTGCCAACTAGAGACCCAAATTCTAACAATTTGGTTCCTATCCATTGTTTAGAAATGTGTTTCAATATGGTATAGTAATTGCATTGTCTTAGCTGGAAATAGTTATTCCTCTTGTCATTGTTTCCTTCCAGATCTTGTTCATAAATTTTAGGTCAACATTGGCCCCAATCTCACACCTGGGCCATGGGGTCACAATTGGTGGACAGTTCTCAAAAAAAGGCCTGACCATAACATTCCAAACCTCAGTATATAATATTTCAAAATATGGGATTGAAAATCTCCTAATATGGATCACACACATTGTATTTTAATTACAAACTCCTTAGACATGAATTAACAAAAGTGTGGCATATCGGGTGAAATGCTGCACCCGATAAAAACCGATATAGCTATGGAAATTTCACAAAATTCTAATGTGATATTCACCTCATAACATAAATAGTGCATGCAATATAATGCACATGCATAATCCACCTGGAAATCATCATTCTCAGTGGCAAAAGTCATAGGATTTTTGTAAGCATCTTATGTACAACCGGATTCTCAATAGTTCACTGGGGTTGTGGTGAAGGTCACAGTATATTGAATGGCTCGTATGTATCACAGCCAAAATTGAGAATTTTACCCTAGAGCAGGTTCCCTTTTGCACTGATCGGGCTGCAATATCAGGAAATTTGATGGTATGGTGTGGCAGGGTATGAGAAGATAAGGAGATGGGGTAGGATTGGAGGCATCGTGTAGGAAAAGAGCGATGCAAAAATAAGCAACATGAAACTAAGTGAAGACAATAAATATGTCAAAAAGAGAAATATATTACATTTTCCAAACTAAATATTACGGGGATTCTGCGTGAGCTGCTATTTTTTATATGGAATGTAAAGGGATAAATCAGGCAAGAAAAAGAAGGTTGATTGAAAAGGAAAAAACGGTTAAAGCACACATAATCTGTTTTCAGGAGACACATATTAACTATAAGGAACTAGGGCTGTTAGAACATTCTGACTACTAAATACTCCCATGGACCATCCAACATGCTTCCATCTATGGGGTTACTATATGGCTCTTAAAGATATGTGGCAATTTAGATGGAAGGCAGCTGTCTCTAAAGGAAGGTGAGTGAAGGTCAAAGTTCAATAGTGAACCATAAGATTCATCCTTTAATTGACTTACAGTCCTGTTATGGATCTCTAGTAATTATTTGGTCTTCTTACAACCGAATTAGCTGGTTGGAAAAATCCATTGAATATTTGCACATATTTAAATTACTCACTAGACAATACTGTTCTCGAATAATTTTAAGACTGAGGGAACTATATGGTCTCTCACACTGCTGAATATAGATATTGTGAGAAAGAGGTTTTTAGTTGGATTGTATTGAGGTCCACTACAAGGCATAAAGGTATCATCTTGTGAGGTCCAGTTAAAGGCTTCAGTAATTTAAACCTGAGCTCAATACTGGGTAGCTATATCCCAAAGCATACAGACTTAAGTTAGAGAAAGTACGTATAGCATTTAGAAATACCAAATCAGTAAAAAGTCAAAAACACATCACAACAAAAACATAATGAACAAAATTACACCAAAATAACAAAAATCCAGCAGGTGGAACGGAAGATAAGAATTATTAAATATTTAAGTAAAAATAGTGCCAAAAAGTTCAAAGCACCAATGATATTCAAAGGTCATGATAAACTTAGGTGTGAATTGGGGCAGACAGCGGTGAAGCTGGGGTTATATACACCACCTAAATTAGACCCAGCTAGAGGTGTTACTTTGGGACTTTTCTGTAAGTCAAAATCTTCAGCAGGGCAAGGCAGCAGGCTGAATCAGAGGAAGTGCCCACGAAGTTGGATAGGCGTTGCTCGACATATCCTGAAAGCCATTGGTCGTGGTGAGAAACAATCAAAGGGGGACACATTCTAATTTCATGCCCAGGGAAGTCTATTCACTGGCCAGATACTTGTGTCACCTTCTCCCAGTGTAAATTGCTACCTTCGGACTCAGTCTCTTTTTAGGAGCTTGGAATCCTCTGGCGGGGCAAGGCAGAAGGCTGAGGCAGACAAAGTCTCTACAAGACCAGATACCTTCTTGCCACAGTCCAGCTGAGGCAGATTTGCTGCTGCAGAGAAGTGCTGAGAAGAGGGAAACCTGTTTTTTAGCCCAGCAACCCAGCAAGCTTACAGCTTGGGTGGATCGGCTTAACAGGTTTGTCCAGGTCTTCCGGAGGACCTGAAGTCCAAAATGTTTTAAGTCCCAGGTTCTCAAAGATATTGGAAGAAGCCAAGTTAGACACAGCCAAGGGTACTAGGACCTTAGAAACAACACTTCGGGGTCAAGACTCCAGAAGATGCCATCAGCAGAGTCCTGGTCAGCTCCAGCTGGAACTGGTCAACTGGACATTTCAGGCAAAGGTCTCTTCTAGCTTTTTGCATCCATGTAGCCAAACAGGAGGCAAGCCAACTGACCCTTGGAGCCTACTTTTTTGACCTTGGTCAAAAAAGTAACTTAAGTAGTCTTACCTGATCCGTAGTGCAGCAGTAGGGAACTGGGACTAACAGGAACCAGGAGCAATTGAAAATGACAATAATAGACCAAAACATTTAAGTAGTGGTAACAAATATTGGCTGCTAAATGAGCATAAAAAAGCCAATTTTTCGATAGAAGTAATTGAGTGTTAAACATATATTGTTTTACTATTAAGGAATTGTTCAAAATAAATGTGTGACAATATCAAAAATGCTATAAAATGTATACAACATGAACAAAATTAGTTTAAAATATATATTAGAATGTAAATTTACTGTTAAAAATATAGTATTCATCAATAGTGCTATAAATCCACATTTAATAGTATAGCTAAAATGTTTATTGAATGTTCATTATCAAATTAACACATATACCTGAAAATGCAAAACATATGTGAAAAAACAACATACGTCATATATATATATATACATATATATATATATATATATATATATATATATATATATATATATATATATATATATATATATATATGTATATATATCTACTGGCGGTCGCCAGTAGATAGTTATAGTTAAAACCTATTATCCATAGGAAATCCGCGACATTCTATTTGAAATAACGTTGGCGCCGGTTAACGAATCTTCGCGAAAGTTTCCAACTTGTTGGGGCCCTCCGGTCCGCTCCTATCCTGAAAGTCTCGGGGTGATACGTCAAGCGGGGGCCGAGAAAAAGGGGGTCCCAAAACGTGTTTTCCCCATTCATTTTTCCATAGGAACCTTTAGTCGCAGCTACAGCCCGAACTGCTGAACGGAATTACACCAAATTTGGCAAAGAGGTAGCCCTTGGTTCAGTGTCGTGCCTTTTGCTTAAATGGTGTAAATCCGTTCAGTAGTTCCTGAGAAAATCAAAAGTAAAGTCACATATATATCTGGGCGGAGCCTAACCACACATGTCATCGTGAGATCTGATTGGCTGTCAGCACTTCATCCTGGAATTTCTGGCAGCCATCTTGGGACCAATATAAATGATAGTACCTCATTGAAATGCATTGTAGTGAATAGAAGATTTTGAGGGTCACCAAAAGGAGAACTATAAAGGGTGATAACAGGCTTTAGTTACATTAGAATTTATTTGTTGACGGTACCATACTAATTTTAGGAATTGTGGTGTATTCCAAGGTGATTTTACCATGTGAAAAACCTTCTGCTGGGATATCATGAATCATGTTTGAGAGAACACTATTTTCTCATGCTTGTCCCATGGAGGTTTGGAAGGTGCTCCAGAAGCTAAAATGAGAGCATATTTTATGTAAATTCACATTATCTTTCTCAGTCATGTGAGAATGAAGTCTGACATTCTCAGTAAAACATGTACATCCAACAAGGGCAGAGACTGTCAGTTGATTCCTTTGTGTTCTACTGCAGCTTCCCAGAGTGTTCTAAAGAACAACTAGAGTGCTAACAGCCTTACTTATGACAAAAGTATGGCACACCTGAAGCCATCTTGATTGGAATAAACTGGTAACACTTAAAACATTTAATTTAAAAAGGAACAAAATGATGGGGTTCATTTTGTCATAGAAATTATGGTTAGTGCTGTAGAAAGAAAAATTAGGACATGTTTCAAGTGTGATCTCAAATATCTTCCTGTTATATTTCAACAGGAGCAGCCTGCCAGTTGATGCCTTTGTGTTCTACTGCAGCTTCCCAGAGTGTTCTAAAGAACAACTAGAGTGCTAACAGCCTTACTTATGACAAAAGTATGGCACACCTGAAGCCATCTTGATTGGAATAAACTGGTAACACTTAAAACATTTAATTTAAAAAGGAACAAAATGATGGGGTTCATTTTGTCATAGAAATTATGGTTAGTGCTGTAGAAAGAAAAATTAGGACATATTTCAAGTGTGATCTCAAATATCTTCCTGTTATATTTCAACAGGAGCAGCCTGCCAGTTGATGCCTTTGTGTTCTACTGCAGCTTCCCAGAGTGTTCTAAAGAACAACTAGAGCGCTAACAGCCTTACTTATGACAAAAGAATGGCACACCTGAAGCCATCTTGATTGGAATAAACCGGTAACACTTAAAACATTTAATTTAAAAAGGAACAAAATGAGGGGTTCTTTTTTAAATAGAAATTATGGTTAGTGCTGCAGAAAGAAAAAATAGGGCATGTTTTAAGTGAGATCTCAAATCCTCTTCTATTTCATTAGAAAATTCTGACATGCAGACTGAAACAATCACTTTCAATACCAGCAGCAGACTACCAGTTAACTCCCTGGTGAGCAGTAGCTTTACTCCAGTGATCTAATGAGCAACTAGAGTGCTAACATTCTGAATTTATGGCAGATGTGAGACACATCTGAATGCCTTCTTGATGGAATCAAAGTAAAAAACTGAAAGCATTTCCTACTGAGGAGACTGCAGTAAATGAAGAAATTAGGAAACTTCATAACAAAGAAGTCTTCCAAGATGGCCACCAGTGAAAAAAGAGCCCAAATGTAGCACAAATATTACCCAGATGTAGCCCACATATAGCCCAATGACAAAAGTGTGCAAAACACTTTTTATTTTTAGTTTTTGCAGTTTTATGTAGTGCAGACTGGTCAGGTATTGGAGCATTGCATCTTAAAACATGACCCCCCACACTACAAAAACACCACTGCACTACCTTAAACCCTAAAACACTACCCCCAGCACGACCCCCTACACTACACAAGCACCACTGCACTATCCTAAACCCTAAAACACTACCCCCAGCACGACCCCCTACACTACCCAAACACCACTGCACTAACCTAAATCCTAAAACACTACCACCAGCACGACCCCTACACTACCCAAACACCACTGCACTACCCTAAAACATGACCCCTACACTACACAAACACCACTGCACTACCCTAAACCCTAAAACACTACCCCCAGCACGACCCCTACACTACACAAGCACCACTGCACTACCCTAAACCCTAAAACACTACCCCCAGCACGACCCCCTACACTACCCAAACACCACTGCACTAACCTAAATCCTAAAACACTACCACCAGCACGACCCCCTACACTACCCAAACACCACTGCACTACCCTAAAACATGACCCCTACACTACACAAACACCACTGCACTACCCTAAACCCTAAAACACTACCCCCAGCACGACCCCTACACTACACAAGCACCACTGCACTACCCTAAACCCTAAAACACTACCCCCAGCACGACCCCTACACTACACAAACACCACTGCACTACCCTAAACCCTAAAACACTACCCCCAGCATGACCCCTACACTACCCAAACACCACTGCACTAACCTAAATCCTAAAACACTACCCCCAGCATGACCCCCTACACTACCCAAACACCACTGCACTACCCTAAAACATGACCCCTACACTACACAAACACCACTGCACTACCCTAAACCCTAAAACACTACCCCCAGCACGACCCCCTACACTACACAAGCACCACTGCACTACCCTAAACCCTAAAACACTACCCCCAGCACGACCCCTACACTACACAAACACCACTGCACTACCCTAAACCCTAAAACACTACCCCCAGCACGACTCTCTACACTACCCAAACACCACTACACTAACCTAAATCCTAAAACACTACCCCCAGCATGACCCCTACACTACCCAAACACCACTGCACTACCCTAAAACATGACCCCTACACTACACAAACACCACTGCACTACCCTAAACCCTAAAACACTACCCCCAGCACGACCCCTACACTACACAAGCACCACTGCACTACCCTAAACCCTAAAACACTACCCCCAGCACGACCCCCTACACTGCCCGAACACCACTGCACTGCCCTAAACCCTGAAACACCACCCCCTTCATGACCCCCTACACTGCCCGAACACCACTGCACTGCCCTAAACCCTGAAACATCACCCCCAGCACAACCCCCTACACTGCCTGAGCACCATTGCTCTGCCCTAAACCCTGAAACACCAGCCCCAGCACGACCCCCTACACTGCCCGAACACCACTGCACTGCCCTAAACCTTGAAACACCAGCCCCAGCACGACCCCCTACACTGCCCGAACACCACTGCACTGCCCTAAACCCTGAAACACCAGCCCCAGCAAGACCCCTACACTGCCCGAACACCACTGCATTGCCCTAGACTCTGAAACACCAGCCCCAGCAAGACCCCCTACACTGCCCGAACACCACTGCACTGCCCTAAACCCTGAAACACCAGCCCCAGCACGACCCCCTACACTGCCCGAACACCACTGCACTGCCCTAAACCCTGAAACACCAGCCCCAGCACCACCCCCTACACTGCCCGAACACCACTGCACTGCCCTAAACCCTGAAACACCAGCCCCAGCACCACCCCCTACAATGCCCGAACACCACTGTACTGCCCTAAACCCTGAAACACCACCCCCTGCACCGCCCCTACACTGCCCGAACACCACTGCACTGCCCTAAACCCTGAAACACCACCCCCTGCACGACCCCCTACACTGCCCGAACACCACTGCACTGCCCTAAACCCTGAAACACCACCCCCTGCACCACCACCTACACTGCCCGAACACCACTGCACTGCCCTAAACCCTGAAACACCACCCCCAGCATGACCCCCTTTACTGCTCGAACACCACTGCACTGCCCCAAACCCTGAAACACCACCCCCAGCATGACCCCCTACACTGCCCGAACACCACTGCCCTAAACCCTAAAACACCACCCCTGCATGACCCCCTACACTGCCCGAACACCACTGCACTGCCCTAAACCCTGAAACACCACCCCTGCACGACCCCCTACACTGCCTGAACACCACTGCACTGCCCTAAACCCTGAAACACCACCCCCAGCACGACCCCCTACACTGCCCGAACACCACTGCACTACCCTAAACCCTAAAACACCACCCCCAGCACGACCCCCTACACTGCCCGAACACCACTGCACTGCCCTAAACCCTAGAACACTACCCCCAGCATGACCCCCTACACTACCCGAACACCACTGCACTACCCTAAACCCTAAAATACTCCCCGCAGCACGACCCCCTACACTACCCGAACACGACTGCACTGCCCTAAACCCTAAAACACTCCCCCAGCACGACCCCCTACACTACCCGAACACCACTGCACTGCCCTAAACCCTAAAACACTCCCCCAGCACGACCCCCTACACTACCCAAACACCACTGCACTACCCTAAACCCTAAAACACTAACCCCAGCACGACCCCCTACACTACCCAAACACCACTGTACTACCCTAAACCCTAAAACACTCCCCCAGGACGACTCCCTACACTACCCAAACACCACTGCACTACCCTAAACCCTAAATCTACCCCCAGCATGACCCCCTACACTACACAAACACCACTGCACTACCCTAAACCCTAAATCTACCCCCAGCATGACCCCCTACACTACACAAACACCACTGCACTACCCTAAACCCTAAATCTAACCCCAGCATGACCCCCTACACTACACAAACACCACTGCACTACCCTAAACCCTAAAACACTACCCCCAGCACGACCCTCTTCACTACCTAAACACAACTGCACAATTTGTTACAGGCGTTGCAACGCAGGCCTGTGGTGCTTACTGGAAGTACCTGGTGGGCTGGTTGGGCCCCAGGGACTCTCAGGATTCAAGGTGACCTAATCCCCAACTTAAAACGCGCCACGGGGCGCGTTTGCACAGTGGTGAAGGGAGGGGCGGGACCTCAGGTGACATGTGCGCAAACACGCCCTGTGGTGCGTTTTAAGTTGGGGAGTTAATTCCCTTTGAATCCTGGGGGCCAACTAGCCCACCAGGTACCTTCAGTAAGCACAACAGAGTTGCGTTGCAGAGAGGTGAAAAAGGTGCGTGGCCTCGGAACGCCTCTCTGCAACTCAGCTCTGTGGTCCTAACTGTAGGTACCTGGGGGGCTAGTTGGGCCCCAGGGACCCTCAGGATTCAAGGGGACTTAATCCCGCAACTTAAAACGCGCCATGGGGCGCGTTTGCACACATGTCACCTCAGGCCCCCCCTCCCTTCACCACTGTGAGCAAACGCGCACTGGCTCTGGTTAGTCAGAGTCAGTTACCACCAGTACCCGTCTGAAAAAGTTGTGGGCACAGGATGATTTTGCAACAAGGCCTCTTTCTGCTCCTCTGTTGGTTCTTTCTGCACATCTTTTGCTTCTTTCTGTGCGTTTTTCTTCTTTCTTCACATGTCCTACCTCTGTTGGCATAGTTAGAAACTAGCATTTAAAAAACCTTTGAAATTCACTTAAAAATCATAGGTTTCAGGCACGTTATAGTTAGAAATTAGCATTTAAAAAACCTTTGAAATTCACTGAAAAAACCATAGGTTTCAGGCACGTTATAGTTAGAAATTAGCATTTAAAAAACCTTTGAAATTCACTGAAAAAACCATAGGTTTCAGGCACGTTATAGTTAGAAATTAGCATTTAAGAAACCTTTGAAATTCACTGAAAAAACCATAGGTTTCAGACACGTTATAGTTAGAAATTAGCATTTAAAAAACCTTTGAAATTCACAGAAAAAACCATAGGTTTTAGGGACAGTTATAGTTAGTTGGACATTGCACTCGTACAAAACCCGTGAACTTCCCCTGTTATAGTTAGTTCAGCTAACTATAACTCGCGCCCCCGCAATGCACTGCTGATGACGTCACATATTACATCACTCATGACATGGTCAGTGACATCACTGATGACATCACTGATGACATCTCAAATGACATCACTGATGACATCATCCATGTGATAATTTCATGCATCTTCTCACACCCTAATATAACTTTTGATACACCCACTCTAAATTACAGACTGCCATTCTCAAAACCATAGACACTCCAACACCAAAAACTACATACCCACTCACTGATTCTTAGGTCTACACACACATCCACTCACTCACCTGTACAGTCACTCATACTTACAGTCACTCAGTACAGGACTATCATATGCACTCATACACCTATATAAACACTCACACACCGCCACTCATCCATAGAGGTACTCACACACCTAGTCAGTCATGCAAAAAATTAATCACACACCCATTTACTCACCTATACAGTTATACACACACCAGCTCACTTACTCATACAAATACTAGCACATTCTTACGCTCTTATACAATAACTGATACAAGCACACACGCATCCATACAGCCACTCTCACAATAACACACTCTCACTTATAGCCATTTAAATACTCTAACACACATATATACTGCCTTTTACATATGTAGTTACTTGCACATGTACCACTGAGATATACATTCACTCACTAACACACCCATACACACACTCACCCACCCAAGCAGTCCATCACAGATGCACTCTTGAAATCATGCACCCAGTGAATCACCCACTCACGCATCTATGTATAGAGTCACACACACCCCACCCACACAAACACTCAGGCAGCCATACAGATACTCAGAGAACCAATCAATAACCCATATAGACACTCATGTAGCTATTCGCAAATCCATGCATCCACTTACACACCAACAAACAGACGGATACAGACATTCACACAGTTTAGTCACTAACCCATGCATTCAGTAAGATACGTTTAATCACTCACTTGTAGAGTCAGTCACTCACGTACTAAATCATCCATTCAGACACTTATACACCCACTCATTCTTCAATACGCCTTTCCCTATATATATTAAACATATTTAAACTTTACAGAAACACACAGTCACTGGATGATGTCATCAGTGATGTCATCAGTGATGTCATTTGAGATGTCATCAGTGATGTCATCAGTGATGTCACTGACCATGTCATGAGTGATGTAATATGTGACGTCATCAGCAGTGCATTGCGGGGGCGCGAGTTATAGTTAGCTGAACTAACTATAACAGGGGAATTTCACGGGTTTTGTACGAGTGCAATGTCCAACTAACTATAACTGTCCCTAAAACCTATGGTTTTTTCTGTGAATATATATATATATATATATATATATGCAGTAAAAATCGTCTCTCTACCAAGGTAGGAATCCGTTGAACAGACGAAGCGAACCCAAATGATGGTGCAATTTGGTGTTTATTACATGCCCAACACCACCGCCGCCATAACGCGTTTCAGCCCACGTGGGGCCTTGATCACATATATGTATATATATATATATAATTTACTGTATGAGTATTTCCTTGATGTCTATTGGAATTAGTTGAGCTCACGTTACTTTAAATCCAATGTTTGCGCATTGTGTCCTCCCTTGCTGTCTACTACCCCAGCATATTTAAGTTGTAAACAGCTTGACCTCGGGGCTGCATATGATTAAGACCGTCTCTCGGTCGAAATGCTTAATGCTGCACTATCTCTACTGCCTGCCATGAATTAAATTCACCTTTTACCTGCTTTTTCGAATGGAGGGCTTTTATTATGCTGCAAGGTTGGCATGATTTTCATATGGAATATTGAAGGCGGTGAAGTCGTCAAAAAAGCCCCGACCCGCCTGGAAGGGCGCCTTTCTTGTCGCAAATTCATATGGATATGTAGACAAGTGGCGCCAGCCGGCTGCACACACGATGAACTGAAATGGTTAGTTCTGCGGTGCCACCACTGAAACGGGAGACTCCGCCACTGATTCTAAGGGAGGCCTGCTGGCTGAGAATTTGCAGAACATTTTTAGGCAGCCAGGGTTTGTGGAGGTCAATCTCTGCACTTCGAAAAAGGAAAAGGCAAAGCAAAGCAAGCAGCTGTGGGGCCAGGTGCATACCAAACAATTTTTAACACGAGGCTGATCATCTTTGAAATTAAGTGAGAACCTATTGCCACCAACACGACATGGAACTATTCCTTGATACAAGTAAGGATGGCATGGAATTATTCCTTGATACAAGTAAAGTTGGGCAATTTCCTTCTAATTTCTGGAGACATTGAAATGTTATGTTACTGCAACTTTTGTGGACGCCATGTCACACTCTCAAACACTATCGCAAAGCACTATGTATGTTGCAGTCCGATTACGGATAGAACTATATCGGAGCCTCATGAGTTTGAACACTGCTTTGAAATGACAGCACTATGCAATTGACGTATTGAAAGTACTACTGCAAAGTGAGCTCTGAATGCAAAGTGCATTTATTAATGAAGAAATCATCGTAAAGGGGTTACTTTAAATCCAGTGTTTTCTCATTGTGTCCTCCCTTGCTGTCTACTACCTCAGCATATTTAAGTTATAAACAGCTTGTCCTCAGGGCTGCACATGATTAAGACCGTCTCTCGGTCGAAACGCGTAATGCTGCACTATCTCTACTGCCTGCCATGAATTAATATCACCTTTTACCAGCTTTCTCGAATGGAGGGCTTTTATTATGCTGCGAGTTTGGCATGATTTTCATATGGAAAATATATATATATATATATATATATATATATATATATATATATATATATATATATTCACTGAAAAAACCATAGGTTTCAGGGACGTTATAGTTAGAATATAGCATTTAAAAAAACCATGGAGATTCACTGAAAAAACCGTAGGTTTCAGGGACGTTATAGTTAGTTGGACAGTTCACCCGTAAAAAACCAGAGAAATTTGGCCGTTATAGTTAGTTGAGCTAACTATAACTCGCGCCCCACAATGCACTGCTGATGACGTCACATATTACATCATTCATGACATGGTCAGTGACTTCACTGATGACATCTCAAATTACATCACTGATGACATCATCCACGTGCTAGTCTGATGCACCTCCTCACACCCTAATATAACCTTTGATACACCCACTCTAAAATACAGACTACCATTTTCAAAACCATAGACACACCAATACCAGTTATTACATACCCACTCACTGATTCCTAGGTCTACACACGTGTCCACTCATTCACCCATACAGTCACTCATACATGCAGTCACTGATCAATACAGCACTATCATTTGCACTCATACACCTATACAGACACTCACACATCGCCACTCATCCATAGAGTTACTCACACACCTAGTCAATCATGCAAAGAATCATTCACACTCCCATTCACTCACCTATACAGTTATACACACACCACCTAACTTATTCATACAGATACTAACACATACTTACTCTCTTATACAATCACTGATACAAGCACACACTCATCCATACAGCCACTCTCACAATCACTCACTCTCACATATAGTGATTTATATACTCCAACACTCACATACACTGCCTTTTACATATGTAGATACTCACACATGTACCACTGAGCCACCCATTCACTCACAAACAAACTCATACACACACTCACCCATCCATACAGCCCTTCACAGATGCACTCTTGAACCCATACACCCAGTGAATTACCCACTCACACATCTATGCACAGAGTCACACACCCCCCACCCGCCCACACAGACACTCAGGCACCCATACAGATACTCAGACAACCAATAAATAACCCATATAGACACTCATGTAGCTACTCACTAACCCATGCAGCCACTTACACTATGTATTTACCCTACAATCAGGACTGTCGGGCTTATCGCACATTGTCCAACCTTTACTTCAACCTGGTTTTGTGTCAACTGAGACGTTCATATGAGGTACCTGCCTGCAAGAATGTACAATTCTGTATACAGAGGTTAACAATGCCTTTTTAGTAACACCGTCACTATTATGATAGAGGCTTAAGGGGTTTCACTAGCACATAACTTTATTGACACAATTTTAAGCACGTCACGTGACGCCGCAACTTGATTTCAGTGGCTTATTATAACAGAGACATGCAGACACTGCAATGTGGTAATCTGGCCGGATTTACATGAATGTATTGCATTCTGATAATTTGTATTATGATTTTCGTATGATTTGCCTGTATTATGTGGCTCTAATTTGGAGCAGAGGAATTTTATTCCAGTGTTATTAATTACATTTGATGAGAAAATGATGCTCATTCAACAACAGGGCGACGCTATGTAAAGTCTTTTCACATGTCAATTACTTGGAATATATATCGTATTGGGTGATTTCCTTCCCTTTCCAATATGGCCGCTATACAACATGATTCTGTATTCTCCGGCGAGTCCTCTGTCCATTACTATGATGTACGTGGCGATCACTGTGGTTTGTACATATGGGTGATTTCAATCACACTTCCATTGTGTGAGCAAGGCGTAACTGCCGAAACGCGTAGCGTGGAAGCATAATAAACTTCCTGATATACTTGTCGTTGTTTCCTGAGAGTGTATTTACCTCGCTTTGCAATACGGATTTTTGGGAATATATATATATATATCTCAATCACCTCGCAATTTCACCTTCACCTTCAAGAATAGCGAGCGTGGACCCAAATTCGTGCTGCAGTGCATTTTATTTTCAGCAAACACAGATGTCAGCCATGACGCGTTTCTGCCGTCCAAGCGGCCTTGATCACATGACACTGCTTAACTGAAGCCTCCATTTTTAAAGTGCTAGTGCTCAAACATTTTCATAGACATAAACAAAATACTTCATATATATGCATAAATGCCTCAATTCAAATAACTAGAACATTATGATGATATGTATTTCCCTGGGCCATCGAATTTCTGATAGTTCCCTTTCAGAATTTGAATAAAAAATAATTTTTATATATATATATTCTGTACATTCATTTCTAGTATCCATTATTTAATTTCCGCATGAATGCTTAAAATTGAATTTAGTCGTGTCATGTCCTGAAAATTAATTTAAAATGCCTTAAAATCCTAAAAGTGCCCCCTATGCAACGTGGAAAAGTGCTAAAAAATGTTGATACTTCAAACACAACTTGACACGCATATGTAGTTCCTTTACATTTCATAATGATAGGTCTTAAGGTTGAACTAGTCAAAATCACAGTTTTTTATTACTCTCCTATGAAAAAAATCCTCTAAACTACACATGACTCTAAACGTCAATGCTATATGTTTCCGTTCTGAGAACAATTGCGACCTACTTCAATCTATTTAATTAATAAAGTGACTACGTGCTACAGTACATGTCAAAACTAACATTTTTTTGACCAATATTAAAGTGCTGAGTGCTTATTTTTGGGCAAAATCGCACAAACTTTACATGTAAGGTAAGGTGGGACTCCATTCAACTAAAGGAGATATAATATAGTTAAGGCATTCTACTCTCTTAATCTCTTTCCTTCATGAGTTAAAAGGTCATACAGTATCATACTCCTATGGACATATCCTATAAGAACTATATCTTGAATAGTTAAAAGAAATCGCCAATAGTAGTGAGCTGAAATCCAAGTGCACTTGAACTTGGCAGAAGGGATTCTACGAGGCGTGCGACGCCCGGTTTTTCTTTCAAGGTCTTGACAGATTAATTCAGTTGTCTGATGACCATGTCATAATTAATTTACGGTTTTAAATACCGGTGAGGACTTCACAAGGTGGGCCCTCATGAGTGGATTTCAGCTAACTACTATTGGAAAAACCCTGACAGAGCCATTAAGTACTCAACCTCCTGTGTTGTACCTTAGATGCCTGTGTGGCTCCAGGATTAGGTTGCCCCCGCCCCCCTTCATCCTGAAGAATACTCGCAGCGGAGGTTTAAGTCACCCTCTATGCACAAGCCGAGTTGAAACGTCGACGCACCCCACCCACTAACGGCCTGTATCACATCCCATCCCCTTCGCTTGATGTTGCATTTATGCATTTACAAAAAGTATATAAAAAATGTTATAAATGATTTGTTTGGGACAGGCCTTTCTGTACTGGTCTCTTTACCAGTCCATTGCCAAAGCCGTAAAAATGTATAAACTCTGAATATTTGTGACTATTCACTTTTCCCTACCCATCACGAGCACACCCATTCTTCTCTCTTCCTTTGATCAACCTTTGTACCTTCCTTTTGTCAAATTAATTTTGATCTGTTTCAAGTATATGAAATTAAATATACTGAACTTAAACAATTCTTTGGTGCTTTTGTGTTTTACATTGACTGTACGTTTGGAACAAGGCTATCTTAGACAGCAGGGTATTTTGTTGCATTTATTTTTGGTATTTTTTACCAGTGTTTCACTTATTTAATCTCTTTGCCAGGGATTGTTTTGGTTTCCAGTCTGGACCTAGTGTATACCCATAGTTTATTCTAGTACTGGTCATCTTGTCTGTGTGTGTGTATATGTTGGTGGGGGTGTTCTTGTCCCTACCAGCATTATGAAAAGGAATTCCGCTCAATCCGGAGGATATTGTCATTTAGGCCCAGTTTATGGGTCTGAAGTCTGTGTACCCATTGTTTTTCAACCTCTAACAAGGTCAGTGACATGTTGTTACTGAAAAGCATTTTATTCTATGATGATCCAATTGATATCGGTGTTATTATGCCCTTTTTCCACGGAGTGTGCAGTCAGTTTAGTTGAGGATCTCTGACATTGAATGTTGCTACAGTGTTCACCGATCCATATTTTGATTTTACTTAAGGTCATGCCTATGTAGCACAGTTTGCATGGACATTCGATCAAGTAGACCCTCTTGTTTGAGTTTCCATTAGTGTTGCTTTACGGTTCCCAGGGAGTGGCCAGGCCTAGGTCTAGTACTTTTGTGTGGTCCATCATGGGGTACACAGAACATTGTACACAAGGATAATGGCCTATAACTCCTGGAAGGTCCCAAAGGGTATTCTGACTCTGTGAGATGGGTTTACAAGGTATGGTGAGGATCAAGAGATCCTTAAGACCAGTGTTTCTTTTAAATAAAAAAAAGAGTTATTTCATAAGTGAACTGGTTGCATGTTAGTAAGCACCAGTGTGTTGTCATACTTTTCTTCAACTGGTTTGAATATTTGCTGTATGAGCTCACACAGATGAGGTCTTTCTTCTCGTCCTTCTTATTTTCTGCCAGAAGGTCTCTCTATAAGTGTTTCTTGCTCTATTTGTGCTTTCTGGAGAAGTTGCATTGGATAGTGGCAGTCTAATAGTTTAGTTGTGAGTGTCTCCGTGCCTGTTTTGCAGTCTGAGCAGTTCCTCCTGATCCTGAGGAATTAGGGTGCTAGAACGTTCTCCCTGAGGGCATGAGGATGCGCACTTTCAAAATTAGGAAGGCTTTTTTTGTCTCCAGGTTTACAGTATAATTTGTTGATAGTCTGGCCCCGTCTGCTATGATCGCCGCTTCCAAAAACAACACCTTGATGTTGTTAATGATCATTATGAATCTCAGGAATTCATTCTGGTTATTTAACCATTGTAGTTCATCGGTTGGGTCAGTATAAAGTACCTTGTAGTTTCTTTTATCTCTCAGTAGAACCAGGAAGGTTTCCCGATAGTCTTCTTGTGATTGAACTACAATTGTGCCACCTTTATCGTCTGTTTGATGATAAGGTGTGTTTTCTTACGCCGAGATTTGAGGTAGTTTCTCACTTTTTGGTCATATTCTGTTTGCTGGTCTTCCTGGAATCCATGCCTTCTATGTCTTTTCTAAGTCCTCTTCAAGGGCAAGTACCTCTAGAAGGATTAAAGATGGAGGTGGGTTGTAAAAGGATTTGTTTCCGTAAATTCATAAAAAGGTGGCCAGTTGTCAGTTCTGGTTCATTCTTAAAAATGGCTTTTCTCCTCATTTTGCGAAAGAATTCAGCCAGTTACCATCTTAGTGAACATTTGTCAACAGTACTGTTGGGAATGAATCCAAAGCCTTTATTGAGTAACTGATTCTCATCTGCTGTTAATTTTTCAGTTGTCAGGTTCACAACTAGATTTATTAACCACTCGTCCCTAATTGCGGCTCTCTGGGCTTGCTCTAAGTCTTCACCCTCTCCTGTTCTGGTTCCTCCCAGCGCAACACTTTGTCTCCTCTGGTACAGTGTTTTCCACTCCATCCTCCTCCTAAAAAAAGGATGGTTATTCTGCAAGAAGGCCACTGTGGGAGGGCGCATCAGTAGTGCAGGCCATAGTGTATTTGCCAGTAAAACACATGCAGGGATGCTGGTCTTTGGAGTAATTGATTTTGACATCCTACCCTTCTAAGCCCATTTTGTCTGCCTTTGCCACTGTCCAGAGGATATATTTGATTCCTTGCATGAGATAGCCAGGTGGGGGATACTTTTGTAGTGATACAAAACAACCATTTTGCCAGACCTAAACCTTCCTTTTTAATACATATAAGTCATCCCTAAGGTAGGCCCTTGAGAACCCCTTGGGCGGGTGACATATATTTAAAAAACTTAAGCATGTACTTTTAAGGTTTACATGTCCTGGAAGTGAAAAACTCCCAAATTAGTTTTTCCCTACTGTGAGGCCTACCTCTCTCAAAGGATAACGTTGGGTTACTATATTACATTTAATAAGTGATAACTTTAGTTTGGGAACAGGTAGAAATGTCATCTTTGTTCTCAAAGAATTGTAATTTAAAATCCCTTTTAATGGTAAAGTCAGATTTTAAGTCACAAGTCTGAAAATTACACTTTAGGAAAATTGCCTCTTTCTTGTCCTAACCATTTGATGCCTGTAGCCTGTGACACATGACTGTGAATAGAGTGGTAATTGGCTTTTGTGTATTCCTTCCAGACAGTGAGACAAAGGGAGACTAAGGCCCTCATTACGATGGAGGTCGGTCGGACCGCCGATCGCCACTGTATTGGACAGGTGACTATCCAACTATGAGTCGGTTGTCCCACCCAGCCTATTATGATCAGAATGCCGTGCAGGCGGACGGGAAGTTCTTTTTTCTACTGTTGCTTGTGCTGCAGCCCAGGAAAATGGCTGCAGCACAAGCTGCAGTAGAAAAATGCACTTGTTCACATCCATGCACCGTGTGCCAGGCTCCATGTGGTGCCTGGTACATGGTGCATAGATGTGTGGGGAGTACTACATGTGCCCCCAAAACCACTTAGTAGTGGCCCACAGGGGAAGAGGGCCATGCTTGGCCCCCAAAGTCAGTTTGCATCTGCCTTTTCATGGCGGTCAGAAAGGGACATCCTAATCCCTATGGTGGTGCCTGTGCAAGGCGCCGCCTCCATTGTAGGGATAGGAGTCCAACCGCCGCCCGACGGGATCTTGGATCCTGTCGAAGGCGGCGGTCCTACCCCTGACCTCTGTGGTCCGACCGGTTGCATCGTAATGCAGCGGTCAGACCGATGCCCTGGATATATGGTGGACCGCCACCGATGGCCTGGTGTTAGTGGTCTACCCGCCATCGTAATTAGGGTCCAAGTGTTGGTAGGATGGGCCATCCTGCCAGGATGGAAGGGGGTGGTGCTGTTCCCTTCTCCACTTAAATTTCAAAGGAGCTGCAGCCACGAAACTCACAAAGAACTTGACACTAGTCTCTTGTCACCCTAGACCTCTTGGAGCCTGGGCAGGGTAGGAAGGAAATTCCATAATCAGATGTGGGGGGTAGTCTAGAAGTTGCTCTCACTAGATATAAATATTTGACCTTAGACCAACTCTTCAGTACACTTCTGGACCTTTGGAGGACACTTATCAGGCTGCCTTGAACTTCAGAGGGCTGTCCTGATGCTTCAGGCCCGCTTTGCACCTCAGAGGACTGCTCTGCTACCACCAGAAGACTGCCCTGCTATTTGAAGCATTGAAGAATGCCTTGCTGCTTGGACCAAGGGTTACAGGAGTAACTTCAAGCTTGAACAATCTTGAACCCTGCACATTGACCATGACTGACATGAGTCCTGTCCTCCACATGGTACCCACCCAGGCCTGAACCCTTGGAAGTGGTACTAAAGGGGCACAAAAAGCCAAAAACCAAGCCTTTTCCACTAAAAATAGTCAGAGAACCGACTGAAGACCGGGAACTACCTGCTAGTTGATCTGACGGACGTGCATTGCCGGTCGGTCTGACTTCACAGTAGCTCCAGGTACAATCTTCTCTGCAGCAGAAATTCCTGTTCAGTGGGACCTCTTCAGGAGGGTATCCGTCCTTGTGGAGCCCTCATCGTCTGCAGCCTGCAGCTTTGTCCTGCTAGAGTTTTTTGACATACAAAAAAGCGATAAAGTCTGAATGTAAAAATCTTCACTGCAACATCGTCCAGTGGCTCCCCAATGACAAACACTTCTTTTCGGACACTGCCAGCTGCCATGCCCCAATGAACTTTGCAGACATTTTTCTTAAAAATAAGCCAAGACTGGGCCCAAAATACTTCGTGTATCCAAACTGCATTCTATCGCAGTTGGCCATACCTGTCAACTTTACCCAGGTCTTTGGTGACTAGATGCCTGAAGTTGGCGTTTTGATCTTTTATGTGCTAGTTTTTTCTAAAAACTTTAAATATTCATAGCTCGGGTTCTACTGAATCATTTATTACAATGTTCTCTATTTTCTCAACGTGGTGCGGGTTTTCTCTTGTTTTGTGTTTTCACTTTATTTTTGTGTGCTGCATAAATACACTTTGCCTTTAAGTGCTGACTCTTTTTGTGCCAAGCTACGTACAAGAGTGTTAAGCACAAGTTAATGTCGTTACTTTTTGTGGTTTACCCTGACAGGGATTGACCTTGTTGCTTGAGAACTGTTCACACTCTGCTCAACGAAAATCCAATTTCCTATAGTACTAATGGTAGTAATCAATACAGAAGGAGCTTTTACATTTTTAATGAATATTCATAAAAAAATTAAATTGTATTTGTCAAAAAATTATTAATTAAACATATGTGAAAAACGTATGCCATTGTTAAATTTAATTTAGGATGAGATTGATTTTTATTCATTAATCAAGCATAAAACACCAAATAACATAAATACTCACCTACACCCAAAGGCCGGTGAGGTGAATGAATACAGGAACAAGAGAAATGCAAACCAGTAGAAAGATGGAGAAAGCAAGACGAAAAGAGAGGAGGGTGTAGGAATATAATATATAGATAGAAGAGTTGAAATAGGAAAAAGAGGAAAGTAGATGCTCCTAAGGATTATCAATTCACAATCCAGACTGTGTAGTCTAAGGCTGTCACTTGTCATAAGTATATTGGGCACATAAGTTTGTGAAAACTCTGGGCGAGGAAATATACGCAGGGCCCCAAGGTCTTCTCAAAACGGGGTATCGTGTGCTCCGCAATTTCTACAATCTCAGGAAATCCCATAGTTTGTATAACCAATTTGTGCGTGTGGATATGAAATGCGTGCCACACTTCGAAAGAAGGACTTGCTTAGCTGCACACAGAGACAAAGGCATAGCTCTCCCTCAAAAGGAATGCAAAGGATATGCCAGTGTATTAGGGAGGTCCAGGAGTATATAGCTAAGGGAGTGTGGCAAATTGGTATTAAACATCTGGTCAATATCGGCTAGTACCATTGCCCAGTAGTGATGTAATTTGGGGCAGTGCCACAATAAATGAGTCAAGGTGCAGGTATTATTGCAATTATGCCAACAACTCTCATCACTTCCCCTCTTGCACCGAGCTATGCGTGGAGTTGTATAATACCAATAATGCACTATTTTAAGAAGGGTCTCTCTGCCTGAGGAGCTATATGCTGAAGTGCGCGTGCGACACAGAATATCCAACCATTCCCTTTCCAAGAATGATTGCGAGTGCAGGCCAGTGGCGTGGAATCGGTTAAGCAAGTATTGAGGAATTTATAGATTGCTGAAAGGATGCCCTTATTGTCACGCAGAGAGAGGAGCCTCCTCTCAAACAGCGTGAGAGGTCTGCTGGCAAACAGATGTATCTGCAGGTGTGATACACAATGTTTAATGGCGTTGTTCTGTCAGTGTTCGGAGTCATGGAGGTCAAAATCCGTTTTGACTTGTGGAAGTCTGCTAAGCCCTTCATATCGTATAAATCCCCTATGTGCTTACAGTTTGCTTCCTGCCAGTGTGAATAAGACAAAGGGTCCGATTTCGATGTCGGATGGAAGGCCCTCCCAGATGCGTCCGGAGCGAACAGTACAACCGACTTGTATTGAGAGCCGGTTAAACCAAACAACGCAGTACAATGCACAAAAACCTTTACTCACCGAACGATACGGTCACTCCGATTCCGTCCTCATAGTCCAAACGAAAAGCCTCTGGAAATGCAGAAAGGAGTCGTCCGGAGGCATTTCTAAGTCCGATTCCAAATGCCGAAGTACGATGCGTACTTCCCATGCACCGAGTCCGTCGCTACAACCAACACGTCGGAGCAGCCAGAAGGGGAGTATTTCAGCACTGATTGCGCCACAAAACGATTCCTGCTGAACGAGACGTGCAACCATGAATCCGATCGGGAATGTCATCCCCATACTCTACCTCTTCGAGCACTACTACAACCACAACCGACACGTTTGTCGCAGAAGGCAAGTCCGACACCTACCCATACAGCAATGTTGATTCAATAGGGGGTTGGCAAATACCCACAGCAATGTACAGTCAATAGAGAGGGTGGCAAATACCCACAGCAATGTTGATTCAATAGGATGGGTGGCAATTACCCACAGCAATGTACAGTCAAAATGGGGGTTGGCAACTACCCACAGCAATGTACAGTCAATATGGGGGTGGCAACTACCCACAGCAATGTACAGTCAATAGGGTGGGTGGCAAATACCCACAGCAATGTACAGTCAATATGGGGGGTGGCAAATACCCACAGCAATGTACAGTCAATAGGGGTATTGGTAAATACCCACAGCAATGTACAGTCAATAGGGGGGTGGCAAATACCCACAGCAATGTACAGTCAATAGGGGGAGGCAAATACCCACAGCAATGTACAGTCAATAGGGGGGTGGCAAATACCCACAGCAATGTACAGTCAATATGGGGGGTGGCAACTACCCACATCAATGTGGAAGAAAATCTGTACTTTGGTGGGGGATACACCATATGTGTATATGCATATGTGGTTTTGGGTGGAAATACCCCATACATGAATATGCATATCTGGGGTTAGGGGCAAATACCCCATACATGAAGATGCATATCTGGAGTGTGGGGTAAATACCCCCATACATGAATATGCATATCTGGGGTTAGGGGGAAATACCCCCATACATGAAGATATCTGGGGTGTGGGGTAAATACCCCCATACATGAAGATGCATATCTGGGGTTAGGGGAAAATACCCCCATACATGAAGATGCATATCTGGGGTTAGGGGGAAATCCCCATACACGAAGATGCATATCTGGGGTTAGGGGGAAATACCCCCGTACACGAAGATGCATATCTGGGGTTAGGGGGAAATACCCTCATACATGAAGATGCAAATCTAGAGTGTGGGGTAAATACCCCCATACATGAAGATGCATATCTGGGGCTAGGGAGAAATATCCCCATACATGAAGATGCATAACTGGGGTTAGGGGGAAATACCCCAATACAAGAAGTTGCACATCTTGGGTTGGGGTGGAAACTAAAGCAAGAAATCTGTACATGAACAATGTAACATGATCAAAACAAATTCTTATATCAGTACATGTGGAGTACATGCTGCAGGAATGTCCACATAAACAATCTCACAGGTTATTGTCAATGAAAGGTATTAACACACTGTTGCAGCAAAAGTAAATGCCAACTTTGTGGAATGGGTAGAGTGGAGATGCAGGTGCACCAGGGTCACCTGCAGACCATGGTCATGTAGGCCTTCCTAGACCACACCAATGGACTTACACACTTACACAGTCCCCACCAGGACAATGCAACACTAGGTCACAATTTCCATGGATCACCAGCTGTTCTTTGAATAGAGGCTGGGGGACAGCTTTTGGGGCAGAACCACAGTGGTGCACTGCCTCACATGCATTGACAAAGGTAGTATCATGTCAAACACACAAACTTCACTTTCAGGTCATGGCAGGTGCAGGGATTTGGCGTTCAATGTAGGATCCTTGCAAGGAGGCAAGTCACAACTGGTCAGTTTGACCTACATACCACAACCTTGTTCTGCAGCATAGTTCATTTCACTACAAAACCTTTGTCCAGTAAAATTACAGATGCCATGTTCAAGAGATGATCACAGATTGTGTGTCAATTACTTTAAGAGTGCCTGAGCATCATTGTGATCACAATCAGGACATGGGTCCATAGCATGTTGTGTATGTAGAATGAGGAAATTTCAGCATTAGGTAGTTACAGTCAGCATGCTAAATTCTAGGGGAATAGCACATTTGATGCTAGACCAGGAATTAGAATAAACACACATGTGTAATCACACAGTGAATGCATAAGTCCACCACAACACATACAGAAACATCGCAGGACAACACCACTCCAATGTACTAACAAAAGTAAGACATTGTGATGCATCTGTGTACAGGAAAGCACAGAGGATATCAGCGCGGACAACACACATGTCCACAGACACAGCCACTCAGTACTGCGTTCAGTGTCTACAACAACAACAACACAGAAGTGGTTGTGTCACTGTTGTCATGGGAATATCTATAGTCATAAACAATATTGTTTATGAAAGAAGCATGGGCCAACATAAATGTAGGATACTGTCCCCATGTGTGGACTGGTTCCACAAACTCAAATATCAATCTGCATGTGTCTATGGACCTCTTTTGTGAATGTCATTCGCAGCCAATATCCGTCTAACACCTCAATCTGTAGTGTATGCCTGAAATTGATAATCACATTTTGAATGTGCAGATTGTGTCCTGTATAGTAGTATGAGTATGCATGAGTCACAGGACGTAGAATCCACAAACAGTGTTGGTGTGGCTAGTGCACAGCTCATTGAGTAAGATAAGCTGCCAGCATGGGTGAGGATGCTGGGGCGGTGGCAAAATCTGTGGATCAAAAACACAAGTGACTAAGTCATCATGAATCTAGAATATATGTGTACATCTTATGAGGATGAAAGACGTGCACAGTTAAGTCTGCTTTGTCCACTTTTGGCAATGAAACAATGTCCCAAACAATCCATTGAAACATCAAGGAGACTATCAACAAACACATATTTCCATCAACACATCCTCACATGTTGAGCAACTAAGAGCATGGTGGAGACTCAAGATCTGGGAGCATCTGAACAGCAGACAGACACATATCCTTTCTGTGCACTCACTGTACACATGCCTCACCACATGTACCACTTGCCAAGTCAACTGACAGCACAGCACTCATAATACAGCTTGGTGTGAAATGGAACAGCATCAATGTAGCTCATATCAACACCCTTGTCAGTCATTCTCAAAATACATGTAACACACAATTCATATGCTCAACTACGACTTGTGTGTGGATGCTAAATGCAATACAAGCTGGGATGATGCATACACAACATATTTGCAATTTCACATACCAAAAGCAGGATGGCATGCACATCAGCTAAATGAGTGATCAATAGACTACAAAGGAAACATAACCCTTGTCTTTATTTGAGTCCAGTAGTAGCATATGGTTGGAAGACTGTGAGAATACTGCTCAGCTTACACTCACCATGTACACAGTAAATGCACAAGATGTGTTCACAGCCATGAATGCTTTTTGACCACCGTGGCATCACACATGAAGCAAGGTTGACCGTGCCACTATTCTACAAGATATGCAGAAGACACAGACATTGATTCACCGCCTGAAAGTCACATACAATTTCTGTGAAATCAATTTGTGTACATGGGCGTGTGCTAAGTCACAGCCATGCAGTGAACAGCTATATGTATCCAGCTGAACAGATGAGACAGGTGCCTATATGCACAACACAAACATATTCAGCATGCTTTGCCTACACTGTTGCACACGGAGACACTTGCAATATGTTGACAACTGAAAGCATGACCTATGTGTAAGTGTGCTTAAAAAATGAGTTGGTTTATAAATTCATTTCACACTCTGATCCAAAACTTAAGTTGGCAATGACAACCATGAAATGCAGACACCACATTTTAAAATACATTCTGTCAAAGTGCCCAAACTCCATGTAACATAAGCAATCTATGCCACACTAACATCATTGTACATATAAATAACCAATTCCACTTGTTATGCAGTTAACTCTGAAACAAGTTGTTGGACACAAATGTTTTTAATCAAAAATAAAATTTGCTTTATTCAGCATCAAAAAAAATATTTCTTAATAGCAAAAGGCCATTGGCCAGTCCATCACTGTTCATTTTCCAGATGAGCTTTGAATATCAGGCCCATCTATTCTTGCCTGCACAATTCCTGCAAGGGGACACTTCCCCTGGGAGGGGCATCTTGGGGGCATGCCAGGCACCAAAGGGGACAATCTATTGGGGACTGGGTTGTGCTTTGGGAGGGATGGGAGCAGGAGGGGTATCAGGGTCCACTGCAGTGGTAGGGTCTGATGTCGGGGTGTGGGACTCCACTACAGTGGTTGGCTCTGATTGTGAGGGAGTGCAGCTGTAGTGGGATGGGCAGTTGGAGCTGGGGATAGGGTGGCCTTAACTAATTCAGGTATCTTAAATTTTTTGAGAGGTGAGTGTGAAATGGGGAGGAGAGATGTCTTTTTGGTGGGTGTTTTAGCCAATTTAGATGTACTGGGCTTGTCTGGGGATCTATGGGGTGTAGGAGTGGATGTTTTGGATTGGGCCCGGAGAGATCTTCGGTGGGGAGTTGATGCATTCTGTTCCTTCTCGGGGGGTAGCAGATGCTACAGGTGTGACATCCTGGAGGTACTTCCTCTTATTAGGAGGGGGTGTATGTTTGTGGAGGGAAGAATTCAATGGGAACAAGGTGGGGAGCCTGGGCTGAGGGGGGTAAAGGAGAAGAAAGGGTAGGGGTTGTGGAGGCAGAGGGTTGTGAGGTATGTGGAGTGTCACTGGATGCATGTGTGTCAGGTGCTGTCACTTCCTTTGGTGAGTGTGATGTCTGTGGCATGAGTGTGTGCATGTGTGGTTTGCGACTTTGGTCTGTGTGTTTGTGTGCTGCGTGTGGATGTTGCAGTGTGTGAATGTGTGTTCGCATGTGCTTGGGTCTGAGAGTGTAGTTGGGATGGTGGATGAGGAAGAGGTAGGAAGGGGGAGGTACTGCTGGAGGAGAGATAAAGCTGCCATCAGTGTTGAGGCCATAGCCTGATTTGATTTCTGTAGGGCAGACATGTTTGAGTGAATGCTCTCCATGTACGATGACATGTCTGTCAAAAGAGGTGTGTGTGCATGGAGGACACTCTGCATTGATGTCAGTCCCAAAGAGATCTGCCTCAGGAGGTCATTGGTCTCAACACTGAGGGCAGCAGGGGAGACAGGTGCAGGGGGTGAGGTGCCTGGCCCAAATGATAGTTTGGCCCTGCCATGGGAGCGGCCATGGACAGTGGAACTGGGAGCAGCTGGGAGGGTGGAGATGGTAGTGGTGGTGAAGGTGGACTCTGATGTTGTAAATGCAGTCTCTGTGTCCCCCCACCACCACATGGGAGTACTCACCAGAGCTGTGATCTGATTCTGAAGCTGCAGATGTCTTGCAGATCCGCTGCCAGTGAGACTCCCCTCACCCTCTCTGTCACTGGGTCTCCCCTCCGATGACTCTTCACTGGACCCAGTTAGGTGTTCTGCTCCCACAACATCCATGGCACTCTCTCCTCCTGTGGCCGCTGATGATGCTGTGACCAAGTAAGAAAAAGATTTACATGAGTCATCCATACCTAGTTGACACATAGTTAACATCACAGATGTTCAGAGATATCAGACATCACATTGTGTTGTGCTATTAGCGCATGCTGCATTAACAGAAATGGTACTTGTTACTCTGCCACTTTCACATTGCTCAATCACTTATGATGTGATCAGCAACATTGCGTGTATCAACATCAAAGTACAGACCCAGAAGGTTGACTATTGGAGTTTGTGGCAGGGAATGTTTTGTCTTGTGCTCATGACGGACTTGTGTACTGACATTACTGTCTCCTCTCCTGCAAGCGAGTAGAGCCATCAAAATGGGAATATGAATCTCAGATTTCATTGAGACATGGTACACATCCTAAAATCCTTAGTCACCTAGGGGCCGATTCACAGAACTAATCTGAGATAAAATCCTAAACTTACTACTTTTGGTATTCACAGAAGGCATTTAGTAGTAGTAAAGCTAGGACTCCTAACTTTACTACTACTAAACTGAGATACAATCCTAAACTTACTACTTTTGGTATTCACAGAAGGCATTTAGTAGTAGTAGTAAAGTTAGGACTCCTAACTTTACTACTACTAAATGCCTTTTGTGAATACCGAAAGTCGTAAAGTTAGGATTTTGTCTCAGTTTAGTAGTAGTAAAGTTACGAGTCCTAACTTTACTACTACTAAATGCCTTCCGTGAATACCAAAAGTAGTAAGTTTAGGATTTTATCTCAGATTAGTTCTGTGAATCGGCCCCCTAATGTTGAAACATTGGCTCATATGTCACGGCTCACATGTTTACCTTGTCAAACATGCACAATGCATACTCATTGCATGAGTCATGTTACACAGTTCACAGTGATTGATAACATGTTCAGTAGCTTTGCATATCCAATGTCAGTTGACGCATATGAGTGTCATCCTGGAGAAACCAAGGCAGTACGCATAGCTGGTCTGACAGGCATGTAGCACACTGTCCTGTGTCCTCTATGCACAGTGTCATGTAGCAGAATCATATAGATTTGAATACTGAAAACAAATAAAGTTTCATAGATGTAATTAATGGTCTACAAACGGCCTTGTCTGAAAACTTCAGCTTCACAATGCCTCAGGCGGAACACCATTCCACTGGCACATCTGGGTGCAATGACTGTATGGATTCTAGTAACTGAACCCATTTCCAGCATGAGTACAGTCAACACTGTTAAACAATCTTGGCTATACTGAACAAGTCCACCTTTATATGGACAAAGTCTGACTGTACCTCCCTTTGATTATTCAGTATGCACATTTTGTACTGCTGATATTGCTGATGTCTAACGTACCATGTGGTTAACAAAATTCTATTTGGTGCATATTTGACATCTCAGAGTCAGACAGTGATGCCAGAAAAACCTTGTTTACCAAGCCATCAGGTTCGAGTATTCAAGACCATAAACACACATGTGTGCTTCACTGTGTACTTCACATCATACCTCAAAAATCCTGCCATGTTGCGATCAGTGACAACCTGTGTTTGACACTGAATGGCTTGTGATTTCACCATCACAAACTCCTACACATGGACTCACTCTTCCAAATGTTGTTTGTTGTTTTTTACAAGACATCATGGGAAGGTCATTGTGACATGTGACCCGAGTTACCCTAGCTGTGACTGTCCCATGGGATACATGTGATCACAATTAGCAGCACGTCTGTGAAAAAACGTTTGCACACGGACCAAGCCAAACCAATCTATGTCTCTATATAGACAAATCATTTTGACAAAATTTTTAGCATGTGATTTGCACAATTGAAATCTCCCAGCGCAAAAATACTTCAATGATTTGTTCAGACCACTCTGAGAACAGGATCACACATCAGTGAATGTGCAGACACTTGTAAAACTATGGGATTCATGCTGAAACTCATACACACATCTTGTGAAAATTAGAAAGCACACGTGGATGTCAACACTGTTACAGTCCCTGAATATAACTCACTCACATGTCCCTGATGAATGGGGAATTACCTGTCATCTATTGCTCCATCTGATTTTTTCATCTAGTGAGAATGATTGCACGTTTGGCAGACTTACAAACTGAAAAAGTGCCATCAAGCTCAGATCTCAAAACCTGCCGGACTAAAGATAGAAGTGCAACATGTAACTGACTCACCCCCTCCTTGTTGCTGTTGGGCCTTCAACTGCCCATCCAGGTCAGTGAAGACCACCGCTATGATGCGGAGCATGTGTGTGGCCAATGTTTGCTGGCTGCCTCGCTTGCCTGGTTGTGACAGGCCCAGCTGGACCTCCGCAATCCTCTTGGCCCAGCCATTGCGGCAATGACGGACCCGACGATATGTGACCCTCACGACACGCTCCTGCTTGGCGATGGTCAGCCACATTCTTGCCTTTTCATGGGAGTTGACCTGTAAGCATGACATGTTGATAGTCCCATAGTTCACATGCGTCATGTGTCTCAATCATACACTACTATACATAGCTCATGTTCATGTTTTCACAAATAACTAAGGGAAATGCATGTGGCATCATGTGCATCAGTCCTGTGTACAATCTAATCTCTGTTCCATTCGGGACAGTGATGACATGTTTGCCCCAGTACACACACTTCTACAGCAGTGTGCCTGTCCAAATCAGTTCCCTACACCCATTGAAACTTGCAAAAAACCTAAAGGAATGATTGTGCTAGCGATTCCTATTGCCAGTAATACACAGTTATGACACATAGCCAAGGGCAATGCACTGTTATTCTCACTCACTTTCTCCTCTGGTTTGCCATACATCTGGCTGTGTAGTGGCAGGAGTGTATCCAGCAGGGCCTGGGACTCCTCCTCACTGAAAGCTGGGGCCCTGGGGTGTGTCCTTGCCATTGTGGCTACCAGAGGATGTTGGCACAGCAGCAGAGAGATGAGGAGGTGCAGGAATGAAGCAGGTAGTGCAGGCAAGTGAAGTCTCTAGGGAACAGACAGACTTATATCTAAACAGCCGAGGCGGTCTCTAATCCATGCATCAAAAGTGATAGGTTTGCGTCGGTCGCATTGTACGAATCGGTCCAATGCATAACTTTGCTAGCAAATAACACGCCTACCGCGATGTTTAAACACTCTTCATGTGATCACTGTTGAAATGGATACATTGGTGATGAGAGGTAACAAAGTCGTTTTCCATGCGCTGAAGACATGAGTCCAAGCACGCGTCGCTCACCCTAGCAACAAACAGCCAATGGCTGTCACCAAATCGTTTCGGATGCGGATAACGCGTCCTTTGAATACTCACCCGCGTCTTTCACCATGACAGCCAATGGCTGTCACCGAATCGTTTCGGATGCGGATAATGCGTCCTTTGAATACTCACCCACATCTTTCACCATGACAACAAATTGCTGTCACCGAATCGTTTCGGATGCAGATAACGCGTCCTTTGAACAATTGGTCGTCAGAGCACACACTGCTGTGAATGATGTCTCTTAGTACAGTACATGTGTGTATGCATTTTATATATAAAAAGAATGAGCTTTACATGAATAAGACAAACTCCCATGAGGAGCTAACCTTAAGGGGAAAATGACACACTGTAAAATTTGCATGTAAAGCATGTCAGAATTTGAAATCCTGTTATCTGCATTGTATTGGTCACAGTGCACATAATTTTATGTGTGGATGTACATGTGCAATCTTTCCTTGTCAGTGCATTTGTGTACTGTATGACCAATTGCACAATTTGTGCAACTTCAGACTGTAGATGTCTGTTGTGTAAGTGATGGCTAAGGCTTTTACCATTGGCAGAGTGGACAGTGAAATCATTATGCATCTTCATCTTGTTTGTGCAATGTGATTTACTAGTCTATTTGTGTGCCCCAGACTGCAGTGTATGGTATTGTTACATATTTCAAAATCCACTACATTGAAAATAGTCTGTGTATGTGATTTTATGTGTGATGTCGACATAACTTAATGACAGTGTCCAACCTGTGACAGTGTTGGGCATGACTGAGTATGTGAGATGATGTTTATATCATGTGTTACACATCTCTGGAATTACATGTTCCTATTCTGTCTACCTATTGCACATGTAATGGTTTTTTGAAACCTTAAAGTACCATATTTTAACTGTGGATCCTTGGAATATGTGCTGTTTGCAGATATTCATAATGTCAGACACTATTGACTTTTACATTACACCACTAGAATTGCTGTGTCACCATACCTTGATAACATGTCTGTGTATGGTACTGATGCTGGGATATGTATCTAAGTACATTTTCAAAACATAAAATCATGTTTTTGATGAATCTGTAGGTTCAGTTGTGTTCACATTTCATGTTCTGTTTGTTCTAAGCATGTTGCTTGGTACATTGTGACTTGACACCAACTGTGTTTATACTCTACACATAGGTATCGCAGACGACCTGCAGTCCACAGGCCCTTTTCAGACTTTGCAACCATGGAAGAACGTGACACCATCAGGAAGTACCGCTTCACAAGGCCAATCATTGAAGACTTGAATGCGCAGTTGTCACCTCATCTACAGCCTGGTCGCCATATCCAACTGCACTGACGGACAAAGTGAAGGTTATGGCAGCTTTACATTTCTTTACCAATGGTACATTTCAATACACTGTGGCAACATCTGGTGGGATGTCACAAACCATGTTCAGTCGTGTTTTGCAAGATGTTTTGGTGGCATTGCTGCGTTATCTGTGCCGATACATAAAGTTTCCAACACCTGGAGAATTTGAAGACATCAACGGGGAATTTTATGCATTGGGACAGTTACCGCATATAATTGGCTCCATTGATGGCACCCACATTGCATTGGTGCCACCACAGGCTCATGAGGCAGTGTATCGCAACCGCAAACATTTCCACTCAATTAATGTCCAGGTGGTTTGTTTGGCAGACATGACCATCTCCCAAGACTTCGCACGTTTCTCTGGGTCTGCACATGACATGTACATCATGAGTAACAGGGCCATCCCCCGTTTGATGTCATAGGCACAACATGACCGTGCCTGGCTTGTTGGTAGGTGATGTGACATATGTGTGCTGTGTTGTGTGTAGATTGTATGTCTGATAATGCTCTGTCAACCAACTACTGAGTCTATTTTTCTGTTTTCAATGTAGGAGACTCTGGGTACCCCAACCAACCTTGGTTACTGATGCCACTACATAACCCAGTCACCCCTGCCGAAATGCGGTATAATGAGGCACATGGTAGAAGCAGGCGAGTCATTGAGCGGACTTTTGGCCTCCTGAAGACAAGATTTTGCTGTCTCGATCGTACGGGAGGAGCCCTACAATATGCACGATTGAAGGTGTGTAACATTATCACTGCTTGCTGCATGTTCCACAACTTGGCTATATGGAGGGAAATTCCACTTATACAGGACGATGGAGACCAGCATCCGCCAGCGAGGGAAGATCCTGGACTGGGACATGACGACAGTGGGGATGATGATGATGGCGTGGATTTGAGGCGGCAGCTTATCAACAACTTCTTCACATGAGTGTAGGTATGCAATGAAAGTAGGGGACTAGCCCCAAGTGTTTGTTGTTGTGTTGCTGGTGCACATTGTGTATGTATGTTTGTGAGTGTATGAAAATTGACATGATGTTAGTTGTATGGTAAGTGTTTGTGAGATGGAAAAGTTGAGATGTACAGTGTTACCGTGAATCATAGGTAGTGTCCACACTGACATTCTTGTGCTTCAGCTGACATTGTGTCAAAAGTGAAGAGGCTGAGTCCTGTGTGCCTAACTCTGTTCTATGTTTCTCCTTACCAGGGTACTTTTCCGTGTCAACCATGCAATTTGTGACCTCACCAGACACCTGATGCTTTGACCGACTCCAACATTGGACTTGTTTGAAAATCCATGGCACAGAATTCCTTTTTGACAGATGGATAATTTTCTTCACTTTACAGCATTTTCTTACAGTGTGATGTCCATTGAAATTGGGTTAATGTGCCAGGTTGTGTCAGGGAAATAAACCTATGCTACACAATGATTGGTGCCTGGCGTGTTTTCACACATCCACAGGTTATTTTTAAACTAAACATGCTCCATGATGCACTGTTATGCTAAAAAAATTGTTTTATTGTGTTTGAAAGTGGTGCTATTATTTTTAGCAATATACTTGCATTGCATCTGTAACATGTCCTACGGGTTGGGCCATGACCTGTTTGTGTCCAACTATCATGCTGTGACAATGTACATATACTCACAAGCCAGTAATGTACTCATTCAAAGTGATGTGTTACCAATGTTGTGCACACTTTCTTCTCAAACTTTTTCAACATCTGTTAGACCTGGCATCATTGGTGCAGGTCTCCCTTCCTCTTTTCGCTTCTTACCTTTTATGTTGGCTGGACTTAGATGCTCTGGGCGCTGTGCCACTGCCAATCAGTGACACAGCGCGAAAGCTCCCTGTGTAAAGATAACTGTATGAATTGGGATAATCATAATTGGCTCGTTTGGTTTACCTGTCAGTCCCTAGTATCAGTGCACTGTGTGTGCCCAGGGCTGGTAGACCAAATACTGCTGGTGGGCCGGCAGCGCTGATTTGCGCTACCCACCGAAGCAGCTTTTAAAGTATGTCTGTGTAGCATGTTCTAATAGCGAGTTACCCTCCATTTCACTGTTTACTATTGTGAGGCTATCCATTCTCATAGGCCAGAATGGGCAGGCTGAGTATTACATGCCCTAATCCTACCTGTCCCCAGGAACCTGATAGGAACGTCGAATTTGATATGTTTAAGCTCAGGACATTGAGATACATCTTTTAAGAAGGATTATTTGCGTAGCCCGTGTTCGAAAAAATACCTCTGCTAGAAACGAGGTATTTTCTGGCCTCAGCTTTCCTGTAGGCTTTGCTAGCGTGTGTATTGGCCGTCTGGTTTTGGAGCAGCAGTGCCAGCTGGGTAAGACCTGGCTGGAGAGAGAGATCGGCATTTAGAGTATGGAGAGGGGTGAATCTTTGATCTGAGCAGGGCCGTGCCTGGCAAGGTGAATGATGGCTCCACCTCCCACTGGGCGTCTGAGAGCAGACCCACAGATTCTCATAGGGCAGGATATCGCCTCGTAAACCAAGTGCTCCCCGACCCCACCGAACTGGTTCTGGCTGGATGCAGTGATTTGTGACTGCAGAGAACAAAGACTTTTTAGGTATAAAACGCTGCGCTGAAACCTGTTTCAAGCGTGTTCCTTCTAGATGTCAAGACGAAACTCTGTCCGAGCGGACAGAGGAAAGGACTTTGAAACTTTCACCAAGCTTGCTGAAGAAACTACCCAAGGGCCTGAATTGAGAGCGCCTCCTGCTGAAGTCTCAGGGACATTAGACTTCACCCCGTCAGCCGCCCGAATTCCATGTTAGGAATTCTACTTGCAGGTGAGGCCTCCGTCAAGTAATCCGGAACCTCTAGTCCTACTGCGAGGAACGTGGACTGCTAACCCCGTTGAACTCTGTGTGTGGGCCGCCGCAGCTAAGAGAGAGCTGCCGCCGCTGAGTGCCCGCCTTAATTTGAATCTTCAGAACCTTCGCTGAAACTGTGTGGGCCGCCGCAGCTAAGAGAGAGCTGCCGCCGCTGAGTGCCCGCCTTATTTTGAATTGTCAGAACCTTCGCTGAAACTGTGTGGGCCGCTGCAGCTAAGAGAGAGCTGCCGCCGCTGGATGCCCGCCTTATTTTGAATCCTCAGAACCTTCGCTGAAAACCTGTGGGCCATCGCAGCTAAGAGAGCTGCCGCCGCTGGATGCCCGCACTTGTGTTAGTTGTGCAACATCGTGGATTGTCCTTTGAGCCGCCGCAGCTAAGAGAGAGCTGCCGCCGCTGAGTGCTCGCACCCTTGCTAAGTTTGCATCATCGTGATTTGTCCTTTGAGCCGCCGCAGCTAAGAGAGAGCTGCTTCCGCGGAGTGCTCGCACCTTTGCTAACTTTGCATCACCGAGATTTGTCCTGTGAGCTGCCGCAGCCAAGAGAGGGCTGCCGCCGCTGAGTGCTCGCACCTTTGCTAACTTTGCATCATGGTGATTTGCCCTGTGAGCCGCCGCAGCTAAGAGAGAGCTGCTGCCGCGGAGTGCTCGCACCTTTGCTAACTTTGCATCATTGGGATTTGTCCTGTGGGCCGCCGCAGCTAAGAGAGAGCTGCTGCCGCTGAGTGCCCGCGTCTTTGTCAACCTTGCACCATCGTGAATCGTCCCGTGGGCCGCCGCAGCTAGGAGAGCGCTGCTGCCACCGCGAGCCCACCATGGAGCTGCACGAAGTGTGTCATCGCCACCACCAGCCCGGGCCGCCGCAGCTGCGTGCTGCTGCCGCTGGGAGCCCGCCTGTCCCCGAGTGCCCGAATCATTGTGAGTGCACTTTGCGGACCACTGCCATCGAGAACTGTGGTCGCTGGGAGTCCGCCTGTCACCGTCTCTGCTTCTTCGAGAAGCTACGTGCTGTGTCCCCGTCCAACGGCAGGTATCTGGTGCGCAATGGGTCGCGTAGACCCAGGCCTTGAACTCAGTCAGTGCCACGTTCTTGTGAACACGTTATTGCCTTTGTAAGTCCCTACTGATTTATGTGCATTGTGACTGGTTAAAACGCTTTTGAGAGTCTCGTACTAAACCTTAGATAAAGATACTATTTTTTTCTATACCTACTTGAGTGGTGTCCTTGTGTGGTGTCGTTACTGCCTTATTGTGCATGGTCATAAATGCTTCACACACTGCCTCTAAGATAGGCCTAACTGATCGTGCTACGTTACAACAGGGTTGAGCAGGGGTTATCAATGGGGGTAGCCCACTTGCCTTGACTTAGGAAGAAGGGTCCCTATTTGGACATTGGCGGCAGCGGTGAGGATCAGGACTTGCATTTATGATCCACATACAATAACTGGTAGACACCACTAGTGAGTACAGACCAAAGCGCAGACACGCTTGGATTTTTTTTTTCTCTCCAAATTTTTTTTAGTTGGTTGTTTTAGTATTGAATTGTTGATCGCAGCCATGAGTACTGCTAATATGGGAAGGCAAACATCCAATGCTTCGGAGGACCTCGCCTTTGAGGAGGAAAGATTAGATACCTATACTGCCAAACAGCTGAAGCCATTTTGTAGGCAATTCGCAGTCCCCGTGATAGGTCTCTCTAGGAAGGAGGAGTACCACAAGGTGCCGAAGGCCTGGTGGGAAGCGAGAGAGTCAGCTGGGGATGAGGAAGAGAATGCTGGAGGGCAGCAGGATGATGCAGTAGAGGGGGGGGAGATAGAACACCCTCCAATCTAGGTACTAGTGTATCCCAAAGGAGCCTGACCCCAGAAGAGCTGGAGGACAGGGAGAGAGATAGGAGGCATCGTTTGGAGATGGCTAAATTGGAAGGTCAGAAGGACCTTGAGAGTAAGAAGCTAGACATTGAGAAGAATCGATTGTCCTTTTAACTTGAGAAAATGAAAATGGAACATGAGAGAATGTTGAGGGAGATAGAGTTCAGGGCGAGGAGTGTCCCGGTCTCCCCCTCTGGTGGCAGCATACCTTTAGTAACTCCTGAGAGTAGAGTTTATATTCCTAAGGATGTCATTAAGGATTTTCACAAGAGTGAGGATATTGGGCAATGGTTTGCCGCATATGAGGTAGCAATGGTGTCCCAATGGGTCCCTGAGCAGGATTGGGGAGCAGGATTGTGGGGGCGCTTTGTGAGTGATGGTAGGGATACCCTGTTGGACCTGCCTGAGGAGAGCAGGATGGTGTATGCCCATATGAAAGAAGCTTTGATGACCCATTATGGTGTGACCCCGGAAATGTACAGGCAGAGGTTTAGGACCTGTAAGAAGTTAGAGGATACCACGTGGGTTGAATATGTGTCTTTTTTCTGCAGAGCAATGGATCGCTGGGTAAAAGGTAGCAAAGTGGAAACTTTCGAGCAATTGTATGATTTGTTTATGTGGGAGCATTTGTCCAGTAACTGTTTTCCAGAGCTACGCCATCCCCTGATTGATAGCAAGCTGACTAACCCTAGGAAGCTTGCTGAGGAGGCGGACCGCTGGGTGAGCACCCGGGTCCGCAAAGGTTTTGTTGGAGACTTTGCCAGAGGTGGGCAGGGTCCCCAGCAGAAACGTGGGGGGGACAAGGGTAAACAGAGGGAGTTCCAGAGAGGGCCCCGAAGTAATTCCCAAGGGAACCAAGCAGTGGTGTCCCAGCCTCCCCCTGAGAAGAAGCCAGTGTCCCTGACAGGTAGGCCTGTTCAGAGGGGGGCACTCACTTGTTTCAGGTGTGGTCAAGTGGGCCACCGGTATTATGATCCCCAGTGTCCCCAGAGGGACCCCAATGCATCCCCTCGTGCACCACCCCGTGCACCATCCCACCAGTGTAGCCCTGGGGGGGAAGAAATGGAGGTCCAAGGTGGGTGGGATCCCGTAGAGTTAACCCTTGTCTCGCTAGGGGACTTCGAGAAGGTCCCTAACCCCACACTGCCGACCAACACTCAGAAGTACTGGCAGTGGGTGACCATCAATGGCCATAGGGTGGAGGCTCTCAGGGACACCGGAGCTAGTGTGACTGCTTTCAGCTCCCGGTTGGTGTCCAAAGAGCAAGTTGTCCCCCATGCATTCTGCCCCGTAGTGTAAGCAGACAACTCAGAGAGCCAGTGTGAAGTGACTCAGGTTCCCTTCGAGTGGGGGGGGTCACAGGAACTCTTCAAGTGGCTGTGAGGGCCGCCATGCCTGTAGACTGTCTGTTGGGCAACGATCTGGATAACTCCCCATGGGCTACGGTGGAGAGAAAGTCTCATCTGGAAATGTTGGGTTTGCCTGAGTGGGCGTGTGTGGCCACTCGGTCCATGACAGCTCAGAAGGATGTTCAGGAGGGTCTGGAGCCTGAAAGTATGGCCCAGGCCACTGCCTCAAAGAGAAGGGGTAGGGGGCGCGGGAAACCGGCCCCCGCGGGTCCCATGGTCCCGGAGGGAGCAGACCTTGAGGGGGTTGCCCTGGAACCTACAGGGGAACAAGTGGCCGAACTGGGGGACCTACCGGAGCTGACCCATTGGCAGCAGGAAGGAATTTTGCGAGCAGCAGAGAACCTGCCCTTCTCTTGAGGGGGTGCGGCGACAGGCCGCCGCCCAGGCAGTAGGTGACCAGACAGGGTCACATTGGATCTATTGGGAGAACAACCTCCTTTACAGTGAGCCTAAGGTTGCTGAGCCTGGGTCAGCCCGTGTGCTGGTGGTACCCCAGCGCTTCAGGACCTTCCTACTGGGGTTGGCTCATGATGTGCCACTGGCCGGACATCTGGGGCAGACCAAGACCTTTGAGAGGCTGGTCACCCACTTCTATTGGCCCCAGATGCGCAGGAGCTCCGATGCTCACTGCAGGACATGTGAGACTTGCCAGGCAAGTGGGAAGAGTGGGGGAAGATTAAGGCCCCACTACAGCCCTTTCCCGTGGTGAGCACCCCATTTGAAAGAGTGGGCATTGATATTGTGGGGCCTCTGGATCCCAAGATAGCCATGGGCAACAGGTTCATCCTGGTCTTGGTGGACCATGCCACCCGGTACCCTGAGGCCATCCCGCTCAGGACAGTGATGGCCCCCATGGTGGGACGGGCACTGATGGGGATTTTCTCCCGTGTGGGATTCCCCAGAGAGGTGGTGTCCGATAGGGGAACTAACTTCATCTCCAAGTACATGAAGTCTCTGTGGGAGGAGTGTGGGGTAACGTATAAGTTCACCACTCCTTACCACCCCCAGGGTAATGGGCTGGTTGAGAGATTCAACCGGACCCTTAAGGCCATGATTATGGGCCTAGGCGAGCCCATGAGGCATAAGTGGGATGTCCTCTTGCCATGCCTGTTGTTTGCTTACTGTGAGGTGCCACAGAAGTCCTTAGGGTTCAGTCCCTTTGAGCTGCTCTATGGTCACCCGGTAAGAGGGCCTCTGAGTCTGGTCAAGGAAGGCTGGGAGCAATCTCCCAGGAAACCTCCCCAGGATGTGTTTAGTTACATGCTGGCCTTCAGGAACCAGACTCGGCGTTTCAGGAAACTTGCTGAGGTAAACCTGGAAACCAGCCAGGAAGAGATGAAACACTGGCACGATCAGAATGCCACTCTGATCGAGTTTCAGCCTGGACAGAAGGTTTGGGTCATGGTCCCGGTGGAGCCCTGTGCGCTACAGGATAGGTGGACCGGCCCCTTTGAGGTGGTGGAGTGCAAGAGTCCTGTTACCTACGTGGTGGACTTGCAGTCTCCCAGGAACCCCTTGCGGGTCCTGCATGTTAACCGCCTGAAGCCCCACTTTGAGAGGTCTGAAGTGGGCATGCTTCTGGCCACAGATGCTGGGATGGAGGAGGAGAGCGAGCCCCTTCCTGACCTCCTGTGTGCAGGGGAGTGAGATGGGTCAGTGGATTGTGTGGTCCTCTCCACCACACTGACCCCTGAGCAGCAGGGTGATTGTCGCCAACTTGGGGCAATTCAGTGATCTGTTCTCCCTGGTACCTAGTGTCACTGATTGGTGTGTCCATGACGTGGACAACAGGGACAGTCCTCCCATTAAGCACAAGGCTTACCGAGTGACTGACCGGGTAAGGGCCTATATTAAGGATGAGGTTACCAAAATGTTTGCCCTTGGGGTGATTGAGTCCTCTAGCAGCCCTTGGTCCAGCCCAGTGGTCCTGGTACCAAAAGCTGCAGCTCCTGGTACCACCCCAGAACTTCGGTTCTGCATGGACTATCGGGGCCTCAATTCAGTCACGAAGACTGACGCGCACCCCATCCCCAGAGCTGATGAGCTCTTAGATCGGTTAGGGGCTGCAAAATACCTCAGCACATTTGATTTGACGTCTGGGTATTGGCAGATCGCCTTGACCGAGGGAGAAAAGGAGAGGTCATCCTTCTCCACACCCGATGGGCACTACCAGTTCCGGGTGATGCCCTTTGGAATGAAGAGTGGCCCTGCCACCTTTCAGAGGCTGGTCAACAGGGTGTTGGTTGGGCTGGAAGACTTCAGTGCCGCCTACCTGGATGACATTGCGGTGTTTAGCTCCTCTTGGGAGGACCACCTGCGCCACCTCTGGGAGGTATTGATGGCACTGCGGAAGGCAGGCCTCACAATCAAAGCCAGTAAGTGCCAGATTGGGCAGGGTTCTGTAGTGTATTTGGGGCACCAGTTGGGGAGCGGCCAGGTGGCGCCCCTTCAGCCCAAAATTGAAACTATCCTGGCGTGGGAACCCCCCCAAGACTCAGACGCAGGTGAGAGCCTTCTTAGGACTCACAGGGTACTACAGGAGATTTGTCAAGGGATATGGCAACATTGTTGCACTCTTGACTGAGCTGACTTCTAAGAAGCAGCCAAAGAAGGTAAACTGGACTGACACCTGTCAGAACGCTTTTGACGCCCTGAAGAGTACCATGTGCACCGCACCGGTGCTTCAGGCACCCGAATTTTCAAAGGAATTTGTTGTCCAGACAGACGCCTCAGAGCATGGTATAGGGGCTGTTCTGTCACAGATCAATGAGGAGGGACTAGACCAACCGATAGCCTTCCTGAGGGAACAGAGGTGGAGTGCAATTGAGCGTGAGGCATTTGCTGTGGTCTGGGCGCTGAAGAAGCTGAGACCATATCTGTTTGGGACTCACTTCCGGTTTCAGACAGACCACAGGCCCCTTAGATGGTTGATGCATATAAGGGGTGAGAATTCCAAGTTGTTGAGGTGGTCCATTTCCCTACAGTGTATGGATTTCACGGTGGAACACCGCCCTGGTACAGAACACGCCAATGCTGACGGTCTGTCCAGGTTTTTCCGCCTTAGTGATGAGAACTCCCAGGGGAATGGTTAGTTCTCCCCACATTTCAGCTGGAGGGGACACGTGTTATACCTGGCATCATTGGCGCGGGTCTCCCTTCCTCTTTTCGCTTCTTACCTTTTATGTTGGCTGAATTTAGATGCTCTGGGCGCTGTGCCACTGCCAATCAGTGACACAGCGCAAATGCTCCCTGTGTAAAGAAAACTGTATGAATTGGGATAATCATAATTGGCTCGTTTGGTTTACCTGTCAGTCCCTAGTATCAGTGCACTGTGTGTGCCCAGGGCTGGTAGACCAAATACTGCTGGTGGGCCGGCAGCGCTGATTTGCGCTACCCACCGAAGCAGCTTTTAAAGTATGTCTGTGTAACATGTTCTAATAGCGAGTTACCCTCCATTTCACTGTTTACTATTGTGAGGCTATCCGTTCTCATAGGCCAAAATGGGCAGGCTGAGTATTACATGCCCTAATCCTACCTGCCCCCAGGAACCTGATAGGAACGTCGAATTTGATATGTTTAAGCTCAGGACATTGAGATACATCTTTTAGTAAGGATTATTTGCGTAGCCCGTGTTCGAAAATACCTCTGCTAGAAACGAGGTAGTTTCTGGCCTCAGCTTTCCTGCAGGCTTTGCTAGCGTGTGTATTGGCCATCTGGTTTTGGAGCAGCAGGGCCAGCTGGGTCAGACCTGGCTGGAGAGAGAGATCGGCATTTAGAGTATGGAGAGGGGTGACTCTTTGATCTGAGCAGGGCCGTGCCTGGCAAGGTGAATGATGGCTCCACCTCCCACTGGGCGTCTGATAGCAGACCCCCAGATTCTCAAAGGGCAGGATGTCGCCTCGTAAACCAAGTGCTCCCCGACCCCACCGAACTGGTTCTGGCTGGATGCAGTGATTTGTGACTGCAGAGAAAAATACTTTTAGGTATAAAGCTGCGCTGAAACCTGTTTCAAGGGTGTTCCTTCTGGATGTCAAGACAAAACTCTGTCCGAGCGGACAGAGGAAAGGACTTTGAAACTTTCACCAAGCTTGCTGAAGAAACTACCCAAGGGCCTGAATTGAGAGCGCCTCCTGCTGAAGTCTCAGGGACATTAGACTTCACCCCGTCAGCCACCCGAATTCCTTTGCTAGGAATTCTACTTGCAGGTGAGGCCTCCGTCGAGTAATCCGGAACCTCTAGTCCTACTGTGAGGAACGCAGACTGGTAACCCTTGTGAACTCTGTGTGTGGGCCGCCGCAGCTAAGAGAGAGCTGCCGCCGCTGAGTGCCCGCCTTAATTTGAATCTTCAGAACCTTCGCTGAAACTGTGTGGGACGCCGCAGCTAAGAGAGAGCTGCCGCCGCTGAGTGCCCGCCTTAATTTGAATCTTCAGAACCTTCTCTGAAACTGTGTGGGCCGCCACAGCTAAGAGAGAGCTGCCGCCGCTGAGTGCCCGCCTTATTTTGAATCCTCAGAACCTTCACTGAAACTGTGTGGGCCGCCGCAGCTAAGAGAGAGCTGCCGCCGCTGAGTGCCCGACTTATTTTGAATCCTCAGAACCTTCGCTGAAACCCTGTGGGCCGCCGCAGCTAAGAGAGCTGCCGCCGCTGGATGCCCGCACTTGTGTTAGTTGTGCAACATCGTGGATTGTCCTTTGAGCTGCTGCAGCTAAGAGAGAGCTGCCGCCGCTGAGTGCTCGCACCCTTGCTAAGTTTGCATCATCGTGATTTGTCCTTTGAGCCGCCGCAGCTAAGAGAGAGCTGCCGCCGCTGAGTGCTCGCACCCTTGCTAAGTTTGCATCATCGTGATTTGTCCTGTGAGCCGCTGCATCTAAGAGAGAGCTGCCGCCGCTGAGTGATCGCCCCCTTGCTAACTTTGCATCATCGTGATTTGTCCTGTGAGCCACCGCAGCTAAGAGAGAGCTGTTGCCGCGGAGTGCTCGCACCTTTGCTAACTTTGCATCACCGAGATTTGTCCTGTGAGCCGCCGCAGCCAAGAGAGGGCTGCCGCCGCTGAGTGCTCGCACCTTTGCTAACTTTGCATCATCGTGATTTGCCCTGTGAGCCGTCGCAGCTAAGAGAGAGCTGCTGCCGCGGAGTGCTCGCACCTTTGCTAACTTTGCATCATTGGGATTTGTCCTGTGGGCCGCCGCAGCTAAGAGAGAGCTGCTGCCGCTGAGTGCCCGCGTCTTTGTCAACCTTGCACCATCGTGAATCGTCCCGTGGGCCGCTGCAGCTAGGAGAGCGCTGCTGCTGCCGCGAGCCCACCACGGAGTTGCACAACGAGAGTCATCGCCACCACCAGCCCGGGCCGCCGCAGCCGCGTGCTGCTGTTTCTGGGAGCCCGCCTGTCCCATAGTGCCCGAATCATTGTGAGTGCACTTTGCGGACCACTGCCATCGAGAACTGTGGTCGCTGGGAGTCCGCCTGTCACCGTCTCCGCTTCTTCGAGAAGCTACGTGCTGTGTCCCCGTCCAACGGCAGGTATCTGGTGTGCAACGGGTCGCGTAGACCCAGGCCTTGAACTCAGTCAGTGCCACGTTCTGGTGAACACGTTATTGCCTTTTTAAGTCTCTACTGATTTACGTGCATTGTGACTGGTTAAAATGCTTTTGAGAGTCTCGTACGAAACCTTAGATAAAGATACTATTTTTTTCTATACCTACTTCAGTGGTGTCCTTTTGTGGTGTCGTTACTGCCTTATTGTGCATGGTCATAAATGCTTCACACACTGCCTCTGAGATAGGCCTAACTGCTTGTGCTACGTTACCACAGGGTTGAGCAGGGGTTATCAAAGGGGGTAGCCCACTTGCCCTGACTTAGGAAGAAGGGTCCCTATTTGGACATTGGCGCCAGCCATGGCCAACTAGATACCCCCATTTCTAACAACATCATTACAGTTAATACATTTGTTATTCCAAGTAACGACATGAGCACTTTTTGGGTGCAGAGGGATTTATTTTAGTGCATAATGTGAAGATATCTGTCCACATCATGGTGGTGTCGACAACAAAAAATATTTCGAGAAGTGCAGATAGGAGTTAGTAGTCTTTATAGATGAGGTATTCCAAAGTAGATGCACAGTTATTTGAGTCCATAGTCCAACTTATTCCCTCCAGCCAATGTGGGAGAGTTCTGTGACAGTCAACAAAGTGAATGTTTGGCACACAATGGAGGATATCAGGAGCAGGTAGTCACTTCATGGGGGTGATACGTATACATCTGTCTTTCACTGTTGCTTCTTTGAACGACCAACTCCACGTTTTTCCAGGGGACCCTGAGGTGCAGGCAGCTGCTGTGCAGGGGGCTCCCCGCCAGAGTCCACATCCCTCCCAGTGGCTGTTGCAGATGTTGTTGCAGTGGATGTGGTAGGCACACATAGAGGTGTGGATATGTTGGTGGCAATCTTGCAGAGGGAAGTGGCAATGTCCCTATACACTGCAGTCTGTTCATCCATTTTTAACATAAACATGTCCAGTTTTTCCTTTTGGTCTGCCTGCTGCTGTTTCAAAGTCATGAGGATCCCTATGACCTGTCTCATCTCTCCTTGGGAATCCTCAAATGCATTGAGGATTCTGGAGAGGTTTTGGATCTCCACATCATCAGCACCAGCTGCATGATGTTGTCGATCCCCACGACACCTCCTACCACACCTACCCACCCAAGCAGGACCAGTTGGTGCTGGCACAGTCGACACGGAGCCTCCTTCATCATTGGCATTGGTGTTGTTGGGCTACTCCAGAGTGCCCTGTGTTGCTGTGCTGTTGGTGATATCCTGGGATGCTGTGTTTGTGCGGGTGTTGTTCAGCTGGGTGTTGGCAGCTGAGGCAGGAGTGGTTGCAGAGGATCGGGGTGTTTCCACCACTGGTGCTGTGGGGTGACCCATACCAGAAGGGCCAGGTCTGTCGCTGTCGTCCGAAGAATGATGAGAGTCATCAATGCCGGAGGGCTCCTGGTCGACCGGAGTCTGGGCCTGGCTGTCCTGGATTGTTCCAGTGGTGTCCTCAGCTGGCCCTGTAGGTTTAAACATAACACAATGACTGCTGTGAATGTCCACTGCCCCTTAAACCATACACATTGCATGGGCTACCAAAGCTCATGATCAGTTACTGTAAATAGATTGGACTCCTTCTTCCATGCTGCAGGCCAATTTTTTGTGATGACTATGTTTTTGGGACAAGAGGGGGATTGATTGACATGTGCAGGTATGTGCATTGATGGGCCTGTTGTGTTTAGTTCACAATACATGTCGGAAGAAATTGACTGGTTATTGATACCCTATGAATGACACAGGTGTGTTTAGGTTGTCCACATCTTTACTTTCACAATGAGATACATACACTTTCTCTCCCTTTGTGGGTACTTTTTTGGCCTGTCTACTGGTCTTAGTGCATGTCTTTAGCAGACACATTGGTATGGCTGGCTACACACTCACATTCTATTAACTTAGCCAGAAAAGTTGTGGGAATGGAGTGATTGAGGTGCTTCTTGTTTTCATCTCATTCTACACATGTGAATGTCTGTGAGTAGGAAAATTGTATGACTGATTAACTTTGTGGCTACCCAGATATTGTACTTTGTACATTGACTCCATGGTCAAATGATTTCACAAACTTAGCTTTGTGCCATTATGTGGCAAAGAAATATGTTAAACTGATATTTGAGTGCTTGTTCTCTATTTGTGAAACTTATACCCCTCCTCCCACCCAACACCACCATTCCACACGGAAGAGTGTTGTCCAGCCAATGTTTGTAAGGGTATTTGAAAGATATTTGTCTATGTTGGCTGGTCTTTGTGGCACATAGGCAAATGTGGCAGATGTGATAGGTTCAGACAACATTCCCCTGTGTCTGCCACCTTGCTAGTACACATGGACTCGCTGTGAGATAGACATAGCCCATGATGAAGTGGTTGTGCTGTGTGTGTAGAAGTGTTTCTTCCAAGTCCCAGCAGGGCCAGTCAAACATACACCTTCCTGCCCAGTGAAAACAGGCCAACAGGACATGATCTTACCTCACAGTGTATCAGAATGTCATGGCCAGCTGTCTGGCACTGGGAACTGGTTTCTGACTTGGAGACAACTTGCCTCATGGCCTTGTGCACCACACTGCATGCCCCAGTCTCTGTCATTTCATTTTTGGATGTCCACTCACTGTCAGGTAATCACAGTTCTCAGTGGTCTTGTGTGGCTGTTTCTGCGGATGAGTGTTTACAATGGCCAGACATCCCATCAGGCCTTGTACTACGCACACTCTTTCCTGCATGCAAATGCAGCACCCCTGGAACTATGCTTTCCTACCAGTGGGTGGATGTGTACTGACAAAGCTGGCTGACACAGGTGCCTGGTGTTTTGAGCACAAGTCACTGTTGATATTTGTTGTAAAGTCAGACACCAGTGCCCAGTGTAATGCATCCTGCTAGTAAATTCTAAATCACTGTGTGTACGCTTAGTAGCTATAGGTCTGTTTGTGATGTTAGTGAAGGTGTATGTTGTCCAGTACCTGATGTTATTTGTAGGATACTCCTCCTCCCACCAGCCCAGCTAAGTCCTCTGAGACTATGGCTAACTATCAGTGATGGTAAGCATTCTGACAAGGATGCAGACTAGTGCATGGTGTTAAACGTGAATACAAATCCCAACAAAGGCCTTGTGCCAAATACAACATGCACCAGCGTCAAGCATCTTGCTGTTGCACTTCCATTCACTGTCAGGTAGAAATGGCACAGTTAAAGTGGTTGTTCGTGGTGGGTGTAGTATTGTTTAACATTACTCCAACTCACACCAGGCTCTTTCCTTCACACACTCTTCCCAAACAGAGAATACATACCACAATGGCAGAAGGTTTTCCAGACAGTGATTGGGAATAGATTATGAAGATGTGTTGCACTTGTGCCTGGTGGCTGACTTTTCCACAACTCCCAACAGGGCCTTGTAGTCCAAACACCAGTCCACATTGCCAAACATCTTGTCAGTACATTGCTGCTCAATGTCAAGTAAGCAGAGTTTCTTGTTGGGCAGTTTGTCTGGGTGGGAATAGTGTGTGTATGACAAGACCTGATGTGAGTTGTAGCCATTGCAAATACACCTCCTCCCACCCAGACCTGCTGACTCCTCTGTGCCTTTATTTACCTCTCAGTGCGGGTAAATGTACTGGCAAGGTGGCTGGTACTGGTGCATAGTTTTGAACATGAATGCAACTCATGTCAGGGACCTGTGCTCCAAACACCATGCAAGAATGTCATCCATCTCGCTAGTCCACTTCCCCTCACTGTGAATGTGGCTTAGGCCAAGTGGAGTATCCTAATCTGGATGGGAGGAGGAGTCTTTGCCATGGCTACAAGTTGCATAAGGCCCTGTCCTACGTACACCTTTCCAGCCAACTCAAACAGCCCAGCATGTACTATGATTACTTCATTGTGATACGAATTGTCCCAGCCATATACCTGACACTGGTGCTTGTTTGATTTGACTGCAAAACCCATCAAGGCTTTCTGCTCCAGACACCACGCAGCAGTGTCAGACATCTTGCCAGCACATTGCCACTCACTGTCAGGTAAGCAGAGTCCCATATAAGCTATTTTGGCTATTTAGGAAGGTGTGTGGAGGCCAGAGCATGATGGTAGATGTAGTCATGGCAGACATTCCTCCTCCCAACCAGCACAACCAGCTCATCTGTGGCAATGGCTACCTGACAGTGAATGTAAGTGTACTAACAAGATGGCTGACACAGTTGCATGATGCTTTGTGCACAGGGCCTTGATGGAAGTTGGTTTCAAGATCAACCTTATGCAGCAGTGCCAGCCACCTTGCCAGTACACATCTCCTCACTGTGATGTAAGCATATGCCCAGGGGAGTTTTAGGCAGTCCCTGTACCAACAACAACCACTAACACAGAAGTGTAGCAGAACAAAGTTGAGATTTCAGCAACCAGACATTATATAAACAAGAATTGATTTGACCTTCTGCCTTCGCCCATTGAAGTGCACTGCAAATGTTCTTTGTAAATCCAGCAGACCTGTCAAACAGGCTGTGCCAGTGTATTGTAAAAAGAGGCCTCCTCCTCAGTCTATATGAAAAGGTTGACCCTCACCCTAAATATTCTCTCCTGTCTCCTCCTCTCTGCCTACCAGCCAAAATCCTCATCCACCTCGGCAGGACATAAAGAGCCGCCATTCTGAAACAGCCTGATGCATTTGGGGTGCCTTTTTATAGTTTGCACCTGGTTACCACCTGATATTGATTGATGATAATTGCATTTCCTAAATGGCCATTTTATGACACTCCGCAATTAGGAAATCCTTTTTACATGGTGTTGTCGAATCGCTATTTGGAAATCCCTATTTGCGGTTTCCTATTTAGTGGATGCCAAAATGCGATTTCTAATGGATAGAATTCACATTTTGCACCACCAAAAATGCCTTTCATACATTCTGAAATGGCATTTCTTATTTCCTAACGGCTTGAAATTGTGAATTGCACCATTAGAAAATGCAAAATGTCTTGGTACATATGGCCTTATATGGAGTATTATAAAGTACGCAGACTGGCCTCCAATAAATGATCCGCCACCTTCACTGATAGCTGACAGCTGAATTAGTTTTAGATGTAGTTGAGTAGGCGAGACTGGACAACCATTTGTAATGAGCCTGGGAGCATGTCAGTATGCAAGCTCAACTAGTTCTGAATCAAACACCTTGACATTGTGAAATATTAGGTTTAGTGCAATAAATGTTTAAAACATATAAGAATTATCTTTGAAATGTTCCATATAAATATACCAAACTGGGCCATAAAACTTGCCAGAACATTTGAAAAAAAGGCAACTCATGCATCCCTGGAAAAGATGCTTGATTACACTGGCCTTACAGTTTTTCTATTGGACCTCGAAGAGCCAACATTCTGATTTGCCACCATGGACAGTGGGCTGCTTTATCATTTGTTGGAGTATCCAGTACTAAGAAGCCTTAGTGGTAGTAGCTGTATGATCAGCACAACGGAAGGACATGAAGAATATCATTGTACTTAAAAGCTGATACCACTCATCATTGCTCCTCACTAGAGCTAGGAAGAGTGAAAGAGACTGATACTTTCCAAAGTGTTGTTCTGTGGAACTGAGTCTTAAGGTAAAAAAGTCTGAAGATCTCTGGACCTTGGAATGTCTAAGCACTGCCAACCATGGTTTGCAGGGTGAAAAAGTGGTACAATCCTAATGCAGAAATTCAGCTCCAGTGAGCTTGTCTGGGAGGACACTTGTGGCTGGGCAGACACTTGTGGCTGGGCAGACTTAGGACAAAAGTGTAAGACTGAGTATGAATATTTTGTGGATGTTTTTGTTGTACACTATGGAACCCTATCATGAAACTACTGCATTTTGTTTGGTTCAAACACAACCTTGTCTAGTGAAGAGTTTCGAGCACTACAAAATATACACCAGACAAACTGACTGACAGGTGTTTTGAGTGCATAGGATTACCTTGGATCCTATCTGAACTACATCAACTGCAGTGATTCCATTCTGAGATTGGATATTAGCTTCTTTTAGCTTTGTTTTCATTTTTGAATTTTTTAACCTTATACTAGACCAAGAGTTAGTCTTGAGCAATGATGGAAAAATATTTCAAGCAAAGTGCAAAAAAAGAGATACTCAACTGTGAGAAAGTGCTTCTTTTTGCATGGTCACCCGCATTTTTTTGCTGATTAGAATTGGTGTTTTTTTAACTTTGAACTCTGGGGCACTACTGGCCAGGCCCTAGTGTGTTGGCTCTGAGCCCCAAACACATGGTAAAATTGGCTAATTCATAGTTGTTATATTTAACTTTTCCATAAGGCCATAGTAGTATTGTGCAGTACAACAGAACGTTGGTATGCAAAGTTAAATGTCTCCTGTGGACTGCAATATGTACTGTGCCACCCATTAGAGTGCAAAGAAAATGTGGCTTCAGGCCTATCTGTGTAGCTTGCCTCCTGTACCTTTTAAACCTAAAGGTGAACCTGTCAACATAATACTACTTTTAAATATCTAATAAGTCACCACTAAGTGGGTTTTGTAGCCCAAAAGGTAGAGTGTGTAGTAGTTAAAAGTGGTACATTCAAATTTAATCTTGCCGGTGTAGCTGCAGTGACAAGCCTCCAAAAGATATTTTCACTGTAAAGTGGTGTAACTATCCTATGAGAAAAATGAAAGTTGAGAATAAAATCATAACTCTGCTAACTCTAGACTGTGGAAAGTTATAAGGATAAGTCAAACACTAGGGGCCCTAGTACGGTGTTGGGCGTAGTTTACTCCACCCGACATCGTCTTGGTCATGGGACCAACCGACACCTGGTCAGTTGTCCCGACTGACAAATTAGGATGTGACCAAACACTATTCGGTCGCATTCCCATACTTTACAATGGGAGCATGTATTCCGGCCGGAATGCATGCTCCTTTTGTAAAATAGCAGGTGCAGTTCATCCCTGCACCCCGTGGCAGGCACCTCATGGTGCCTGCCACGGGGTGCAGGGATCAACAGGTGGGCAACATAGGTACCCCCTCGGCCTCCAACCGGAGGCTGTGCACTCAAGGGGGCCCCCAAAGTCAAGTTCCGACAGCCTTTCTGTGTCGGAAAGGCCGGCACAGAAAGGCTGCCGAAACCCGGCATCGAAATCCCTTGGGCAGAAAGAGCTGCCCTTGGGATTACTGGCCGCATTCTGACTGGCAGACGGGCTCTCTGAGCCCATTGGAAGCCAGTCGGAATGACCAATCAGATTCCTTTCCGACTGCCTCCATCGTAATGAGGCGATTAGAAAGGATATCCGACCGACATATTACGATGTGGTTTGAAAGGCTCCAACCGACAGTCAGAGCCTTTTCCGACCACATCATAATCGACCCTGTTAGACCTGGCATCCTTGGCGTGGGTCTCCCTTCCATTTTTTCGTAATGCCTCCACTGTTGCCGATATGTTTTTGCTGGACTAGATGCTCATGGGCACTTTGCCGCTGCTAATCAGTGCCAAAGTGCAAGTGCTCCCTATCGTTAATTGATATATGTATTAGTGACTCCATGATTGGATGATTGGTTTACTTGTCAGTCCCTAGTACCGTGCACTGAGTGTGCCCAGGGCTTGTAAATCCAATGCTGCTGGTGGGCTTGCAGCACGGGTTGTGCCACCCACAGAAGCAGCTTGTAAAATGTGTCTCAGGCCTGCCATCGCAGAGCCTGTGTGCAGCCTAGGGCTGCCATGTCGACTTGGTGAGTGCACCCACTTACCAGTCCCTAAACCTTCCCTTTACTGCATGTTGGTCACCCCTAAAGTAGGCCCTAGGGCAGGGTGCATTGTAAGTATAAGGTAGGACATGCCCTGGTGTGTGTGGCATGTCCTAATAGTGAATTACAGCCATTTTCGTTTTTCACTATTGCAAGGCTACCTGCTCCCCATAGGCCAGAATGGGCAGACTGACTATTACACCTTATAGTCAGAACTGACCCAGGGAACATGGTAGAAAAACGAATTTAGTATGCCTGAACTCAGGATGATAAAATACATCTTTTAGTGAAGTTGGTTTTAACATTCTGTGTTTGAAAATACCACTTTTAGAAAGTGGGTATTTTCTTGCCTAACTATCCAAGCCTGCCTCTGCTAGGTTGTGTATTCCTTGTCTGGAGATTGAGTGACAGGGGCTGGGGGTGGCTACAGGAGACAGGGTGAGTCAGCACAGGGCTGAATAGAAAGATCTGCATCCAGAGTGGAGGGAGGAGGTGCACCTGGGTCTGAATAGGGCTGTGCCTGCCTTCCACAATGCTGGCTCCACCTCCTGCTGGGCGGCTGAGCACTCTGCCCCACATTCTGAAAGGAAAGAAGGAGTCAGAAAAACAAAGTGCTCCAGGACTGACCAGAACTGGTTTTGGACTAGGCAGAGGCCTCTCTGCCTCCAGAAAACAAAGAGAATCAGGGTATAAGAGGGGCACCCAGACCCCAGGAAAATTAGATCACTTTTGGGAACAAGAAGAAACCTTTGCTGAGGAGCGGAACCAAGAAGAAACTGAGGAGAGACTATCCCTAAGCCTGAAGTGCTGCTTGGGGGATTGGCCTGCAGTGGTTTGCCTGACTGCCAAAGAAAGGAGAAAGGAACTTTTGCTTTGCTGTTACTTTCATCAACTTGTGAAGGATCTCCAAGGGCTTGGAAGAGAGCTTGCCCCCTGACCGAAGTCCCAGGACCATTGGACTTCACCCCTTTGTGAATTGCTGCTGGAAACTCTGTTTCAGTGGCTACAGAGGTAGGGAGCTGTGACAGACTCTCACGACCGACTCGGTGTCCTGTAAGCACCGCATCGAAGCACCGTCTCGCCCTGCAACGCACGGCCCTGGTCTCACCGACTCCGTCAACGAGCCGCTGCCTGCACCGCATCGAGGGACAACGCGTCCTGCAACGCTTCGCTACGCCGAATCGAACTGGTCCGACCGACACGGTCACTGCTGCTGAGTTCGAGTCCTGTGACCGCACCGGAGTTGGGCACCGCTCGCACGCTTTGCGACGCACCGCCCGACTCGCACCGCTGTCCGGACTGATCGACGCCAGCTCCTGAATCCGGCTCCGTCGCCGCACCGCAACCTGCCAGCACCGCATCGAAGCACCGTCTCGCCCTGCAACGCACGGCCCTGGTCTCACCGACTCCGTCTCGACGACGTCAACGAGCCGCTGCCTGCACCGCATCGAGGGACAACGCGTCCTGCAACGCTTCCATTTTTGCATCGCGACCGCGACGAACAGCCATCCGGCTCGCACGCCCGTGCCTGCCGCTTCAAGTAAAAGGTACTGTGACCGAGTCTGTCTACGCTGTGTTGGCCCGTCTCGACGCGGTCAGCTGGATTTGTTAGACTCTGTTTGTTCTCGACATCGCCGTAGCCGGAGGAGGCTACCGACTCGCACAGAACCTTGAATTAAGCCTTTTTGATCAGAACTAAGCACTCTTGACAGTATTGTGGATTATTTTTGTCGTTTATGGTCTTGTGATAAATCTATATAAAGTATACCTATTTTTATAAATATATAACCGGTGTGGTGTCCATTTGTAGTGTTGTCACTTGATTACTGTATGTGTTCACAAATGCTTTACACACTGCCTCTGAACTAAGCCTGTCTGCTCGTGCCAAGCTACCAAGAGGGTGACCAGGGGTTATTTCGGGAGTGTACCTACTTTCCCTGACTAGACTCAAGGGTCCCTATTTGGACAAAGGTACCTACCTCTGCCAACTAGAGACCCCCAAATCTAACATTGGTGGTCAGCGGTGAGGATTCTGGACTTGAATTTGTGACTCATGTACAGTGATTGGTGAACACTACTTAGTGAGTGCAGACCAAAACGCAACCACATACTTTTATAGCATTTTTTCTGGGATTTCCTATTTTTGCAAATGCCAAGTTCAGTCACTATGGAGAAACCAGCATCAGTAGCCTCTGTTGAGTGTGATTGGGAAGAAGAGAGGCTAGAATGCTACACCCTTAAGCAGCTCAGGCAATTCTGCAAAAAGTTTAAAGTGTCCATGACCGGGCTCTCCAGGAAGGAGGACCTCCAGAAGGCGCTGAGGGCCTGGGTCGAATCAAGGAGTGCCCCTGTGGAGGGGGCTGAGAATGCAGAAGGGCAGCTGGAGGGGCTATTGGGTCTAGGGGCTAGAAGACCACCTTCCCCAGTAGGTAGCAGTGTTTCTGCCAGAGGACTGTCTCCAGAGGAGTTGGAGGACAGGAAAGAGAGTAGGATGCACGAAATGGAGCTGACCAAGCTCAAGCTGAATGGGCAGTTAGAATTCGAAATGCAAACTAGGAAATTAGCCCTAGAGGAAAAGAAAATGCAGTTTGAACATGAGAAAGTTTTGAGGGAGTTGGAATTGAAGGCCAAAAGCTTAGAGATTACTCCCTCTGGTGGCAGTGTACCGCCTGTGCCTGTTGAAGCTAGGGTGTATATTCCCAAAGATGTGGTGAAGGAGTTTTTTAAAAATGATGACATTGGGCAGTGGTTCAAAGCCTATGAGGTAGCCATGTCTTCCCACCGGGTCCCTGAGAAGGATTGGGGAGCGGGGTTGTGGGCACGGTTCCTCAGTGAAGGGCGGGATACCTTGTTGGATTTGCCCTCTGAAGTCTATAATTTGTACAGCCACATGAAGGATGCCTTAATGACTAGGTATGGTTTGACCCCTGAGCTTTATAGGCAAAGGTTCAGGAACTGTAGTAAGATTGAAAGCAGTACCTGGGTTGAATATGTGACCTTCTTTTGCAGAGCCTTGGATGGTTGGGTAAAGGGTAGCAAAGCGACTGATTTTCAGGCGCTCTTTGATTTGATTTCCTGGGAGCACTTGTCCGGTAATTGTTTTCCTGATCTACGCCAGCACCTGATTGATAGTAAGCTGACTAACCCAAGGCAGCTTGCTGAGGAGGCGGACCGCTGGGTGAGTACCCGGGTCCACAAGGGTCACGTGGGAGACTCCGCCAAGGGTGGGCAGGGTCCCCAGCAGAAGAGTGGGGGGGACAAGGGTAAACAGAGGGAGTTCCATAAAGGGCCCCAAGGTAAACCCCAAGGGAACCAAGGGAAAGGTTCCCAGCCTCCCCCTGAGAAGAAGCCAGTGGCCCTGACAGGCCCCCCTGTTCCCCAGGGACCACTGGTGTGTTACAAGTGTGGCGCCCCTGGCCACAAGGCAAACGATCCTCGTTGCCCTTTGCATGGAAAACCAGCACCCACCAGTGCAGTCCCCCGGCAGTTGGCTAGTGTAGCCCTGGGGGAGGAGTTGGGTGCCCAAGGTGGGGGATCCCACAGTGTTTTCCCTTGTCTCATTAGGAGACTCTGAGATGGTCCCTAGGACCCCGCTGCCTGAGAACACTAAGAAATACAGGCAGTGGGTGACCATCAATGGCCATAGGGTGGAGGCTCTGAGAGACACAGGAGCCAGTGTGACAGCTGTCAAGTGTCACCTGGTGTCTAAGGAGCAGGTTATCCCTGATGCATTCTATCCGGTTGTTGCCGCTGACAACACAGAGAGTCACTGCAAGGTGGCTCAGGTTCCCTTTGAGTGGGGGGGGGTCTCGGGTACTCTTCAAGTAGCTGTGAGGCCAGCCATACCTGTTGACTGTTTGTTAGGGAATGATTTGGAGAGCTCACCTTGGGCTAAGGTGGAGCGGAGTGCGCATTTAGAAATGTTGGGCTTGCCTGATTGGGCATGTGTGACCACCCGGTCAATGGCAGCTAAAGGTGTTCAAGAGGACCTGGAGCCTGAGAGGGAGGCCCAGGTGCCTGCCGGAGAGAGAGGAGGCAGGGGGCGCGGGAAACCGGCCCCCGAGGTTCCCACGGTCCAGGAGGAGGCAGACCCTGAGGGGGATGCCCTGGAGCCTACAGGGGAACAGGTAGCTGAACTGGGGGACCTACCTGAGCTGACCCATTGGCAGCAAGAAGGAGGACCCTCCAGGGAAGAGTTCTGCGAGGAGCAGAACACATGCCCTTCTCTCGTGGGTCTGAGGCAACAGGCCACAGACCAGGCAGCAGGTGATCAGTCTGGATCACATTGGATTTACTGGGAGAATGGTCTCCTGTATTCAGAGCCTAAGGTTGCTGAGCCTGGGTCAGCCCGTGTGCTGGTGGTACCCCAGCGCTTCAGAGCCTTCCTACTGGGGTTGGCTCATGATGTACCGTTAGCAGGACATCTGGGGCAGGATAAGACCTTTGACAGGCTTGTTACCCATTTCTATTGGCCCCAGATGCGCAGGAGTGCCGCCACTCACTGCAGGACATGCCAGACTTGCCAGGCAAGTGGAAAGAGTGGGAGGAAGCACAAGGCTCCTCTCCAGCCATTCCCTGTGGTCAGCACCCCCTTTGAACGGGTGGGTATTGACATTGTGGGGCCACTGGACCCCAAGACAGCCATGGGCAACAGGTTTATCCTGGTCTTGGTGGACCATGCCACCCGGTACCCTGAAGCCATCCCTCTGAGGACAGTGACGGCCGCCGTGGTGGGACGGGCACTGATGGGAATTTTCTCACGTGTGGGATTCCCTCAAGAGGTGGTGTCTGACAGAGGTACCAACTTCGTGTCCAAGTACATGAAGTCCCTGTGGCAGGAGTGCGGTGTAACTTACAAGTTCACCACTCCTTACCACCCTCAAGGAAATGGGCTGGTTGAGAGATTCAACCGGTCCCTCAAGGGCATGATTATGGGTCTGGAAGAACCCATAAGGCGTAAATGGGACGTCCTCTTACCATGCCTGTTGTTTGCATACCGGGAGGTGCCACAGAAGTCTCTAGGGTTCAGTCCCTTTGAGCTCCTCTATGGACACCCGGTGCGAGGACCTCTGAGTTTGGTCAAGGAAGGCTGGGAGCAATCTCCCAGGAAACCTCCCCAGGATGTATACAGTTACATGCTGGCCTTCCGGAACCAGACTAGGCGTTTCAGAGAACTTGCTGAGGCAAATCTGGAAGCCAGCCAGGAGGAGATGAAGCGGTGGTACGACCAGAATGCCACTCTGGTAGAGCTTCAGCCTGGTCAGAAAGTATGGGTCATGGCCCCTGTGGAGCCTTGTGCGCTCCAGGACAGGTGGACCGGCCCTTTTACGGTGGTGGAGCGCAAGAGTCCAGTTACCTATTTGGTGGACTTGCAGTCTCCCAGGAACCCCTTGCGGGTCCTGCATGTGAACCGCCTGAAGCCCCACTTGGAGAGGTCCCAAGTGGGCATGCTCTTAGCTACAGATGATGGAATGGAGGAGGAGACCGAGCCTCTTCCTGACCTCCTGTCAGCCCGAGAGCAAGATGGATCAGTGGAGGGAGTAAACCTCTCTACCTCCCTGACACCTGAGCAGCAGGGTGACTGTCGCCAACTGTTGGGACAGTTCCCTGACCTGTTCTCCCTGGTTCCCAGTGTCACTCATTGGTGCGTCCATGATGTGGACACTGGGGACAGTCTTCCTGTGAAGCACAAGGCTTACAGGGTGACTGACAGGGTCAGAGCCTGCATCAAGGAGGAGGTCTCTAAGATGTTTGCGCTAGGGGTGATTGAGTCCTCTAACAGCCCTTGGGCCAGCCCAGTGATCTTGGTTCCAAAGGCTGCCGCGCCTGGTGCCACACCAGAACTCCGGTTCTGTGTGGACTACAGGGGACTCAATTCCGTCACCAGGACTGACGCCCACCCCATCCCCAGAGCTGATGAGCTCATAGATCGGTTAGGGGCTGCGCGGTACCTCAGCACGTTTGACTTAACGTCTGGGTACTGGCAGATCGCCTTGACTGATGGGGCAAAAGAGAGGTCAGCATTCTCCACACCAGATGGGCACTACCAGTTCCGGGTGATGCCCTTTGGGATGAAGAATGCCCCTGCCACCTTTCAGAGGTTGGTCAACCAGGTGTTGGTTGGACTGGAGGATTTCAGTGCCGCCTACCTGGATGACATCGCAGTGTTCAGTTCCAGTTGGGAAGAACATCTGCGTCACCTCTGGGAAGTGTTGATGGCGCTGCGGAGGGCAGGCCTCACAATCAAGGCGAGTAAGTGCCAGATTGGGCAGGGTTCTGTGGTGTACTTGGGACACCAGGTTGGGAGCGGCCAGGTGGCGCCCCTCCAACCGAAAATTGATACCATTCTGGCTTGGGAGCCCCCAAAACCCAGACAGAGGTGAGAGCCTTCCTAGGACTCACCGGGTATTACCGGAGATTCGTCAAGGGGTATGGCAGCATTGTTGCCCCCTTGACCGAGCTGACTTCCAAGAAGCAGCCCAGGAAAGTGATTTGGACTGACGCCTGTCAAAAAGCTTTTGACACCTTGAAGACTGCCATGTGCACGGCGCCTGTGCTCCAGGCACCCAACTTCTCCAATGAGTTCATTGTTCAAACCGACGCTTCAGAGCATGGTGTAGGGGCTGTTCTATCACAGATCAATGAGGAGGGCCTAGACCAACCTGTAGCCTTCATCAGTAGGAGGTTACTTCCCCGGGAACAGAGATGGAGTGCTATTGAGCGTGAGGCATTTGCTGTGGTCTGGGCACTGAAGAAGCTGAGACCATACCTGTTTGGGACTCACTTCCGGGTTCAGACAGACCACAGACCCCTCCGATGGTTGATGCAGATGAGGGGTGAGAATCCAAAGCTGTTGAGGTGGTCCATTTCCCTACAGGGGATGGACTTTACGGTGGAACACCGCCCTGGTACAGAACACGCCAATGCTGATGGACTGTCCAGATTTTTCCGCCTTAGCGATGAGAACTCCCTAGGGGTAGGATAGTTCTCCCCACATTTCAGCTGGAGGGGACACGTGTTAGACCTGGCATCCTTGGCGTGGGTCTCCCTTCCATTTTTTCGTAATGCCTCCACTGTTGCCGATATGTTTTTGCTGGACTAGATGCTCATGGGCACTTTGCCGCTGCTAATCAGTGCCAAAGTGCAAGTGCTCCCTATCGTTAATTGATATATGTATTAGTGACTCCATGATTAGATGATTGGTTTACTTGTCAGTCCCTAGTACCGTGCACTGAGTGTGCCCAGGGCTTGTAAATCCAATGCTGCTGGTGGGCTTGCAGCACGGGTTGTGCCACCCACAGAAGCAGCTTGTAAAATGTGTCTCAGGCCTGCCATCGCAGAGCCTGTGTGCAGCCTAGGGCTGCCATGTCGACTTGGTGAGTGCACCCACTTACCAGTCCCTAAACCTTCCCTTTACTGCATGTTGGTCACCCCTAAAGTAGGCCCTAGGGCAGGGTGCATTGTAAGTATAAGGTAGGACATGCCCTGGTGTGTGTGGCATGTCCTAATAGTGAATTACAGCCATTTTCGTTTTTCACTATTGCAAGGCTACCTGCTCCCCATAGGCCAGAATGGGCAGACTGACTATTACACCTTATAGTCAGAACTGACCCAGGGAACATGGTAGAAAAACGAATTTAGTATGCCTGAACTCAGGATGATAAAATACATCTTTTAGTGAAGTTGGTTTTAACATTCTGTGTTTGAAAATACCACTTTTAGAAAGTGGGTATTTTCTTGCCTAACTATCCAAGCCTGCCTCTGCTAGGTTGTGTATTCCTTGTCTGGAGATTGAGTGACAGGGGCTGGGGGTGGCTACAGGAGACAGGGTGAGTCAGCACAGGGCTGAATAGAAAGATCTGCATCCAGAGTGGAGGGAGGAGTTGCACCTGGGTCTGAATAGGGCTGTGCCTGCCTTCCACAATGCTGGCTCCACCTCCTGCTGGGCGGCTGAGCACTCTGCCCCACATTCTGAAAGGAAAGAAGGAGTCAGAAAAACAAAGTGCTCCAGGACTGACCAGAACTGGTTTTGGACTAGGCAGAGGCCTCTCTGCCTCCAGAGAACAAAGAGAATCAGGGTATAAGAGGGGCACCCAGACCCCAGGAAAATTAGATCACTTTTGGGAACAAGAAGAAACCTTTGCTGAGGAGCGGAACCAAGAAGAAACTGAGGAGAGACTATCCCTAAGCCTGAAGTGCTGCTTGGGGGATTGGCCTGCAGTGGTTTGCCTGACTGCCAAAGAAAGGAGAAAGGAACTTTTGCTTTGCTGTTACTTTCATCAACTTGTGAAGGATCTCCAAGGGCTTGGAAGAGAGCTTGCCCCCTGACCGAAGTCCCAGGACCATTGGACTTCACCCCCTTTGTGAATTGCTGCTGGAAACTCTGTTTCAGTGGCTACAGAGGTAGGGAGCTGTGACCGACTCTCACGACCGACTCGGTGTCCTGTAAGCACTGCATCGAAGCACCGTCTCGCCCTGCAACGCACGGCCCTGGTCTCACTGACTCCGTCAACGAGCCGCTGCCTGCACCGCATCGAGGGACAACGCGTCCTGCAACGCTTCGCTACGCTGAATCGAACTGGTCCGACCGACACGGTCACTGCTGCTGAGTTCGAGTCCTGTGACCACACCGGAGTTGGGCACCGCTCGCACGCTTTGCGACGCACCGCCCGACTCGCACCGCTGTCCGGACTGATCGACGCCAGCTCCTGAATCCGGCTCCGTCGCCGCACCGCAACCTGCCAGCACCGCATCGAAGCACCGTCTCGCCCTGCAACGCACGGCCCTGGTCTCACCGACTCCGTCTCGACGACGTCAACGAGCCGCTGCCTGCACCGCATCGAGGGACAACGCGTCCTGCAACGCTTCCATTTTTGCATCGCGACTGCGACGAACAGCCATCCGGCTCGCACGCCCGTGCCTGCCGCTTCAAGTAAAAGGTACTGTGACCGAGTCTGTCTACGCTGTGTTGGCCCGTCTCGACGCGGTCAGCTGGATTTGTTAGACTCTGTTTGTTCTCGACATCGCCGTAGCCGGAGGAGGCTACCGACTCGCACAGAACCTTGAATTAAGCCTTTTTGATCAGAACTAAGCACTCTTGACAGTATTGTGGATTATTTTTGTCGTTTATGGTCTTGTGATAAATCTATATAAAGTATACCTATTTTTATAAATATATAACCGGTGTGGTGTCCATTTGTAGTGTTGTCACTTGATTACTGTATGTGTTCACAAATGCTTTACACACTGCCTCTGAACTAAGCCTGTCTGCTCGTGCCAAGCTACCAAGAGGGTGAGCAGGGGTTATTTCGGGAGTGTACCTACTTTCCCTGACTAGACTCAAGGGTCCCTATTTGGACAAAGGTACCTACCTCTGCCAACTAGAGACCCCCAAATCTAACAGACCCCTATGTTTTATGTTTATTAAAAATCCAATTCAATGGTGAAGTTAGATTTTGGTAAATATTTCAGACTAGTGTTCTCTAAAAAGTTACAAATTACTTACCTTAACCTCAAGTTGAATAATTAGCATTAGCCTGCTTCTACATGACTCTTCCACTGCTTCCCCTTAATGAGGCATAAAACCTGATCTCAGAGCAGAAACAATGGTGTAGGCCTTTTCACAGGAAAACCTGAGTGCCCCTAAATTTAGTATTTAGGTGGCATCCCTTTGACCCAGATCTTCAGATTCGATGGACTAAAGAGGAACCAGATAAAGAAGCGCTGCCAAACCCGAGAACAGAGTTGCAGAATTTTGGCACGAAACAATGCCTGCTGCTTCAAGATTCAACGATTACTGAGTGCTGTCTCGTCCCGCTACTGTTAGGCCTCTTAGAACGCAACACAAAGTAGAGAGGGGGGACGGGGAGCTAATTGGAAAGAAATAGGTCCAGTACCAGTGCTCCCAAGGATTCACGTTGTACTCACTAGTGGGTAACTGTTCCTGTAAGAGGAGGATAGGCAACCTATTATGGTTGGATAGTAGTGTCGGTGTGGTCTCCAGAAGTTCAACAGGTTGGGTCTAGATGAAGGTGGGGGAATTCCTCCTCTTGGAATTAGTGCCCTCACACACCCTTGCGAGTGTCATGATACATGCATGCATAAACCAGTCACCTCTGACGTTGCCAGATGCAGGTGACGCACTGCCTGTGGGAATTTCATTTACACCGGCCGCAATTGCGTGCAGTTCTCTGTCACGCATACAAATGCATAAGTATGATTAGGAAGGCATGTCACACTGAGCATGCAAAAGATCAATGTGGATATTTAATCCACCATAACAGCACTCTACTCATTGCAAATGCTTATTTGTGTCATCTAATTTATAAAATCGTTTATGTGCTTTGTGTGTCTCCTTTGTGTTTTCTCCATCAGGTTGGGAATAAGGAACACGATTGAGACGTTCCTTCCAGCGCTAAGACGCATTAAACCTCACTGTAGGTAATGTGGGATTATAAGGTGTCTTTTCACTGATTCCCATTTCTTTTCTTTCACTTCATGGTCCTGACGAAGCGCACAAGGATCCACTAGGGACCCACACGATGCGCAAAACATGCTGACCTAATTGCACCTTCTCACTCACTTTTCACAGACTTAGAGCAGCGGGAGCATACTTATCCCTGCGCAATATTTATTTAAAGGAGAGGCTCCTATCCATTGGTTTTTAACCTTACCTTCCGGACCCCTGAATTAAAATTGTTTCTGAGCACCGTGAAGGTAATTTTATTTACCCACACACTTTTATAGGCCCATACACCTGCATGCACAACTGCGGCACCTCCTTAAAAAGATCTCCGATAAAGAACCCTCTCGCGGGGCCCGTGGGGGACAGCAGCGCTTCCCCCACGAGGAGCTAAGCCCGATGATGAAGTATGACACTCGCAAGGGTGTGTGAGGGCACTTATTCCAAGAGGAGGAATTCGCCCACCTTCACCTAGACCCAACCTGTTGAACTTCTGGAGACCACACCGACACTACTATCCAACCATAATAGGTTGCCTATCCTCCTCTTACAGGCCTCTTAGAACCCCAGAGGACCTCCAAACCTTTGCCAATCACTTAACAACTCCCTTGGAGTAGAGGAACTACTCCCCTGCAGGCTTACCGACTTGCCACTAGACGCTGACGCAGCAACTAAACCAGAAAAGGTACACCAGCTCCAGAGGGTCAAATCTGTCCTCCCATCAAGTGTGAAGACACCAGGACCTACTGGAGCTATGCCATAGCAATAGCTGGGGTACCAGACCATCTTCAACTTACACCGAGATGAAGAATCCAATCTGGACTCCAACTGCCCAGGAAACAAGGAAGCAAGCAACCATCAAGGGACGTTGAGACCCCTGAAACCTACTGTGTGAGTGGCCCAGCTGTCCTGAAATCATTCTTGCAACCTGCCTGCCCCTAACCGCGAAGACAGACTTGGCACACAGAGCCTGGCTGGCCAACTTGCTCTGCAATACAAAAGGGGATGATGGACGGAACGTTTGAGCTAATCAAACACTCACCCCCAGTCAACTGATCTGGGTTTAATCCATCATCATTCTTTAGCTCACTCCACCACCCCAGTTCAGACATGGCCATATGCAAATCAGTCTGACCCTGTGCCTCATGGGAACAGTCCAGCCCGAACTGCCAAGCCATGTCTTCCCTGGACCGGAAACAAGCATCCTAGGACCGGTTTCTGGCATTCCAGCCGTCATCAGCCAGGCTTGCTTGAATCCAGTGGCAAAGTGAGCAAGGGACCCACATCTGGGCATACCCCCGCCAACTTAGGGCGAACAAAGCGATACAAAAGGGGATGATGGACGGAACGCTTGAGCTAATCAAACACTCACCCCCAGTCAACTGATCTGGGTTTAATCCATCATCATTCTTTAGCTCACTCCACCACCCCAGTTCAGACATGGCCATATGCAAATCAGTCTGACCCTGTGCCTCATGGGAACAGTCCAGCCCGAACTGCCAAGCCATGTCTTCCCTGGACCGGAAACAAGCATCCTAGGACCGTTTTCTGGCATTCCAGCCGTCATCAGCCAGGCTTGCTTGAATCCAGTGGCAAAGTGAGCAAGGGACCCACGTCTGGGCATACCCCCGCCAACTTAGGGCGAACAAAGCGATACAAAAGGGGATGATGGACGGAACGTTTGAGCTAATCAAACACTCACCCCCAGTCAACTGATCTGGGTTTAATCCATCATCATTCTTTAGCTCACTCCACCACCCCAGTTCAGACATGGCCATATGCAAATCAGTCTGACCCTGTGCCTCATGGGAACAGTCCAGCCCGAACTGCCAAGCCATGTCTTCCCTGGACCGGAAACAAGCATCCTAGGACCGGTTTCTGGCATTCCAGCCGTCATCAGCCAGGCTTGCTTGAATCCAGTGGCAAAGTGAGCAAGGGACCCACGTCTGGGCATACCCCCGCCAACTTAGGGCGAACAAAGCGATACAAAAGGGGATGATGGACGGAACGTTTGAGCTAATCAAACACTCACCCCCAGTCAACTGATCTGGGTTTAATCCATCATCATTCTTTAGCTCACTCCACCACCCCAGTTCAGACATGGCCATATGCAAATCAGTCTGACCCTGTGCCTCATGGGAACAGTCCAGCCCGAACTGCCAAGCCATGTCTTCCCTGGACCGGAAACAAGCATCCTAGGACCGGTTTCTGGCATTCCAGCCGTCATCAGCCAGGCTTGCTTGAATCCAGTGGCAAAGTGAGCAAGGGACCGACGTCTGGGCATACCCCCGCCAACTTAGGGCGAACAAAGCGATACAAAAGGGGATGATGGACGGAACGTTTGAGCTAATCAAACACTCACCCCCAGTCAACTGATCTGGGTTTAATCCATCATCATTCTTTAGCTCACTCCACCACCCCAGTTCAGACATGGCCATATGCAAATCATTCTGACCCTGTGCCTCATGGGAACAGTCCAGCCCGAACTGCCAAGCCATGTCTTCCCTGGACCGGAAACAAGCATCCTAGGACCGGTTTCTGGCATTCCAGCCGTCATCAGCCAGGCTTGCTTGAATCCAGTGGCAAAGTGAGCAAGGGACCCACGTCTGGGCATACCCCCGCCAACTTAGGGCGAACAAAGCGATACAAAAGGGGATGATGGACGGAACGTTTGAGCTAATCAAACACTCACCCCCAGTCAACTGATCTGGGTTTAATCCATCATCATTCTTTAGCTCACTCCACCACCCCAGTTCAGACATGGCCATATGCAAATCAGTCTGACCCTGTGCCTCATGGGAACAGTCCAGCCCGAACTGCCAAGCCATGTCTTCCCTGGACCGGAAACAAGCATCCTAGGACCGGTTTCTGGCATTCCAGCCGTCATCAGCCAGGCTTGCTTGAATCCAGTGGCAAAGTGAGCAAGGGACCCACGTCTGGGCATACCCCCGCCAACTTAGGGCGAACAAAGCGATACAAAAGGGGATGATGGACGGAACGTTTGAGCTAATCAAACACTCACCCCCAGTCAACTGATCTGGGTTTAATCCATCATCATTCTTTAGCTCACTCCACCACCCCAGTTCAGACATGGCCATATGCAAATCAGTCTGACCCTGTGCCTCATGGGAACAGTCCAGCCCGAACTGCCAAGCCATGTCTTCCCTGGACCGGAAACAAGCATCCTAGGACCGGTTTCTGGCATTCCAGCCGTCATCAGCCAGGCTTGCTTGAATCCAGTGGCAAAGTGAGCAAGGGACCCACGTCTGGGCATACCCCGCCAACTTAGGGCGAACAAAGCGATACAAAAGGGGAACATGGACGGAACGTTTGAGCTAATCAAACACTCACCCCCAGTCAACTGATCTGGGTTTAATCCATCATCAACTTGCTCTGCACCCAGGCCGCCCGGCTTGGGTACAGACGAACAAGCTGTGCTCCCATACTCCTGAGGCCCTTGTGTCCTGATCCCTTGTTGGGGATCCCTTGGACTTACCTGTAAGTACCCTTGTGCAGCCTGTTTTGAGGTGGCACACCTTCTTTTTTAGCGCCTCCTGCCAATGACTCCAGCACCCTGCTCCTGCCTGAATCTGAGACGTTCCCGATGAGCTGCTGGTGCAACATTGGACCTCGGATTGCTACTACCCTAAAACCAGAAGGTGAACCTCAAGAACCGCCTACACGATTTTCTATACAATTTTTTGTTTTCTCTCATAGGAATGCATTGTGTGTAATTGAGCAGAACTGTGAGTTTTTTTCCGAACTTTGAAAATTCATAACAAAATAGGTACGTACATGTGAATAAAGTTCATTGTATAAAAAATTATATAAAATTAAGTGTTATTTTAAAAAATTAGTCACAATTGATTCTCTGAGTGTGTTTCTTATTTTCTGCCTCTGTGATTAAAACAAATGCTTAGCAGTACCCTCTGATAAGCCTAAGTGCTCTCCCACACTACCACAAATAGAGCGTTAGTATTATCTACTTTTGCCTCTGTATACCAATCTGGATCTCACTGGAATCTCTACGCAGTGTTCTTCATTTTAGTGCTCTATATAGAGAGCCAGCATCGTACACCTACCCTATTACTAGCTTATGTAGATAACACCCAGGCGTGAACCCTACTTTTGTCCCTCCAGCAAGACCGGCCTCCATCACAGTGGGCCATTGTTCACATCATAATGTCAGATTCTGCTTGAGTGGCAAGACCTGCTTGCTAGATCTGCTACGGTTTATCAAAATGACTTTTGAGATGCACTTCAACGGAGGGAAATAAAATGCCAAAACAATTGGTTATAACTGTGTGGTTGCTGAAAGCTTATCTTTGTTCTACCAGACCTCTGTCTCTGAGTTTGTAGGGGGTACAGGGAATACCCAAAACTGGATTTTAGTGTTAGAGGTTGTGATGTTTCATATAGGTACCCTAATATAGGCCCGGGTAACATCATACCCTTTTACCTACATCACCTCCCCTACATTACACACTAACGAGCCTTTTAAGGATTGAACGCCTTTTATGGACTGAACCTTTTACCTAGTTCTAGGCCTGGGTGCAGAAGGAGGGTTTTTGCCGAACAATAGTGTTCTATGGCTTCATCTTTAGACTGACACTGCATGAATAAAATATTCATGAGGCTACTTGGAAACCAGACAGGGGCTATACACCACCTTCCTAATATCTACGCACAAGGTTCATCCCATACGTCATCCTCATACCCAACAATGGCTAACACAAGAACAAGGGACAAAGGGACTCTATATACTTTTCTGTATAAATACAGCACCTCTTGCTATCAGTAGTTAGAGGGAACCGAGATTTCCAGGCGACACACTGACCAGAGACGCTGAGGCTCCTGCATGCAGATGCTCCAGCTGACAGTGGTCTGAACATCCCTTGCGGGGTGTCCAGCTCGAGACCAAGAGGGGCTCCTACATTCTCACTTCAGGTAATGGGGTTCGACTAAATCCTAGAGGGATTCTTGGCTTCACACCTACTCACATGCTAGGTACACTTAGGTACATCTAGACATGCATCGTAGGAGTACGCACTCGCTTTTATCAATGCATTTTTTATTCATGTATTTATTCATGCTTATTGCAAGATGATAGAACTGTACTATCCTTTTATATTCATAGTACTGCTAATCATATATCTCTGCTACTGTCTAATGGTTGTTTTAGCTCATATACTTTACACAAGAATAACAACTGTTCAATAAATCCTTATTGAAACGCCCAGACTGTTTATTCTGTGTACCTCTGAGATAAACTAAATGAGCACGAGTGACTGAGCGAAAAGTAGTACATTGTTTCCACGATCTTGAGGGATCAGGGTTGTCATGTTCTGAGGTTGCCAGAAACTAATCTCTCCCCGATAAGCGGAGACACTAGTGGCACTGTGAGATAGCTTTTGCAAACAGGCTAACATTTCTCGGTGGGGGTGTACAGAATCAGTCTGCCACCAAGCCCACAGTTTATGTTATCCAAACGCGCAGATCTTGCATGGGTACTATAGGAACTACACGACATGGTGCCAACAACGATGGTTGGGCTCTTATTTAACAGTAGAATCTGAGTAGTTAAGTTGTGCTATTCTCAGAGACCCCTACTCACAAAAACGCCAGAGACGTCTGGAGTGGGTGGGCACAAACTCCGCCACAGCTGAGTAGGCGAGATATCCTATTTATTGGCTGTTGGTTAATCAAGCTTGAAGGACATTTAGTTCCTAAAATTGTGCATAACACCTTATCTTAGTTCCCTTGAACAAAACTTCTCCTTTTACAAAAATTACTGAAGAGAATAACACAGTAGTAAATATACACCTCAGACGAGGAAGTAGATACAAATGCAATACATATTGCACAAAAATTCAGATGCACTATTACCCTGAAACTAATGGAATATGGTTTAACATCCAGGGGTGACTTAGTAGCATTCGTGATTGAGGCACACGAATCAAACAAAACAGAGATATTTTATTCGTGGGTTACATTCCCAGCAGCAGATGCAAGAACACAGACATTTCACTACTATACAGAAGGAGATGCACCACGGGAATATGGTCCTTGCGAGGACACAGAAATTCCACTCACTTACCAGGAACACCTATACTGGTTTAAAGGTGCCCTACCCCACATAAGACACATTAGGCCTGCTCGGAGGAGACGGTGCAACATAGCCAATATTAGCGGCCTACACACCACATCCTGACATTGACACAATGCCGCAGCCAGACTTACTCTTACAACACAAGGATTTAATTAAAATCTACAGAAACCTGACACAGTATGTCATGAGGACTTTCACAGTCCAACCAACATCAGAAGCAACAAATGGAACTCAGTTTCAGGGTACAGCAACTAAAATTACACCACAAACATTACACGCAGTAATGGGCAAAATGCCCACGAAACGTGAACAAATGCCATTCTGGGTAGCTCAGAAAATAACTCAGCTAGAGGCAGTATTTCCAAATACTACCCCATTTGAAAAACACAGAATGTTAACAATCTGCTTGCCCAAGGGGATAACACCACAAGTAGAGGACTGCACCTCTTGGGGTACAGTCTTTGCTGCCATATATACCAGAACACATGGTATTCCTTCATTAGCAGTAGTACCTGATGTATTAAGACAAATACAAAATGAGTACGGAGCAGAAACTGCCCTAACCTTAGGGATGAAGTTATTAAATAATCATGACCAGGTATCAACCATAATACTAGCTAATATTAAAGGGGCAGCAGCCTCAGTGGCAATCCGCCAACGCCTAAGGGAGTTCAGTCAATGGATCAACAACACAAACTGCCCAAAATAATTGAAACTGCATATGCAGAGTTAGGCAGAAACAGTTTGGGTGGGAAAGCATTAAAACCACAACTGATGGGCAGTCCTGAAAAGGACACTACAAAGCAGACACCTGCTTCTTCTAAAAATAAGTGGGATAATAAAAAACAACAAAACTTTAAAAACAGATCTCAATCCCGAGGCAGATCTCCTCCACAGGAGCCCTCTGAAAAGAGGTATACCCTCAGGAATAGGGATAATATTAGGAAACCGGACAGGTATCAGGATACTGATACACGTTCCTCTTGTTCCTTTCAGGGCTCGACGAAAAACACAGAGAGAGAAGGACGGTCAGAACACAAAGAAGAGCATACAAAGTCCAGAGACAAGCAGCGCGCTCAAGACTACACTTCCAAAAAAGAAGACAAACCAAAATCAAAACCACAGTTTAAGAAAAAGAAAATTGCAGGCATAAATATCAGACATGCCCAGAATTCTAAGGACACAGCTTCTGAACGGGGAATGGGCTCTGACGATGCTAGACAGTGCGGCAGAAGTAACAATAGCTCGCCAGAACCTAAAGGAATTTCTGGTGACAGCGGACTTGAATGATTACATCACGGTGGAAACACCAGACACCAGGGTGAGCATCCCACATAAGTTACACGAAATAACACTCCAAATGGAGGGGGACAAGCCCAGGAAAGTTAAAGGTCTCTTTTGGGAAAATCTGTGATCTGGGTATGACATCCTATTAGCAGAACAAGATTGGCCGCCAACATTCGTTATGGAGCGCCCCAGGGGAGAAAATGTAATTTTTCCATCATTCTCTGACCTCTTTCCCATACATCTTAAACATGCTTATGCACAGGAGTGGGTGGTTGCCCTAGCTCCAGCACTATACAAAAATCATGCTGGTTGGGATGAGGATTCAACCCACCACGTGATACCGTTAAAAGTTTCACCAAATGCTCAGAGGCAATACCCAAGAAAGCAAGAAGCTAAAAAACAAGTCAGGGAGATCTTAGATCAACTTGAATACGAAGGGGTGATTGATACATGCACCTCACCAATGAACAATCCTTTGTTTCCAGTATCAAAACCGGACAACACATATCGTCTAGTTTTAGATTACAGACATTTAAACTCATGCACAAAGACATTCGCTGTCCAAAATGCACACAGTGCCGAATTAATGAATAACATTGTGCTGAAGAAATACAAAACTACATTAGATATATCAAATGGATTTTTCTGCCAAAATATAGCACCTGAAAGCAGGTATTTGAACGCATTCTCAGCATTGGGGTCCCAGCAGCAATTTTGTCATCTCCCCCAGGGGTATAAGAACAGACTGGGGGTCTTCTCAGCAAGAGTAACAGAGTTACTCCAAAATTTTGAAGAGGAAGCATTGTCCTATGTGGATGATATTTATCTGACGGACGATGTCTTAAAAAGCACTTGACCAGGGTGAGCACCATTATAAAGGGATTCGCCTCTGAGGGCTACAAATTTAATTTAAAAAAATCAAAAATAGACCACCTCAATGTCCTGTTTTTAGGATACGAGCTTTCAAGTGAAGGGAAAAGCCTGGCAGCTAACCTTTTAGAAAAGTGTGCGCTGCTCCAGTCTCCAAAATCATTAAAAAAATTACAATCAATACTGGGTTTCCTAAATTTCGGCAGAACATACATTTTAGATTATGCAGAAAAAGTAAAACCTTTCTACGACTTAACCTCTTTGATGCTCATGACGAGCTCAGCTCGTCATGCTGCGAGGTGGGCGTGTGCGCATGACGAGCTGAGCTCGTCACGACCACGCCCGCGATCGGAATGTCCAGCACCTGAGCGGAATTCCGATCGCAGCGAAGGTGTTAATAAAACCTGACTTTTCAGTCAAACATTGGACACAGGAACATTCAAATACCCTACGTTCATTACAAGAAGACATGATTGCTTCCAAACACTTACAGACACGCGTTAACATACGCAACTAGGTGATCCATGTAATAGCGGGTCAATGCGGGTACACTTACTTAACCTTCAATGAAGGAGAAATCATACCAATGGCATACAAATCACACCTGTACACAAATTCAGAAATGCGTTTCACTTCAACGGAAACAATCCTGACAGCAGTTCAGACCGCTGTAGCAAGAGAAAGAGCACTGGCTCAGGGGAAACGCATAATTGTCATAACCCCAGTACCAGCTTTAGAAGCTGTTACAAAAGCTAGCATTCCAAATGCAAAAGCTTTACATCCGAGATGGATACAATGGGCTAATTCTCTTACTGCAACGGACGTTGAATACAGATTTGACCCAAGTCTAAAAACACAAGCATTTCTGCAATACGAACAAGAATATCCTCTACCTAATGAAATATTGCCTCTCGATCAGTATGAATATATTATTTACACTGACGGATCTGCTCAACCGGCCATAGGGAGTAAGCAACAATATAGCGCAGCGTGTGCAATCGTTAAAGGTCGCATGCGGGATGGGAAGTTCCATCTAAGTTGCACCAAAACGCAATCTCTAGGAGACTGCACGGCTCAGTTGGCAGAGTTAAAAGCACTGATAGTAGCACTTGTAAATACGGATCACAAATTCCCCACACTAATTGTGTGTGATTCCTTTTTATGTGTGCAGTCATACAATGAATATCTACATCATTGGGAACTAAACGGGTTTAAGGACGAGAAAGGTGGCACAATTAAGCATAAAATGCTATGGGAACAGGTAGTGGAGTTGAAAAACGACCTACCAAGGGCTCACGTGATACAGACACTGAGTCACCAATGTGATGGCGTTCACGTTGAAGTGAATTCATTGGCTGATGAAGCCGCAAAGGGGGCTGTACGCACAGCTTCTGTAGCTGCAATCACTCGTTCAAAAACGAGGATAGACGGTGAGATTATGGTCGCTGTCATTGCTTCAAGCAAAAACAGCGGAGCAGCACCAAAGAAATTTCCACTCAAGTACTCCTACAAGTTAGATGCAAACAACATTCCATATGCTCAGATTCCTTGAGTGGGGGACAGATTAATACGAGGGTTTGGGCTCTGCACATACAGGCGTTACAGCGACTATTTCATTGTTGAAACAGCGCTATTGGTGGCCCGGACTAACCGAGCAAACTAAAGACTATGTCTTGAAATGCGACATCTGCCAGCAGATGAAAGGCTCCACCAGAACATGCCCGGCGCAGACACCATTACTAATATCTGACAAACCTCGTGCATGTGTGTATCTGGACCACAGCGGCCCCTTACAATCTGATGGGGCTTACAAGTATATCATGGTTGCAGTGGATTCCTGCTCAAGATTCCTATGGGTTTGGCCTCAGCGCTCGGCTGACTCTCGAACTGTTATAAAAGATTTGCAAGTCTTTATCGGGACATACGCAGTTGGCATGCTACATTCTGACCGTGGTACGGCGTTTAGCTCTCGGGCTTACAAAGAGGCCACGAAAAGTATGGGCGTTGCACTGCGGTACTCCTCTCCGTACCATCCTGAGGGCAATTCGGTTGTGGAGAGGAAAAACCAGGACTTAAAGCAATCTTTAACAGCTAGGGTATTAGGCAAGGGCGGTAGTTGGGTCTGTCACCTTTATGGGGTACAAAGAGCACTAAACAATCAGCCAAGAAATTCTCTAGGGGGTGTCACTCCATATGAGGTCCTATTTGGGACAAGAATGTGGGTAGCTGATCTTGAGTATGAAGGCACAGTGGCGGATGAGAAACATTTGATATCGATGATCGTTTGGCTGTTTTACGGGATCTAAATGAATCCAGGACACAACAAAGCAACGTTGTACAGAAACAGACCGCCACTGAGGAAGTCAAGGCAAACACGGCAAGACCTGTCTGGATCCCAAAGATCGGGGATCTGGTCAGAGAGAAAATAGCGGACAAGAAAGAATTTGGACCATCATACAGAAAGCCTGTACCTGACCTAGCAATTCAAGGAACACGAACTGTTCTTTTGCCGCCTCTTGCCGGGAAAAAGGAGAAAAGATTTGTCTCAATCGACTTAATCAAACCACACTATGTGGCCAATACTGAACAGTAGGCCTCGTGGACGCCAAGAAGTTCAAACAGAAAGACTCATCACGTTTGCAGAGCCTCCTGTGAGGAATGAAGGACTAAGCAACAATGCTATGGAACTCGTTCCCCTTGAACCTGAAGTTCATCTATAAAATGAAACTCAAACAACACTCAAGTTGCAATCAGACCAAATACAGACGTCTACGTCAACATGCCTCGACATGAGCAAAATGCGATTTCAACAAATCCCGATGCAATTCCTACAATTGATCGAACTGCTTCTGGCTACTTCATGAACTTTGATACGTTTTCTCTAGATCCAAGTGAACCAGAAACGACGCCAGCCCAAAAATCACGTAAACAGCAAGCTAAATACTTTTTGAACTTTCTTAAAAAGACTTACCTGTTATCACCTTGGATTGAACTTTGGGTAATTACTGAGATTCTTTTTTTCTTTTTTTCTTTTCTGGCTAGGCTTAGTGATAACTTTTAGCATGCTTATTAATGGACGATATCTTAAACAGAGCTCTACAGCCCCGAAAGTTAATTTGATTTTAAAACCACATCAATCGTCTCATCGTGAACAGAGAGACTTGTTATCAGTGAACATCACAGCGGTTCCTATACCGGATGGTATAGTTTCGGACAAGGTTGATTTTGAAATATTTGGCCCGACTGAACTTTTAAAAATTCCACATTTATTTAAAATTTCATTAAGTGATATCATTACCTCCAGTAAATTTTCTGATGATTGGGACACTGAAACTGTTAATAACATGTTGTCTGATTTAGAAAAACTGCTGCATTTCCGAACACTGAAATGTTAGAAAGTAATTCAGACTATGACACTTTGTACTGTTACCAACATTATGGTCATCATTTCCTGCACAAATCTATTTTGCCCAGAAATGTGTTTGAGTACCATCAGTGGGAACATTGCCCTACACCACCCAAGGGTAGTTTGCAGACATTTGCACAGAAGTCTTCATATTTTTCAGGTTTTAACACCACTGACCCAAACTCATACTATTATAAGGTTATACCAACATCAGCACTGAAAATTATGTTGACAAATACCAAACAGATTTACTCTGCTTCCTTTATTGCCCAACTGTCTGAACAGGGTTTTGACCTATGGAAGGACACAATAGACTTAAAATCAGTCTGGGGTTCTAGGGACTGGCAAGTCCAGGGAACAGAAGCGCTATTTCGAGCATGCCTCATTCCACAGCAGATGATATTTCTGAACGAAACTGTGCAACAGACTTCCTGTCTTGTATTAGCCAGGGTAAAGGACCTGAACATACCTCGATTTCCAACACCATCACAGATGGGAGGGTGACAAAATTCAACTTCACAGGAAGGGGCAACAGTAGATGACATTTTAAAGTACCACAGATCAGACCCAAATTGGGAAAAATGGGTGGTTTGGCCCTTAGACACAAACATATGTCATAAACAATTCTTGGGTATTACCAAAGGGTACAGTATCCACAGGCCAGACCCCCGTTATGTACAAAGAGAACATCCAGGGGTAGTGACATCCTACAGTGTTGGGAAAATGTGCCTTGATTGGCTAGAGACCTCGACACTAACAGAAGTGAAACAACACTTAACCTTACTCTCACAAGACGTGGATCTTCGGGATTTTTTCCAAGGTCCCAGGAAACAACGTCAGAAACGTTTCATATATACTGGCATCTATGCTGCCTATAATGAAGAGTGGAAAATATCACAACAAGAGGCCGCAGAGAGAATACGGGAAATAGACCGTATTAACTTAGAAAAATCATTGGCAGTGGTAGACAATGGGTTAACAACTTTGTCCTCCAGAATATATTCTTTGGGCAACATTGTAACTTCTGCGATAGACATCCTAGAACAAGATTTGGCCATTCTACAGCACGGGCATTCTCAATTACGTTCTATCATGTTATTAAGCTGGACGCTGCAATCTTTGTTCGCAGGCTTTGTGCCTTGGCGTTTTATACACAGTACGTCTCTGTTTTCTGAATATAATCTAACAGATAAACAGGTTGAAATGGCACAAACGGGAGCTAAATATACAATGTTGTGTATTGAAAAACTGGACCGACTACCATTTACAGTGGCGGAAGCGCCGTCTACTGAATGGCTGATCCATGGCCACATAACTCTACCGGTCACTACTTTTCAGTTTCAATATTGCCTTGAACAACGGCAGGCAGGCAAATATGAAAAGATGGGTAAGGGGTACATTAGGGAATCCTGGGATTTACCGTATTGATTTCAATGCCGGAGTGGGGATCGAGAAGTGTTTCTAAGTGGTACTAACTGCAAGAACGCTTTTAGCAGTTCTCTCATGTGCCAGGACATTACATTGCACGGAGCATGTAATGGTTCGATAGCAAACTTGTCCTGCCACATGAAAGGGACTCCAGCTGCCATGATTAAGCCAGTATTCAAGCTGCTCTCGAACGGGAGTTACTTGATGTTGAACGATCAAGGTTGCTGTGGTATGCTTCCGGGCATTGCCTATCTTCTTGTCACTGTGAACTCCAGGGTTACTTGCTGTATGCAAGTATTGTTTCCCCAAACAAGTACAGTCAGGAAGGCGCCGTTATGGCCTTCGTTGAATGTTTCCTTTATACAAATTGATACTTTAAGCAGACTGAAAGCCATGCTTTTACAGCAGACCGTACCCTTAACCTCCGCTCGAGAGACCTTTGAACTTCAAATCGCAAGGACCTCGAGTGAGATACAGGCACTTATACGTACAAACTGCCCCATTCATTTCGCAGAAATGGTGGGTCGTATCTTTAATATGTCTGATACAAGTGGTATTGTACACCTATTTAAGACCATAGGGTCAGGACTTCATAGCACCTTTCAGACAATCCTCGGAGTTATCCCGAACTTTATACACTCCGTATTTGGAAGCATTTTCGGAGGTCTACCTCTGAACCTGCTATCAATAGCGGGAGTCCTGATTGTCATCTACCTACTACGGAATGGACGGCCCAATTACCAACGAAATGGCAAAAGCACTCCTGGAGCGGAAATACAGTGAACGCATGGTACAACATCTGGGCACACCTCGCCTAAGGGAACTAAGCGCCTCTTGGTTCCTATTGTTCAGACCAGTCTGGATGGACTGCATCTTACCTGTTCTTTGATGCCTGTTTTGCGGTGAAGAATGCGTGTTGGATCTCTGTCTGACACGTGCAATGGACACGCCGGCGGATTTGAATACCAGGCTGGAACCCTTGAGGGCCCACGCTCGGCAATGTCCCCAGTGCATTCCCATCTTGCCTGCCGCATTTCTCGAGAATCTGCAGGTGCCTTTTACAACTGAGTTAAGCTTTAGCTCCACCATTAGCACCGAGGTATCGACGGCAGCACCGGCTGCCTCTACACCAGCCATTGGCAGTACTGAATATCATCTGTGCTCCATTGACGTGCTCTGCGAGGTGTTACAAGGACCGTCCACTGCAGCAGCAAGCAGCGATGATGTTGTGTCTCCCAGCCAGGACATTTAATCTGTAATTGACTCATTGTGTGCTGGGAAAGAATTAGTATTTTCATTTTTCTCTAAAATTAACTAAATTTGGAACACTTCTTGAAAATTTACACTCTTTCGCCCAAAAGCAGTGGCGGCTCCTCGAGGGAGTGCTGCGGGGCGGTGGGGAGGGGCGGGGTAGGGGCTGGGTGGGGGGTAGTAAACTCCGGCACACGGCCGAATGGAGTTAAGTACATAAATAAATAAATGAAACAAATTACATTGCGCGCTGCAACACCAAATCGGCGATGCGGCGCGCGCAATGTAATTTGTTTTATTTATTTATTTATGTACTTACCTCCGTTCGGCCGTATGCCGGGGTTTACTACCCCCACCCAGCCCCTCCCCCACCCCGCCCCATCGCCACGCAGCACTCCCTCGAGCCGCCACTGCTGAAAAGCATGGCCTTTTGCCGCTTGTAGACATTCAACTCATATAAACGAACTCAATTAGTACTGTGGCTTAAGTGACAATTCCAAAACAATTAATTTTCAAAGCAAGAGTTTTAATTTTGTACCTTTTTAAACAGTTTTTAAATTGATTTTAAAACAGGATTTTAATGAAGCTCATTGAAAAATGTTCTATGCACTACTATCTAGTAAAAAGAAGAGTCCAGTAGCATTTTTATCATTGTTGACTGTTCGGAAGAGGAGTGGGTGTTATGTTTCATATAGGTACCCTAATATAGGCCCGGGTAACATCATACCATTTCACCTACATCACCTCCCCTACATTACACACTAACGAGCCTTTTAAGGATTGAACGCCTTTTATGGACTGAACCTTTTACCTAGTTCTAGGCCTGGGTGCAGAAGGAGGGTTATTCCTGAACAATAGTGTTCTATGACTTCATCTTTAGACTGACACTGCATGAATAAAATATTCATGAGGCTACTTGGAAACCAGGCAGGGGCTATACACCACCTTCCTAATATCTACGCACAAGGTTCATCCCATACGTCATCCTCATACCCAACAATGGCTAACACAAGAACAAGGGACAAAGGGACTCTATATACTGTTCTGTATAAATACAGCACCTCTTGCTATCAGTAGTTAGAGGGAACCGAGACTTCCAGGCCGACACACTGACCAGAGACGCTGAGGCTCCTGCACGCAGGCGCTCCAGCTGACAGAGGTCTGAACATCCCTTGCGGGGTGTACAGCTCGAGACCAAGAGGGGCTCCTACATTCTCACTTCAGGTAATGGGGTTCGACTAAATCCTAGGGGGATTCTTGGCTTCACACCTACTCACATGCTAGGTACACTTAGGTACATCTTGTGAGAAGATGGCCTGGTATATGCTGTCCACTAATTAAAGTGGGTACCTTGCACCAGTCCAAACGACCCTTATTGATGATTAGGTTAAAGACAACCTTTATAGAAAGCTATCCTAGTGGTAGCTGTGGAGAGCAGCCTTCAGGCTAAGTCTTGAAGGAATGTAAAGCAGCTTGTTTTACCAGTATATAACCTTTTGAATGACCAAATTAAAGGAGAACCACACCAGGTATATATAAAATATATGTATTTATTACTAAACACTCTCTGCTAACCTCTTTATGAGATTAGAGAACAAGGCACACAATATTACAGTACTAGACCGACAGTAAATAGCACAATACACAGTGGGCTCCAGGGGGAGACCAAACCATATATTAAGAAAGTGGTATAACAACCCTGACTTGACTAGACACAGTGCCTTGAGCACGTAGAATCGCTGGGACCCCAAGGAACCACCCAAGGTAGTGACACAGGGGACCCACGGAGGACGGGTGCAGTGTGGGAACACAGACGCGAGCTCCGTACAACTCTATGGGAAAGTCGTCGTTGGAAATTTAGAGTTTAAGGACACTTCGGAGAGGACTTCAAGCAAACCCAGTTAGACTAAGAAGGTTCTAAGGCCAGCACCCTTGTGAGTACTGAGGTACCCGTGTTACCTAGCCCAGGGAAGCCGGGTGCATAGGGGTCAAGTGGTGTCGGAAACCCTGTCTTTTTCAAGGGCGTGATGCGAAGAAGTGCTGATTCTGTGGAGAAGAAAAGTGTTCGGTGTGACCCAAGCCTGGATCGGAGATGAGAAGAACCTGAAAGCAGAGGGGACAAAGTCTGGGTCACTTCACGTGACCAGGAGCGGAGCAATCGAATGCCCCCCGATGTCGGGTGCTTTAGGTGCGAAGAGGTGAAGCTTGACTCTGCAGCCCCGGGGACCAGGAGACATCGACGACAACCAGATTCTGCAGGCGAGCTGTCCCATGAAGGATGTCGAGTGCTGGGGGGTCAGTTTCCGGATTTGAGACCAACAAGCCTTAGCAACTGCAACCAACGCGGTAAGAGAAAAGATGCTTCCTTGAGGACCAGCAAGGTCCTGGGGACTCCCCAAGCTATGGAGAGTCAGGGCACGTCTGGAGCAAGCAGGAAAGCCCGCTGAAAGTTAAAGTTGCCTTCTCAGGGATCCACAGGACAACGGACCAGGGATCGCAAAGGGGCCTCGAGAGGAAACACACAATACCAGCCCACGGAACACTCGTGGAGTGTAGGCCAGTAATCTTCAGTGGAAACACTGCTCGGGGCTTGGACTACAAGTAGCCTAAAGCACAGCCTCAGGGATCACCTAAAAGCATATGCTGCTGTAAATGTGCACGGTGTCCAGGGGTTCAGGATGAGGGATGCGGGTCTCAGGTTTGCTGAGAGCACTAGTCAGCCTCGGGGAAGCTTGGCAACCCACCTCCTGTGTTGCAAAATCTTTGGAGTCCGTCGGGAGCTGCGTAGATGCAAACCGGTCAGATGCGTTGAGGTGCCTGCCTTGCAGGGGAGTAACTCCTTTACTCCAAGGGAGATTCTTCAGTCGTCCAGCAAAGCATAGATCGTCGAAGGTTACTTGGTTTCTGTAGCAGAGTTTAGTCCAGGTAATATCTAAAGTCCTGTAGTCAGGGTTCCTACTTTATACCCAAGGAAGGGGTGGGACAAACTCTGGGGACCCACCTATGGGAGGGTCAGGACAGAGGGGTGGCTACATCCATGTCCTTTGTCAAGTTTCGTGCCAGAGCAGGGGATGATAGCCCCTGCAACCGGTTTGAGCTGGACTATGCACAGGGACACCAAATGTGCCCCCAGTGCAGATATCAAAGCACTCTGAGAGTGCACCCACCCAGCCCCAATACACTAAAGCCTGTCTGGGAGGTGGTCACACCTCCCTGTGACAGGAAAGCTACTGTCAAGCCTTCCCCTGCCGGAGTTTCGTCCAGCAGCAGGAGGGCAGACTCGTGTCTGTGGCTGGCAGCATCCATTTTGTGATGCCAGGGCTCTGTGAAGCTGGTACCGGGTGTACCGGTGCTGTCATATTTCTCCCTCTAGGAGGGAGGAATCATACCTCCCACACCAGTTACTGGTGTGGAGGTATGATTCCAAGGTGTTTGACACCAAACACGACATAATTCCTTGCAGTCGTTTTAAAGTTAGCATTTACCGCGAGGTTATAATGCACTTAAGAGTATATGGTTGACTGCATCACAGACAACCCCGGAATAGTGGTTCCGAAGGCTGCAGAGGGGCTCTGCTCATGCATGGGCACCCCTCACATAAAACCCAGCACCCTGCCTTCAGGATTGATAAGGCCTGCCATGGGGTGACTGATAGGCTTATATGTGCAGTGATTAGAATAGATATAGTGACCCTATATCTAAGGAAGGGGTGCATGCACCACCTTACACAGGCTGCAGTAGCAGACCTGTTGTGTCATTTTGAATGACCTCTCAGGGGTGGCATAATACATGCTGCAGCCCCTGGGAGGCCTCTGAGGTACCTATGCCCTGCGTACATAGTATACCATATACTAGGGACTTATAAGGGTACCCCAGAATCCAATCTGGAGTGTACCTAAAGTACATGCAATCAATTTAGGGGAGAAAGCAGATAGACTGGGGTCCTGAATAGCAGGATACCAGTCAGACTAAGTCGAAAACAGTGAAACATCAGCAAAAAGTGGGGGTAACTATAAGAAGCAGATCCTACTTGTAGGAAGGTGGAATCTGACTATATGGTTGCCCCCCCCTTTTTTTATGGTGTTTTGCTGGTTTATGACTTAGTTGGACTGGGATCCTGCTATTCAGGGCCCCAGTCTATCTGCTTTCTCTGTAAAAAGGTTTCCATGTGCCTTAGGCACATCTCTGATTGGAATCTGGAGTGCCCTTATAAGTCCCTAGTATATGGTATACTATGTACCAAGGGCATAGGTACCTCAGAGGCCTACCAGGGGCTGCAGCATGTATTATGCCACCCCTGGAAGGCCATCCAAACTGACACCACAGGTCTGCTACTGCAGCCTGGGTAAGGTGGTGCATGCACCCTTACTGTGATATAGGTTACCTATATCACTAAATACATACACACATATAAACCTATAAGTCACTCCTAAGGCAGGCCTTATCAATCCTAAAGGCAGAGTGCATGGTTCCTATGTGAGAGGGTGCCCCTGCATGAGCAGGGCCCTCTGCAGCGTTCGGAGACCCTTCTCTGATGCTGTTTGTAGTGCCGCCTCACCATATACTCTTAAGCGCATTATAACCTCGCGTTGAATGCTAACTTTGGAATGGCTGCACCTAAACATGTCGTGTTTGGTGTCAAACATCTTGAATACTACCCCCCGCCAATTCTGGCGGCGGGGGTAGCATTCCACCCTTCTAGGGGAAAGACATGTTAACTCTGACTAGCCCGGTAACTTCTTTCCAAAGCCCTGGCATCACAAAATGGATGCTGCTGCCACAGACACAAGTCTGGCCTCCTGCTGCTGGACGAAACTCCGGCAGGGGAGGCCTGGACAATAGGTTTCCTGTTGCAGGGAGGTGTGACCACCTCCCCAGACAGGATAATCTGTATTGGGGCTGGGCGGGAGCACCATCTGTGTGCTTTGAAGTCCTGCACTGGGGGCACATTTGGTGTCCCTGTGCATACCCCAGTTCAAACCGGATCAGGGGCTTCCAGCCCCTGCTTTGGCGCGAACTGGACAAAGGGAAAGGGGTGTAGCCACCCCTCTGCCCTGACCCACCCATAGGTGGGGCCACAGAGTAGTCCAACCCCTATCCTTAGTATAAGTATAGGAACCCAGTCCTTAGGACTTTAGATTATCCCTGGACGAAACTCTGAAACTGAATCCTGGACCTTCGACGCTCTACTCACGATTAGAGGACAGAAGAATCTCCCTTGGGGTCAAGGAGTGACTCCCCTGCTTGGCAGGCACCAAAGAAGCATCTGTCCGGTTCGCATTTCTGAAGCTCCCGTTGGACGCCGAAGTCATCGCATCACCAGAGGTAGATTCTCAGACTTCCCCGAGGCTACCCTGAGTCCCTAGCAAGGCTGAGGCCCGTGGCTATCGTGGGTGACTTGAGACCGTGACCCCTGGACACCAAGCACATTTGTAAGTGCATCCTCTTCTGGGTCTCCGAAGAAGTCGTGCTTTGGGCTCTGAGTAGCCCTAGCCTCCAGCACCAACTGCACCGAAGATCACTGGCCCTCACTCCACGAGTGTCCTGTGAGCCAGATCCACGTGCGACGTCTCGAGGCTCCTTTGCGGTCGCTAGCCCGTTGGCTAGTAGCCCTTAACGAAGGCCAATCTTTTTCTACCTTGGTATCCTGGTTGCTCCAGGCCTGCCCTCACTTACCTTCGCTGGGTGAGTTCCCCAGACCTTGCTGGTCTGCACCATCGACGATCTTCCTCTGCATCGAGACTTGCTGTTGCCAAGGCTTGTTGGGTCTAATCCGGTCGCCGACACCTCAGCACTCGACAGACATCGAGTACCAGCCGGAATCCTACTCCTGGTCGCCGACAACGCCTCCTGGACCTCGTGGCTGAAGAGTCAAGACGACCGTCAACGCACCTGAAGCACTCGACATCGGTGGGCATCTGTCCATCGCCTTCCTGGTCACTGGCTAGTGACCCAGACTCTGTCCCCTCTTCTTTCAGGTTCTTCAGAACTCCGATCCACTCTTGGATCCACCCGGACACTTTTCACTTGGTCGCCAGCAGCACTTTGCAGCAGATCGCCATTCAAATCGACGACGAAACCCGACCCCGAAAGGCACCTATGCACCCGGCTCCCCTGGGTGAGGTAACACGAGTACTCCGGTGCTCCCGTGGGTAGAGACTCTTCAAAGTCCTAGATCTCAAAGGGTTTGGTCCAAGTCCTCTTTTAAGTGTCCCTTTTCTCTAATTTCCCGATCACGACTTTCTCCATAGAAGTCAACGGCGTATCGCGGTTGTGTATTTACACTGCACGCGTCTCCCGTGGGTCCCCTGTGTCACTACCTTGGGTGGTTCCTTGTGGTCCAAGCACTTCTAGAGGCTCTAGGCCCAGTGTCTAGTTCAGTCGGGGTTCGCATACCACTTTATTGGTATATGGTTTGGTACGCCCCTAGGGCCCAAACGTGTATTTGTGCTATTACTGTGTTTAAATAACTTCTAACTTATGTACTTCGAACTCTAGCCTCATAAAGAGACTAGAGGGGTGTGTTTAGCAATAAATACATATATTTTGAATATATACCTGGTGTGGTGCTCTTTCATTTGATCACTCAAGAGATTATAGACTGGTAAAACAAGCTGCTTTACATTCCTTCAAGACTTAGCCTGAAGGCTGCTCTCCATAGCTACCACTAGGATAGCTTTCAATAAGGTTGTCTTTAACCTATCTCCAATAAGGGGTTGTTTGGACTGGTGCAAGGTGCCCACTATAATTAGTGGACAGCATATGCCAGGCCAACTTCTCACATTGGTGTGCAGCGTGTGGGATTCCAGCTTGCTATTGTTTTACCAGATAATCTCAATTGAATTGATCAACTGAAAATCACTAAAGGTACCTAAGGTACATATAATTTAAGCTTAGAATACAGAAAGTTCTACTGAACTTAGAGTTGTGTGTTAAGGGATAGCACAACCCTTTCTACAACTCAAGAGAGTTTAGTAGGCCACACTAGAGTAGGTAGTGCATACACCACACCACACTAGTAAAGTCTTTAAGGGTAGGATCTAAAGAATCCTTGCAGGAAGCCACTGAGCTTCCACCCTCCAAGTATGATACTCTCCCATTCTTGGAATTGAGAGCTTTATGCAACTTGAGAAAAATAAGGACAGGCCAAAGCCTCACCACCCAACACCTCAAGGAGTTGTTGGTGGCTTATGACCTTAGTAGGCCCTTGGGGACTGAAGGGGCAGGAGCTGAGGGTGGGGCAGATGATGAGGGTGGGACCAGGGGTACCAATACCCCCAGCCCCCCCTCTGAAACTGGCCAGGAGGGCGACAATGGCCCTGACCTGGATAATCCAATCCCTCCTGAGGAAGATGAAGAGGATGATCAGGATGATGCCCTCTTTGTCCCCCCAGGAAGGATTATGAGTGTGCCCAGGAAGTCTAGATCTTCTTCTCAGGAGTCTAACCACTCTGGCACCTCAATAGGGAGCTCTGTCTCATCTCATAGGAGGGGATCCTCTCATGAGAGAAGAAAGAGGCTGGTTCAATATGAGGAAGCTCAGCTTGAAATCAAAAAGAAGCAACTGGCTATAGACAGGGAGTCCCTAGATCTCTTTAGAGAGAGAAGAAAGTTGGGACTAGAGTCCCATGGTGGCAGCAATATCCCTAGAGATAGGGAAAGGTCTTATGACCATAGAAACCTAAACAAGATTGTCCCTCCCTACCAGAGTGGGGATGACATCCACAAATGGATAACTGCACTGGAGAGGGCCTGTAAAGTTCAGAAGGTCCCCCAGAGGCAGTGGGCAGCAATCTTGTGGCTCTCCTTTGCAGACAAAGGTAGAGACAAGCTCCTCGCTGTAAGAGAAGAGGATGCTGACAATTACACAGTCTTGAAGAGTGCTCTGATAGATGGGTTTGGCCTAACCACTGAACAGTATAGGTTGAAGTTCAGAGACACCCAAAAAGCTCAGACTCAAGACTGGGTTGATTTTGTAGATTGTGCTACAAAGGCTCTGGAAGGTTGGATACTTGGCAACAAAGTGCATGACTTTTTAGGATTGTACAATTTGATTATGAGGGAGCAGATCCTTAGTAATTGTCAAAACCAGCTTTTGCACCAGTATCTGGTGGACTCTGATCTGACCTCTCCCCAAGAATTGGGAAAGAAGGCAGACAAATGGGTCAGAACCAGAGTAAAAACTAGAAATCAGGGTGGTGACCAGAAGAAAGATTCTACTAAGTCCCAAGAGAAAGGTGGGGATAAATCTAAGGATAAGTCCCCTACAGGGCCCCAAAATTCCTCTTCTGGGGTGGGTCCCAAACTCCTTCCTCTCCTGAAAAGAAACCGTATTGCCATGTCTGTAAAAAGCCTGGGCACTGGAAAACTGATCCCAGTTGCCCCAGGATTGGCAATAAAGAAAATGTTCCTCCCACAACTACTACCACCCCTCCTGGTACTACCAGTAGTTATCCTCCAGTTGGGAGTAGTGCACCCAAAAAGTTAGGTGCTTTTACAAGAGGAACAGAGGTGGGCCCTAGTTTAGACAGGGACCCCTCAACAGACTCCTCTGACTCTGATGGTGGTATAGGATTTGCCACCTTTACCATGGGTCCCATAGCATTGGGCAGGTACAGATTGGAGCCAATAATTAATGGTCAGAAAGCTGTGGCATTTAGGGACACAGGGGCTAGTGTCACCATGGTGGCAGGGAAACTAGTCCCCCTCACCAGCTTTTACCTGAGTTTAAATACCAGGTGACCAACATTGATGGTGTCAGAACAGATCACCCCATGGCCATAGTCAATCTCAGCTGGGAGGGGGTCACAGGCCCAAAAAGAGTGGCAGTGTCCCCAACCCTACCTGTAGATTGCCTGATGGGCAATGATCTGGAAATTTCAGCCTGGGCTGAAGTTGAACACCAAACCCATCTCAGGATGCTGGGCGTCCCTGTAAAGGTTAGTGGGGCTGTAATGGCCACAGCCCCAGCCCAAGAATTTGGAGAGATGGAGCCTGAAAGAATGGCCCACTCTCCCCCAAAAGAGAGCACAAGGGTTGAAGAAAAGTCTTCTTCCCTCCAGACAGTAGGTAAGGGTCAGCCTCCTCAGGGAACTGACCCTACCCCTAGTGAAGGAACTGCCCCAGAGGTAGTCAGGCCTGGCCTGGCCACACCCCTGATGGCAGAGGACCCTTCCAAGGTGGTACCCAGTCTGGAGCAGGTAACCTGCCCCTCTCTACCCTGCCTCAGCCAGCCCAAGGCTGCAGAGGTCAGGGAGGTCAGTGGACCCCCAGGGCCCCCTGTCCAGAGGAACCCCCCATCAGCAGATTAGGCGCACCCAGTCTAGTAGCCCTAGCCAGGTGAAAACTCCTCTACACACTGAGGGATCCCCCATGCCTTTATGTAGGGACCTCCCCCAGAAGGACTCTGGTAGGCAAGGGCAAACCTGGGACCTGAAGGTTCCAAACCTGCCCTGTCCCTCCAGTAGTCCATCCAAAGGGACCCAACCCCCAGCTGTAGGCAGCCAAAGGTTGACCCTTAGAGCAAAGTGCAACTCAGTCATGGAAAGACAGGCATACATGGTGACCAGTGATCTGAGGAAACTGAGGCCAACATTCCTAGGGCCTCACTTCCCTACTCAGACACCTCACCAGCCTTGTACTTTACCTAAGCACACCACAGGTAGTGATTCCCCATGGTGGAGACCCTCTTATACCCTTAGGGTGAGGGATTGCTTAGTGGACAATAAGACAGGGGGCAACCATGCTAGTGCAGGTGCTTCCTTATATGACCACTTAGTCAATGAAGGCTCAACTGGCCAAGGTTAGCCTTATCTCCTTTCGTTTGGGGGGTTGGTTATGTAGGAAGGTGGAATCTGACTATATGGTTGCCCCCACTTTTTTTATGGTGTTTTGCTGGTTTATGACTTAGTTGGACTGGGATCCTGCTATTCAGGGCCCCAGTCTATCTGCTTTCTCTGTAAAAGGTTTCCATGTGCCTTAGGCACATCTCTGATTGGAATCTGGAGTGCCCTTATAAGTCCCTAGTATATGGTATACTATGTACCAAGGGCATAGGTACCTCAGAGGCCTACCAGGGGCTGCAGCATGTATTATGCCACCCCTGGAAGGCCATCCAAACTGACACCACAGGTCTGCTACTGCAGCCTGGGTAAGGTGGTGCATGCACCCCTTACTGTGATATAGGTTACCTATATCACTAAATACATACACACATATAAACCTATAAGTCACTCCTAAGGCAGGCCTTATCAATCCTAAAGGCAGAGTGCATGGTTCCTATGTGAGAGGGTGCCCCTGCATGAGCAGGGCCCCTCTGCAGCGTTCGGAGAACCTTCTCTGATGCTGTTTGTAGTGCCGCCTGACCATATACTCTTAAGCGCATTATAACCTCGCGTTAAATGCTAACTTTGGAATGGCTGCACCTAAACATGTCGTGTTTGGTGTCAAACATCTTGGAATACTACCCCCCCGCCAATTCTGGCAGCTGGGGTAGAATTCCACCCTTCTAGGGGGAAAGACATGTTAACTCTGACTAGCCCGGTAACTTCTTTCCAAAGCCCTGGCATCACAAAATGGATGCTGCTGCCACAGACACAAGTCTGGCCTCCTGCTGCTGGACGAAACTCCGGCAGGGGAGGCCTGGACAATAGGTTTCCTGTTGCAGGGAGGTGTGACCACCTCCCCAGACAGGATAATGTGTATTGGGGCTGGGCGGGAGCACCATCTGTGTGCTTTGAAGTCCTGCACTGGGGGCACATTTGGTGTCCCTGTGCATACCCCAGTTCAAACCGGATCAGGGGCTTCCAGCCCCTGCTTTGGCGCGAACTGGACAAAGGAAAGGGGTGTAGCCACCCCTCTGCCCTGACCCACCCATAGGTGGGGCCACAGAGTAGTCCAACCCCTATCCTTAGTATAAGTATAGGAACCCAGTCCTTAGGACTTTAGATTATCCCTGGACGAAACTCTGAAACTGAATCCTGGACCTTCGACGCTCTACTCACGATTAGAGGACAGAAGAATCTCCCTTGGGGTCAAGGAGTGACTCCCCTGCTTGGCAGGCACCAAAGAAGCATCTGTCCGGTTCGCATTTCTGAAGCTCCCGTCGGACGCCGAAGTCATCGCATCACCAGAGGTGGATTCTCAGACTTCCCCGAGGCTACCCTGAGTCCCCAGTAAGGCTGAGGCCCGTGACTATCGTGGGTGACTTGAGACCGTGACCCCTGGACACCAAGCACATTTGTAAGTGCATCCTCTTCTGGGTCTCCCAAGAAGTCGTGCTTTGGGCTCCGAGTAGCCCTAGCCTCCAGCACCAACTGCACCGAAGATCACTGGCCCCCACTCCACGAGTGTCCTGTGAGCCAGATCCACGTGCGACGTCTCGAGGCTCCTTCGCGGTCGCTAGCCCATTGGCTAGTAGCCCTTAACGAAGGCCAATCTTTTTCTAACTTGGCATCCTCATTGCTCCAGGCCTGCCCTCACTTACCCTCGCTGGGTGAGTTCCCCAGACCTTGCTGGTCTGCACCATCGACGATCTTCCTCTGCATCGAGACTTGCCGTTGCCAAGGCTTGTTGGGTCCAATCCGGTCGCCAATACCTCAGCACTCGACAGACATCGAGTACCAGCCGGAATCCTACTCCTGGTCGCCGACAACGCCTCCTGGACCTCGTGGCTGAAGAGTCAAGATGACTGTCAACGCACCTGAAGCACTCAACATCAGTGGGCATCTGTCCATCGCCTTCCTGGTCACTGGCTAGTGACCCAGACTCTGTCCCCTCTGCTTTCAGGTTCTTCAGAACTCCGATCCGCTCTTGGATCCACCCGGACACTTTTCACTTGGTCGCCAGCAGCACTTTGCAGCAGATCGCCATTCAAATCGACGACGAAACCCGACCCCGAAAGGCACCTATGCACCCGGCTTCCCTGGGTGAGGTAACATGAGTACTCCGGTGCTCCCGTGGGTAGAGACTCTTCAAAGTCCTAGATCTCAAAGGGTTTGGTCCAAGTCCTCTTTTAAGTGTCCCTTTTCTCTAATTTCCCGATCACGACTTTCTCCATAGAAGTCAACGGCGTATCGCGGTTGTGTATTTACACTGCACGCGTCTCCCGTGGGTCCCCTGTGTCACTACCTTGGGTGGTTCCTTGTGGTCCAAGCACTTCTAGAGGCTCTAGGCCCAGTGTCTAGTTCAGTCGTGGTTCGCATACCACTTTATTGGTATATGGTTTGGTACGCCCCTAGGGCCCAAACGTGTATTTGTGCTATTACTGTGTTTAAATAACTTCTAACTTATGTACTTTGAACTCTAGCCTCATAAAGAGACTAGAGGGGTGTGTTTAGCAATAAATACATATATTTTGAATATATACCTGGTGTGGTGCTCTTTCATTTGATCACTCAAGAGATTATAGACTGGTAAAACAAGCTGCTTTACATTCCTTCAAGACTTAGCCTGAAGGCTGCTCTCCATAGCTACCACTAGGATAGCTTTCAATAAGGTTGTCTTTAACCTATCTCCAATAAGGGGTTGTTTGGACTGGTGCAAGGTGCCCACTATAATTAGTGGACAGCATATGCCAGGCCAACTTCTCACACTACTCTCCTACACATCTTGATAGGCATCGTAGGAGTACACACTCGCTTTTATCAATGCATTTTATATTCATGTATTTATTCATGCTTATTGCAAGATGATATAACTGTACCATCCTTTTATATTCATAGTAGTGCTAATCATGTATGTTTGCTACTTTCTAATGGTTGTTTTAGCTCATATACTTTACACGAGAATAACAACTGTTCAAAAAATCCTTATTGAAATGCCCAGACTGTTTATTCTGTGTAGCTCTGAGATAAACTAAATGAGCACGAGTGACTGAGCGAAAAGTAGTACATTGTTTCCACGATCTTGAGGGATCAGGGTTGTCATGTTCTGAGGTTGCCAGAAACTAATCTCTCCCCGATAAGAGGAGACACTAGTGGCACTGTGAGCTAGCTTTTGCAAACAGGCTAACATTTCTCGGTGGGGGTATACAGAATCAGTCTGCCACCAAGCCCACACTTTATGTTATCCAAACACGCAGATCCTGCATGGGTACTATAGGAACTACACTGCAAGGTGAGTTAAACTAGGATTACCATAGAACACTCCCCAGATACTTTCTCAGAGTGCACATTTAGGGTGTCCAAAGACGTCAGTCATCTTGAAAATGCCCAAAGTGGGTAGAGCTACCCCTGGAATATTACCCAGTAGGTCGGGGAACCACCAGGGTTGTTCCCCTCACATGCTTTTTCCAGGCTTAAATGTGGCATCTCCAGACACCCACTTTAAAACACTCCTGAATCTGTGGAATATCAGAAGAGGACTGAACCTGCTGTATGAGACATTATAAAAGCCTAGGAGACTGGACCAGCTTTCCCTCTTGTATCCAGGACATGGATGTAGACTCCAAGGGTCATAAGGCTGAACTCTTTTTAAAGCTACAGGGACACATGAAGCACCAAGATGCCTTTTCCTGCAATTTACTAGCCGATCACCGGCAACTGGCCCTGGAATGGACCCTCGTGTTGGCTTCTGCCTTCCTCCATCAGAGTCAGTCCGTGTTGAAATCACAGTGTCAGACCCTAGGAATACCATATTACATTCCCTTGACACTCCCTCAGAGCCCAGGTTTAGGGAGGCCAAACACTTCAGCCATCTTGAAATGGCCAAAGTGGGTAGGATTAGCTAAAGGAACCTTACCCCTTCGGTTAGGGAATCCCCATGGGTCATTCCCACTCACAAGTTTGTGCCAGGCATACATGTGGAATCTTCAAGTACCCACTGCAGAACACTCCTGAACTTGTGGAAAATCAGAAGAGCACAGAACATGTTGCCTGAAACCTGAGAACAACCTAGAAAATAGGACTTGATCCCCCTCTTGTACCTAGGATGAAGAAATGAACTCCAAAGTTAATAAAGGTGACCTCCTGTTAAAGATACAGGGACACAGGAAGCTACAATAAGCCTTCTCCTGCCACTACCCAGCTGACCACTGGCAACTAGAGCTAGATTGAAAACTCCTGTTGGCGTATGCTTGCCACCCTGTGAGTCAATAAGTGCCTCCAGAGCTCCTGGAGGGCTTAAGAAGTGTATTTCTGTGCTGGATTGGGTCTTGAAGGACTAAAGTCAGAAGGCAAAATCTTTGACCAGGAAGAACCTGATTGGTCTATCGGAACCACGCTCCATCGTGGTCAGCATCAAAGTGCACCTACGTGCCATTATGTCACGGCCATTGACTATCATTTGCACTTTTTGCTTATTGGTGCTTTTTACCTAAAACTTTAACAGTTGATATGTCTGATCCCCTAAGTGGATTTTTTCCTTTTTCGTATCATTTTGTTTATTAAATTGTATTCTAATTTTCTAATTCCTTTTGGGATTTTTATTGTTTTGCATTTTGACTTTATTGCTGGTTTAGCACTGCATAAATGCTTTACAGATTGCCCTGACAAGGGTTGTGATTATTGTTGTTCGTGGGTACTTATCCCCCTCAACTAAAAACCCAATTTCTTACATTGGGTGTGATGTATGAGACAGATGTCAGCTCAAAAAGAGCAGCTGAGGAGGGATCAGAAATGTAATTACCTTGAAAGTGACCAGGATGAAGCCTGCCTATTCCTAGTTAAGTATGAATGGAGTCCTGGGTAAGAGAAGCCTTTTGTTCCATAGGCCTTCTGTAGACAGTTTGGCACCACTTAGAGGGAGGGGAAACTGGTCCTAGAAGCATTTTGGTGTGCCTGAGAAGGAAGGGAGTGATCATTTCCCTATACACATCTGTGGCTGGCACAGAAGCTCCTTTCAGGGCAGAAAGATTCTGCTATGTTGGATTTGCCTCCGAGTAGGACACTGTGTGATAGTTAGCAGTGCAACAAACAGGATGTGCTGTAAAAGTGGGAAGTGTTCCCCTGGGAACGTTTTCTCATTAGTTAGGGGGTGTCCAGCAGTCACTCCACCCACTGGAAATTGAAACTTAAATGTTGGCACTACCCTCACTGCTCCTCATAACACTTTCTGGATCTACGGAAGAACAGAGAAGGACAGGGCCTTCTGTGTAAGACATGTATAGAGACCTGAAGGGCAGGACTTGCTCCCGCTTGTATCCAGGACTAAGAAGTGGGCTCCAGTTGTCAGTTAGCTGACCTCCTGTGTTGCTACAGGGTCACAACAAGATGCAAGAGGCCTTTTTCTGAAGTGCAAGCTGACCAGTAGCAACTGGCCCTCAACTGAGCCCTGATGCTGGCCTTTGCTGTAGTAAGTACTGGCCCTTAAATGCTGTCCCTGAAGTCCTGGGAGCTTTAGAAGTGACCAGGAGTAGATGCTCAGGAAACCCTGAACATTTGGGACATGTTATGTTGTGTTAGGTGTATTTTTAGAGTGAGCTTATCAATGGTGAGGGTATCCTGAAGCTGTAGTAAGGAAGTGAGTCTAGACCTGGTCGTCTTCCTTGAAAGTCTTTAGCTGTTTGTGGAATTCAAGAAGTGAGGAGGAGGCTCTGAACCTTGATGTGTTGTGGGAGGTTGTTCCAGGCTTTAGGAGCTATGTAAGAGAAAGTGTGACCATCTGATCTGCGTTTGTGTATGCATGGGGTGTGTGGTAGTGAGAGACCGGCGAAGATGAGGTGTCTGGGAAGTTGGTGGGATTGGATGCAACCGTTCAAGTAGGCAGGGCATATGGTGTGGAGTGCTTTGTAGGTGTGGGTGAGAGCTTGCAGTGTGTACATTTGCATATCAGAAGCCAATTGAGTTCCTTGAGTTTGGGTGTAATGAGTCAGGTGTGGGAGATTAAGGACTAGTCTGGCTGCATAGTTCTGGAAGGTCTGAAGTATTTTTGTGGGCTGGTTAGTTATTCCTGAGTACAGAGCATTTTCGTAGTTCAATCTGAAGGTGATGAGGGCTTGGTTGACTGTTTTCCTGGTGTTCAAAGAGCCTCTTGAAAATGTTCTTCAGCATCTTCTGGGTGTTGAAATAGGACACTGGGAGTTGATGTAGTGCCTCGTATAATGAAGAAATTGATACTCACACAAAGTCGAGCAGGAATGTTCTTTTAATCTGATCCAGCGCTAACAATAAAAATTATTCTCCTATATGCTTCGGTCATCCAGGTACAACTATTCCTCCAACACACAAACTATATCCATATGACGGTGGGGCCCATAACACCGCATATATATTCACTTACTCATTTATTCCCTGGATTTCCTCCGTTCTTAACCTAGGAGAAAACGATTCGCTGGAAGGAGACGGGATACCTCTTTTAACATGACATAATGTTACTCATTTTGCTTTAAGGTATTCCGCTCATTGGTCGATGGACCAACTAGTAGGAATCAGTTGATGGTGATTAAGACCAGCTCAATCACAATAAACTCTTTATCCATTTACCTTAATCATTGAGCTAAAGAATCACTGAGTCATTTGTTTAAAGAATAATAAAGTTTATATAAAGTTTCGAAGCAAGAAATAAGTTTTAAGCTTATTATTTAGATCATTACATTTATCATCATTATAAGAATAAATTGAAATTGCAATACATATCTATTATACGGAAAAATAAGGTTATCATAGCAAGAACTCTAAAAGATCAATCTATCTATCTGTCTTGGAAAAATCTAATAGTTCTAACTGAAAAATCTATCAGGAATAAAAAGGTTCTCCAAAAGCAGCATCTTATACTCAACTGGAAAATAAAAATAGCTGCAGCAGCATCAGCTCGTCAGAATCAGCAACCGCAACTTCACCCATCTACAGCATCTAACTTCTCCAGCAACTCACTCTCCAGCATCTAACCCCTCCCACCAAGAGTAGGTCTTCTTATACCCTAATTCTAGCTTACTGAATAAAATGTTGCATCTTCATGGCGTGATTCTTTCTCATTGGTTCACTCAGGCCCATATACATTTTAATCAAACTTCCTTGTCTTAACCAGTTCCTTGTGGACTGTCCATGCTTGCATCGTTTCCCACAGTTCATGACATTGCTCATCCGCTTCGATCAGTCCAATTTGTATCTTTTTCTGCTACTTTTTAGATTCAACAGTTCCGTCCATTTATTCAGTTTGACTTCTCACGCTTCTTGCTGATCATCTTGGCACACATCTGCTCAGAAAGGTCACAATAGCCTTGACCATACTTCCATCTTAGCCTCTCAGCATGAACACGTGGTCATCCTTTTCCCCAGCCTCTCTCCTCTACCACACAGCTTCTTGGACATGCGTACTCTAGCTTTATGGTGGCCATTTTATATCGCTGCTCAACAGGCCTAAGCGCACTATTTCCAAAGATAAACAAAATATTGTTAAAATAACGAATATAAACCCTTTCATTTCCCTCCTGTCTTTCTACGTACCCCAATCAGGTATTACCTAGCAAAGAAGCAACATATAAAGCCGTCCTTTACTTACCATCGCTTTATTTTGCAACCACACGTTTTATTTAAAAGCACAGATCATGCATTTATTATTTAATTAGTACGCAAATATTATGTTATGTTAGACACGTAAACAATTATAAGTTGATTATTTTGCACACAAAATAGCGTGTTACCTTTAACCCTTTTCTATGTAACATACATTGTTGGTTATTTACTTAACCGAACATGTTTATTAATTATTTTACGAAAATTATTAGGAGGTTAACATTTTTCCATTTACCCTGCTCCATCAACTCCCCCCTTTGGTGATTTTTAATATCACCACAAAACCCAAGTTATACAATTCTTTCAGACAGCATATATCTTTTATCCGTTTGCTTTTGTTAGTTTACACAACTGTATCCCTTTCAACCTGTCTCTTCGTCTTCTTGTACATGTTCTCTTTTATTTCTTCTAACTCTATTTCACCCATTTCTCTCTCTCTCTCCTTGTTTATCATGTTTTCTTTTTCTATTTTATTTCGTCTTCTTCTTCTCTTTACACATGTTATTACAAGCTTCAGTACTAAAATTATTAATATTATCATGGTTGCTATTATTATAACTTTCCCTATTATTAATCCACTCATTCTTGTTAACCAATTTATTACTGAAGAAAACCCTTTACCAAGTTTTCCCCAGGCACTTTCAACCTCCAGTGGAACAAGTTCTTTGTGCAAACTTGTAATATTTGTTATATACTTCTGTATATTTTCACTTTTATCCGGAATGTAAGTGCAACAATGTTGGACTTGCAGCATTCCACAGACTCCACCCCCTTTTGCCAAAAGAATGTCAAGGGCAAGTCGATTTTGCATCACCATAGCTCTCATGGCAACCATCTCGGTATTTACCATCAAGAACCCTCCAGCAGTATCTGTACTTAAACGATCTACCACTGTGGATAATTTCCGAATTCTAAATGCATTCAAAGATATTCCCACTGCTGGTATCAATGCGCCAAAAATATCACCTACTATTTCTGAAAAACTTTCCCTTTTTCTATGTGTAAAGATGTTTATCATTCTGTGTGTTCCTTTTTCTTTTCTGTCCATATGGAAAATCTTAGGAAAAACCAGGCCTAAATAACATGACCCATACCAATGGTCCGGTAACCTGTAATAAGCCCTATTACCGCAAACATAATAGATCCCTGGAAATATTGGATCTTTTCCCCCTTTGAATCCCCATCCGCCTAAAATTTGATAATTTTCATGACAAATACTGGAACCCACAAAATAATTGTCATATCTTGTCTTATTTCCTCTAATGCACAACCTTCCCTGTTGGGGCCAATCCAGAGTCATAGCTGCATTTGTTTTTTTCTTGTCATGATTGTCTTCCTCAAACGCCCAAAGAGGTGTTTTTGTCTCTTCTATCACTTTTCTTTGAAATTTCACTCTTCTCTCTTCAACCATCTCTAAAAATACTTTTTCTTCCTTCGTTAACTCACAGGTAAGGTTGTACCTAATTATATTATCTAATGTTAAAATCTTATCTTCTAAAAAATATTCACCAAACGTTTTTCCCTCTTTTATTTTGTTTAACTCCGGAACTACAGAAACTTTCGCAAAAATCTTATCTATGTCAGTGTAATAATATTCTAATCTACCTGTTTTATAAAATAAACTTGCTAAGACACTACGTGTTATTCCATACGTCAAAGGGAGGTGATGATAAGTCACACCCTCTGCTACAGATGCAGGCAACTGCATACAAACATAGCAATCTCTTACATCCATTGTTTCTACATAATCATATAATAATTTAGTAAAAACATTTTTAGAAAAATCTGTTATCGATTTGTCCTTGTGTAATTCTGCACTACTTTTTAAAATAACTGGTTCTTGAGTGTTAGCTCCTTTTTCTTTCTCAGTGTTATTAGACGTTTCTACTACAGCTAAACTAATTGGAATAGTGATTGCTAAAACCACCCATACTGTCATTAATAATCCTGTACAAAAGCAGCACATCTTACACCATCTACTTAAAAACTCACATTTACATTTTCTATCTCTATTATTCTCCATTTTGTTTTATAACCTTATTTATTTATTTTCCTGAAAATTGTGTCACTACACCTCAGAAATGACTTATTTGCCACTCTGTACTCCAATGTTTTGTCTTTGCTTGGTACTTTCTTTTAATTCTTTTTCAGAATTCTTTCTTTGTCATATCCGGTAGAAATTTGTAAAATCCAGTGTTTTGTCAAGTCCGGTAGAAACTGTTTAAACTTCTTCAGGTTTGTTGCACCTCACCTTCACCCATTAGGTTTCTTTGTTCTGGGTTCTCGTGAGTGTTCTTTTCTTCTTTGTTATCAGTCAAAGCAAGATACAACCATTCAGGCGATCTATACTTCGGATTTACCTTTTTTACTCTTTTCGTTTTCTGCAAGTGTTTTCCACCTTGTTTTTCTTGCTCTCTCTGACTTGTTATTTCATTCACTTGTTCAGCACTTTTCCCATCTAACCTTATGATTCTGTATCTTAATTTTCTTACTTCGTTGGGCCAATTGTCTCCTTTTCTTGGCGTTTTTGCCTCACTTCCTTTTTCCTCTCTTTCTGTTTTCCAATTTCTTTTTCTTGACTCTAGTTTTTGGTTTCTTTCTTCTCCACTTTCTTCAGACTCTGTTTCAGTTCTTTCGTTATTGCCTCTTATTTTGAAACTTATAATTTCATTTTCTTCCTCTACTTGTGGTTCTTGTCTTATCTTCCTTCGTTCACCTATTTCTGTCCCTCCTCGAGGTTCTTCCGAATTTGTGTCAGTCTCTCTATCTGCTTCTAAATTTCCCTGTTCTTGTGTTTGACTATCTGTCCCTATTGCTCCTCGGGGATCTTCCGATTTTTCTAGCTTTTTGTTTGAAACTCTCCCTTCTTCATCTATTAATATTATCTCCGAAGGATTTTCACCACAACTTGTACTTGGTTGCTCACTGTTACTATCTTCTGGCTCAGTTTCTTCTCTTATGCTTTCAAATTTCCAATTTCTTTTCAGAATTTCTTCACAATCCGAATGATCTGTATCAGATTCTGAACTGGTATCTGATATTTCCAGATGTCGACTTACAGGTCGATCTTCAAGTTCTGGGACTTCAGCTATTTCCTCTACTTCTTCTGTGGTTGCACTTGTAGTTGGGTCTTCCAGATGTCGACTTACAGGTCGATCTTCAGGTTCTGGCACCCTGTTTGTTTCTTCTTCTGCTTCTGATGCTGAACTGTTATCCAATACTTCCAGATGTCGACTCACATGTCGATCTTCAGGTTCTGGAACTCTGATGGTGTGACTGGCATGCACCCAGTGTTTCACTCCTGCACACTTGACTGCAGTGGTTGTCACCAGGATCACTTGTCATGGTTCGTCCCAGCGAGGAACCAAACAGTTTCTTCTCCTGTGGACTTTTATGCGCACCCAATCTCCTGGATTCAAGTCGTGAGCTGGTTTTCTTTCAAGAGTGGTTGCATCCGGTCCAACCTGATGAAACACAGAACGCACCACATCAGCCAATCCTTCGCAATAATCCAGCACTAGATCATCAGTTATAGTCAGTAGTTTGTTGACAGGTACTTGTGCTTGTCTCATTGCTCGTCCCATAATTATTTCATGGGGACTGAGTCCAGTTTTCCTTTCCGGAATACTTCTGATTGTCATTAAAACTAATGGCAAGGCATCTGGCCATTTGAGTCCTGTAGCTTGACACATTTTTCCTAACCTGTTCTTAATTGTTCCATTCACTTGCTCTACTATTCCAGAAGCCTCTGGTCTGTATGCACAATGCAGTTTCTGTTTAATACTAAGTGCTTCACAAATTAGTTTAACTAATTCATTTTGGAAATGTGTTCCTCTATCTGTTTCAATCGTGACTGGAAAACCATACCTCGGAATGAATTCTCGCAGCATAAGTTTTGCTACCATTATTCCATCATTCCTTCTGGTTGGGTATGCTTCCACCCAACGGGAAAACAAACAGATGACCACTAGGACATACCTTAGTCTGTTGCAAGGTGGCATTTCAATAAAATCCATTTGCATTCTAGTGAACGGACCTCCTTCTCGTCCTATTGTTCCTAGACTCACTACTGTCTTCCTTCCTGGATTTAACTGTTGACAAATAAGACATCTCTGACAAAGAATCTCAGCTATGGCTCTGAATTTTGGATTATACCATGTTTGTCTAAAAAGTCTGATCATTGAATATCTCCCAATATGGGCTTGTCCATGGTACATCCGTGCCATGTCAGAAATCATGCTATCAGGCATAACTGGTCTTTCATCTCTGTAAACCCAAACATCATTTTCTTCATGTTTTCTACATCCTGCTTTTATCCATGTATCTTTTTCCCCATCATCTGCGGCTTCCTGTAACTGTCTCACCTCATCCCATGTCTCAACAGGGTTAGTAAAAAGCAAAGGACAAGAAATATGCTCTCTTTCTCGACTTTTGTTTAAAGAAACCACATTCTTTGCACAGTACTGTGCAATCTCGTCAGCATATTTATTGCCGACAGTTATGTAGTCTTCCCCATTGTTATGTGCATTGCACTTCACAACAGCAATCTGTTTAGGCAGCTGTATCGCCTCAAGCAATCTTTTCACAAAATCTCCATTTCTAATGGGCGTTCCTGCAGACGTCAAGAAACCTCTTTGTGACCAAATCTGACCAAAATTATGCACCACCCCAAAGCCGTACTGGCTATCTGTCACAATCGTAACCCGTACATTTCTTTCCAACTTGCATGCTTGAATCAGAGCTACTAGTTCTGCAACTTGAGCAGACCGTATCCCTTTCAGACAAGATGCTTCCATTACAGTTGCTACTGTGCAAACCGCATATGCTGCACTTAGAACTCCATCACTCGTTCTCAAACATGAGCCATCCACGAACAGAATATAATCTGATTCCTTTAAAGGCTCATCTCGTATGTCTGACCTTGGTTTTGTGCAGTATTCAAGCACATTCAGACAATCGTGATCTACTTCATCCATTTCAATTATACTTTCTTCATCTGGTAAAGATGTCGAAGGATTCACATTCATACATCTGTCAATGGTCACATTATCTGCACTCAAAATTACTTTTTCATACCTAGTCAGCCGACTATGTGTCATGTATTGGGTTTTCGTTCTTGTCAAGAGAATTTCCACAGAATGGGGACCATATACTCTCAGTGGATATCCCATCACTATGCCTTCACTCTGTTCCAGACTCACACAAGTAGCAGCAACTGCTTTCAAACATCCAGGCAACGCTTTCGCTACAGGGTCTAAAACAGCTGAAAAATATGCAATGGGTCTTTTCATAGTTCCATGTCTCTGTACCAAAACTGAAAATGCACATCCATCTCTTTCACTGCAATACAGCTCAAAATCTTTCTCATAGTCAGGCATTCCTAATGCTGGAGCCTCACACAATTTCTTTTTCAGCTCTCTGAATGCTTTTATTTCTTCATCATTCATTTCAAACGGATCTTTAACATCCTTCTTTGTCAGTTTTTGCAACGGTTTAGCAATCAGCGAAAAACCGCTTATCCATTGTCGACAATATCCAACCATTCCCAGAAACATTCTTACCTCTCTTTCCGTCATTGGAGCTCTCATTCCTTGAATCATTTTTATTCTTTCAGTCGTTACCTTTCGCACTCCTTTCTCAATTTTATGCCCTAAATACTGGACTTCTTGTTGACAAAACTGCAATTTTGATGGGGACACTTTATGTCCTCTTTTTGCCAAATGATTCAGCAAAGCAATTGTATCATTGACACATGCTTCCTTTGTTTTTGATGCCACCAGTAGGTCATCAATATACTGAACCATTACTGACTTTCTGGCATTTTTAAATCTTCCAACGATTTCTTTAGAATCTGATTAAAGATTGAGGGACTTTCTGTGTACCCTTGAGGAATTCGGCACCATGCCAAAATACGCTCTCCAAACCTAAACGCAAATAATGGCTGGCTATCTGGATGCAATGGAATAGAGAAAAATGCATGACATAAATCAATTACTGTGTACCATTCTGCTTCATGTGGAATCTGGTATAGAATCACAGCAGGGTTCGGTACTATTGGGCAACAAGGCACAACAATTTTGTTTACCTTCCTCAAATCCTGTACAATTCTATATGTTCCGTTTGGCTTTTTCAGTCCCATTATTGGCGAATTACATGGACTGCTCATGATTTCTTTTAGAATCCCTTGTTCAATCATTTTATTTATTACTGGCGTTATTCCTTCAATTATTTCTGGTGTCAATTTATACTGGGGCGTATTTGGGTAACTCGTTCCCTCTTTCACTGTTATTTTAACGGGATCTACTCCTTTCATTAATCCTACATCTTCTCCTGTAAAGTCCCACACTTCTTCTTTCACTGTCTTTTTCAATTCAATTGGGATTTTCTCTGCATCAAATACAGGAAACAAATCATTTACTTCTGGTTCTAAATTCACCATTGTCATTTTATACAGCACATCTTCATCTGGGGTCTGAAATGCAATTCCGTCTGGAGTACAATAGATAGTGCAATTCATCTTGCACAATAAATCGCGTCCTAAAAGGTTCACGGGACTACAATCGCATACCACAAATCGGTGCATTTCACTAAATGGACCAATTCTTACCTCCACTAATTTAGTAAGAGGCATCTTAATTTGCTGATTTGAAACTCCAACTACTTGGATATGTTCACCTGAGAGAGGAAGGTTTGGAATTTCCACTGACCTAACAGTAGAACGGGTAGCTCCAGTGTCAACAAGGAATGTTACATTTGCACCATTCACTTCTCCATCCACAAATGGACCAGACTGATCTACCTCTAGAGTTGCGCCAAGCACGCACTCTTCCCCCTCTCCTAGGCACCGTCAGAAACTTTCATCCGTGTCATCCTCATCCTGTCATAACCAATATTGAGAAATTGCAGCTGCACGCGGCAACTGTGTTACCTGTTCTCCTCCGTAGAATCCTGTTTCTGCACTGTATTTCTGTTGGTTAACACTCTTGGGAAGTGGTGGTTGTGGCACCTGACTTTGTTGAGTAACTACCTCACTCTGCACCTGTGAATTTAATGATTGATTTTCCACTTTAGGTTTTGGAGGAAATTTACACTCGTTTCTCCAATGCCCTAGCTTTCCGCAGTTGTGGCATGGCCACTTTTTCTTTGCCTCATCTATACTCATTTGCCCTTTTCCTTTACCTATATTTGGTCGAGATCTAACCTGTCCTGTTTCATTACCGGTATTACTCAATTGAGCTTCTTGCTTCTCTGCAACTTTCACCTGTGCCCACATGGCTTTTTCTTTCAATTTACGCTGTCTACTCTCAATATCATCACTGCAATATTTAGCATATCTCAAAACCTCATCAACTGTGCTATTCTGCCAGCAAATCATATGCTGCTTAATCATTTCACTTATCTCTGGTTTCAATCCATTCACAAATCTATATACAAAATGACTCATATCCTTCTCATTTAGTGTCTCATAACCACTATACTGTTTGAAAACCAACAACAGCCTTTCATAATAAGCATGCACTGACTCTTTACTTTCCTGCGTTGTTCTGTCTATTTTTACCCAATCTGTTTCTTTAGGTGGAATCTTATTCTTCAAAAAGGTAATTACTTGGTCATACTTCCTCATCACTTCTGGTCCTGGCGCTCCTGTTTTAGCATCCCTTGGATATTCTACAGTTGGCCAATCAATAGTAATCTTACATTCTGTCCACAAATCAGCTGGCACTACTATATCAAACAATCCATCTAAGTCTATCCACAACACTTTTGAAACTTTCACAAATCTCTCCACTTGTCTGTACCATTCTACTGGCTTTTCTCTCAACTTCGGGAAGTCATTTGTAAATGACAGTATATCCTGTCTGGTCCATGGAACATGCACATAACTACCACCTGGAGTTTCTCTCATCGGGTACTCCCTTAAAACTGGTTCCTTATCTGTCACTGCAAAAGCCAACAATGCTTTATCTGATGTTTTCTCGTTCTTTTTCGTCCATCTATTTCTCCATCTATCCACATCACCCCATTTTCTCAGTAAAACAATTAACTCTTTTATTTGGGTCAGTCTTCCTGATGTGTTCAAATTCTCTATATCTTTTTCACAAAAATCTACTCTGTATGGTTTCTGCAACGTTCTCACTTTTACAAACTCTACTCCTAGTTCATTTGCTGTCTCTTCCAATTTGTCATGTAAATTTCTAGCTCTCCATGTAAGACTTTTGCACAAAGACATAATCTCATCATCCTGATAATTTTTTAATTTTTCTGTACCAATGGTTCCTAAAATCAATTCTTCCATGTCTATTTTTAACCTAATTACATCTAATGGTTTTACTTCTGTTTCTTTTGTTTTTAGCGCTTTCATCCATTCATTTAACTCATCTGGAGTCGGACCTACAGGCGTACTATTTAATTCTATCCAATTGTTATTTCTTTCTGGTGTCCCTGATGCAGACTCCGTCACCATAGGTATTCTCCTAATCTCATTCTCATTTATCGTCAAATTAGTAGGTGGGCTTGGTCTATAGGTACTAGCCAAATGGTGTGCACCTTCATTATTCAGTTCCATCCCTTCTCTTTTTCTTTGCAAATGTGAATTCATGGGAATCACTAAAGAACGTTCATCAATTTTATGATTCTCAAAAATTGGCATTACTGGACCTATCGTTACTGGAACAGTTACAGCTTCCATATTTTTTGTCAATGCTCTTATTTTCTCAGTCAATTCTCTTGTGGTTTTTGCTAATTCAGTTGCATTGTCACTTTCTATCTCTTCATTTTGTGAAGTTTTTAATTGATCTTGTGACCTATTTGTCTCATCTCTTCGTTCGGGATTTTTATTCCTCCCAGTTTCCATTGGCGGTGCATTAGGTGTCACCACCGCAGAAGTCTGTTGGAATGGAGGTGGGTTTCTGTTTAAAATATCTTCCAGCAATTCGTCATCCGTTTCACTACCACCATACACATACTTTTCTATCACTACATGTTTCTTTTTCTCTGTACACTTTCTCTTTGCTTCTTCCTCAACTGTAAAAGCTGGAAACAAACCTCCGGTCATATTTGCACATCTCCAACGCTTTATTCTGTCCTCATGATTTACTCCCCATAACCTTCCAGGCACAAACTCATGATTCTTTAATTCTCTGAATCTCTCTCGCTCATACATCTCATCTTCCCATTCAGTTAAAGCTTCAAACTCTGTCGGTCTAGGTCTAGGTTCTAACATTGTCATCTTTTCTCTCAAGTTCCGTAGTACAGCTACATTAAATGTACCATTCTCAGGGAAAGCCAATGCTCCATCATTCTTGGTAAATTTTGTCCAATTTTCTAACCATATGCATGTTTGATATCCATATTTCAGCATCAAGTGCGAAGCTGGTGATTTCGGCGGAGGAATTATTTGTCCCTCTCTAGTCACTACCTTTTTGTCTTTCTTAAAGAAATTCTTAACTTTCGACATCCATGACGTTTTCTCTCTACCATACTCATAATACGACATGATTCACAATCTCTTTTTCTCCTCAAACGATCCGCAATTCAACACTGTTTTGTATGCGTTATTCCAACCAATACTAGCGCGACTCACACCAACACTCCAATCACAAACTTCCACGTCACTAGGCTATTCGACCAATCCTAGCGCGGCTTTTGTCTACGTCAGTTCTGCTCCTGTTTCCGTATGACTAGCGCACTATCCAATCCCAGCGCAGCTATTGTCTACGTCACTTCTGCTCTTGACCCCTCCTTTACAAAATGTATCAGCAAATTTCGTTTTCGACAATTCTTCGTTAGTTACAACATTTAAAACACATTTCCATTGTCTGATTCGCTAAACCAAAGAGATAGCTTTGACCATTTACACAAGAACTCTGTATTTTCCAGTAGGCAGCGCTTACCTCTACCCTACCACAGAATTTTTTGTTTCGCCGATAAAGTAGCACTTCCCTCTACCTTACCCTTCTTTCAAGCAAGCGGTAAACCCGTTTCTCTGAGGATAAAACACATGTGGAGACTATACTGCTCCTGAGAATTAAGGCCAGAGTTTCACAAGAAAACCGATCACTATTTCACTTACACACCTTTTATACGGAAAATGTCCCTATCATAACACAACCTGTGTTATCACCAATATGAACTCAGACAATGTACCATTCCATGTGACTTCTCTTGCCACACGTGTTCCACTTCCTACTTCCCGAAAGCGTGAAAACTTACATATAACATAACTCGACTCAACATAAAGTGTTAGACATGAACTTATCAATAATCAATAATCAATAATCACCAAACTAATCTATAGTAACCATAACTCTGCTACCAAGAATTCTGATCCAGCGCTAACAATAAAAATTATTCTTCTATATGCTTCGGTCATCCAGGTACAACTATTCCTCCAACACACAAACTATATCCATATGACGGTGGGGCCCATAACACCGCATATATATTCACTTCCTCATTTATTCCCTGGATTTCCTCCGTTCTTAACCTAGGAGAAAACGATTCGCTGGAAGGAGACGGGATACCTCTTTTAACATGACATAATGTTTCTCATTTTGCTTTAAGGTATTCTGCTCATTGGTCGATGGACCAACTAGTAGGAATCAGTTGATGGTGATTAAGACCAGCTCAATCACAATAAACTCTTTATCCATTTACCTTAATCATTGTGCTAAAGAATCACTGAGTCATTTGTTTAAAGAATAATAAAGTTTATATAAAGTTTCGAAGCAAGAAATAAGTTTTAAGCTTATTATTTAGATCATTACATTTATCATCATTATAAGAATAAATTGAAATTGCAATACATATCTATTATACGGAAAAATAAGGTTATCATAGCAAGAACTCCAAAAGATCAATCTATCTATCTGTCTTGGAAAAATCTAATAGTTCTAACTGAAAAATCTATCAGGAATAAAAAGGTTCTCCAAAAGCAGCATCTTATACACAACTGGAAAATAAAAATAGCAGCAGCAGCATCAGCTCGTCAGCATCAGCAACCGCAACTTCACCCATCTACAGCATCTAACTTCTCCAGCAACCCACTCTCCAGCATCTAACCCCTCCCAGGGTGGCTCAATGGTTAGAGCGGCAGACCCTGATGCAGAGATCTGGCCCGGGACCAGGGTTCAATTCCCACCTCGGCGGGTCTTGGGCTCAATTTCCTCGGACCTGATAATTCTCGCCTCGGTGCCTATTCTAATCATGGGTCCCACTCTGCAACTCTGGGCAATAGCTTGCTTAATCTCCACAACGGCCCCAACAGCGCTGGGATGCCTGGCTTCACCCTGGGGGTGCCCAGGAGTGGACATTTCACAGGGAAAAGCCAGGAAGGGTTCCACAGCGGTATGCGTACAGTGCCAGGACACCCCTTTGGGGGTATAAGTGCGCTTTACAAGTACAAATTTCATTTCCCACCAAGAGTAGGTCTTCTTATACCCTAATTCTAGCTTACTGAATAAAATGTTGCATCTTCATGGCGTGATTCTTTCTCATTGGTTCACTCAGGCCCATATACATTTTAATCAAACTTCCTTGTCTTAACCAGTTCCTTGTGGACTGTCCATGCTTGCATCGTTTCCCACAGTTCATGACATTGCTCATCCGCTTCGATCAGTCCAATTTGTATCTTTTTCTGCTACTTTTTAGATTCAACAGTTCCGTCCATTTATTCAGTTTGACTTCTCACGCTTCTTGCTGATCATCTTGGCACACATCTGCTCAGAAAGGTCACAATAGCCTTGACCATACTTCCATCTTAGCCTCTCAGCATGAACACATGGTCATCCTTTTCCCCAGCCTCTCTCCTCTACCACACGGCTTCTTTGACATGCGTACTCTAGCTTTATGGCGGCCATTTTATATCGCTGCTCAACAGGCCTAAGCGCACTATTTTCAAAGATAAACAAAATATTGTTAAAATAACGAATATAAACCCTTTCATTTCCCTCCCGTCTTTCTACGTACCCCAATCAGGTATTACCTAGCAAAGAAGCAACATATAAAGCCGTCCCTTACTTACCATCGCTTTATTTTGCAACCACACGTTTTATTTAAAAGCACAGATCATGCATTTATTATTTAATTAGTACGCAAATATTATGTTATGTTAGACACGTAAACAATTATAAGTTGATTATTTTGCACACAAAATAGCGTGTTACCTCTAACCCTTTTCTATGTAACATACATTGTTGGTTATTTACTTAACCGAACATGTTTATTAATTATTTTACGAAAATTATTAGGAGGTTAAAATGTTTCCATTTACCCTGCTCCATCACTGGTAGTAGTAGAAGAAGCAAGACAAATTCTGGATGTCGGAGGCTCTGCAGCAATTGTTCTTTTAGATGTCAGCGCAGCCTTCGACACTGTCAACCATCAACTGCTCCTCCAGAGACTCAGGGAGGTAGGAGTCACAGGGACAGCTCTTAAGTGGCTGCAGTCTTTCTTGGAGGACAGATCATTTCAAGTGTTTGAGGACAAATTTATTTCTGAGAGCATGCCACTTAGATGTGGGGTTCCTCAAGGTTCTTCCTTAAGCCACACTCTTTTTAATGTTTACATGAGCCCCTTGGCTGAGGTGGTGAAACCCTTTGGTATTCAGATTATTACCTATGCTGATCATACTCAGCTGGTTGTCTCCTTCAACCAATTCGATAAAGCTAGTTCTGATCTAGCAGGCAGTCTTGAAAGGGTGTCAGCCTGGATGGAAGGTTCCTACTTGAAACTAAATGGGGCAAAAACAGAGCTGATGTTACTCGGTAAAGCCCCCCACCCCCGAAGATCAGCTCCTTCTGGCCCAGCTGTCTAGGTCCTATGCCCCCCCAAAGAACAGATTAAGAGTCTTGGCGAATGGCTGGACCACAATCTAAACTTCAAGGAGCAAGCACGGAAGGTGGCAGGCAGCTGTTATGGGATTCTGAAGATGATAAGGAAAATCCTCCCTCTGCTGCCTTTCAATGCCAGGAAATTGTTGGTTCAAGCGTTGATTCTTTCTCGGCTTGATTATGCCAATGCCCTATATTTAGGATCTCCGTGTTCAACCATCAAAAAACTGCAGACTGTACAAAATTGTGCAGCACGCCTGCTTATGAAGGTCTCTAATCGGGAATCTGCAAGGCCTTCTATTGCCACTCTTCACTGGCTCCCGGTTGCGGAAAGAGTCCATTTTAAAGCATTGTGTATTGCTCACAAGACTATGTCATCTAAGGGGCCACCCATCATCCGGTCCATCATCTCCCCCTACTGTCCCAATAGGTCCCTGCGCTCAGTAAATAAGCATTTGGCAGTAGTTCCTATGATCAAAAGGTCCCGGAGTGGAGGTCGCTTGTTCTCTTATAACATTGCGAAACTGTGGAATCAGCTTCCCACTTCCATTCGTCTGGAGGACAACTACTTGACTTTCCGAAAACTTTTGAAAACTTTTCTGTTTCCTTGAATACCGCTTGAAGTTCTACAATGTCACCGCTTCTAGTGCTGGGATGCCTTCGGGTAGCCATGCGCTTTAGAAATGTAGATTCATTCATTCATTCATTCATCTGGTCTGCGGGTGAAAGCGTTGGCAGTATTTGCTGCAAAGTGCCCGATCAATGCCAAACCATAGATCGCTGGTTGCACACTGAGGAAAAACAAAGATGGCAGCTCGCTGTCACGCCCATGCCGGGTGACTTGCGGTAAAGGCGTGCTGCCCAACGTTGCACAGCAGCAGGCTGTGGCGCGAAGAAGAATAACGTCACAGAGCATCCATGGAAGGCAGCGGGACGCAGGTAGATGTGCGCGCGCTGACAATGACTCGCGCCTCCGTTTTTGACAGAAAGGCTCATAGGGCTTCAAATAATAAGAGACAAAATGTGTCTCACCTCAAACATCCCCAATAATGGCGAAAAGAGAAACACTCACCGATATAAAGCAGGAATCCCACACAGTTTCTAAAGCGAAAAGAAAAAGACAAAGTATGTGATACCATTCCACGAAGTGTTCGCAGCAAAGAGAAGTCAAACCTCTTCTGTAGAGCCAGTTAGAGTACACGAGCAGCCTCAATAGATGGCAGTCGCTTAAGTACGCTGCCAAACACAGTCGATGAAGCAATTTCAACACTGCCAGTCTCTGTTGATTACGAATTCATACCCTGGTAGTTCAGGTGTTTGCCAGACTTTGTGGTCAATGTTGATGCTGGGCTCACACCATAGTAGATAGATGTCTGAAGGTCTTCCAAGCAAACTGGTTAATATTCAATTAATGTTCTCATCGATGGAAGTAATTAAAGGTCAAACGCCGTAGGCACAAGGAGAGAGAACTCCTCATAATCCTTGCCCTCCTTAATATATCTTCTGACACGGGCTCTGAGGACAACAAGGGCACGTTGCTCCTCCTCTTGACAGGGACGAAGAAAGAATAGAGCCCACAAGCAGGGAAAGCAGTTCCAAGGCAGGAGGGTGGAGGAAGAGAAAGTCCAACATGAACTGGCACTCACAGGTTAGTGCGACCGATGGCAAGGTCACTGGTGGGGCTCGGGGTGCCAGATTCTTCAAGTTCCACTTAAATTTCTTCAGCATCAATTCAGTTACTTCAAGCTTGACTGTTTCAGTCCAATCAGGTGGCACACGCAGGTTCTTCCTTCTCAAATCGTCGCCAAAATATGTAGTAGTTAAAAGTAGTCCATTCATGTAGGTTCTTCAGGTATCTTTATTCAGGTAGGATGTTACATTGGAGAGAGCCCCACCAGGAGCAGCCTCACTGCTGCTCAGCCCATCCACCAACTGACTCTTACACACATGAACATTCCATTCACCAACATTCTCTCACACAGACACCCAGGCTGAGCAGCAGTATAACAATTCTAATTCACACTTCTGACTTTGCTTTGATGGGGCACTTTCTGCTCAGACTTAGAGGCTACCATTTGGGGAAGGCAGAGCCTGTTTCTCCAACTTTTTGTTTTCCTATGTTTTCCATGTCCCTGATCTTCCCCCTTGTTTCCTGGTGTCCTCTGTGTTTCCCAAGTCTCCCATTGCATTTCTTGTCCCCATTGTTTCTGATCTTCCCTATGTCTCCCCTTCTCTGCTGTTTCCCACAGGTCTTCCTTGCCCTTTTCCCGTATTCTCCACACCTCCGTGTGTGTGCTTGCTATCAGGGACTGGCTCATCTGTAAATCTACGCCCCTGTATTTCATAAGCATGAACCAGGGCAAGTAATCTATATCTAGTCCACAAATGAAGAACCCCTTATCTCGATGCAGCTTGAACAAAGTCAGACCTGTTAGATAAAACATTCAACCAGGTTTCCTCTTGTGTCCATTTCAGTAAATATATATTCCCTGTCAACAACATAGTCATATTCACCAGACCAACCGGACACAATTATCCACACACCACCATCCCAAGCTCACAAGCCAGATATTGCAAAATCATCATTTTTTGGGGGGGTGGGAAATGGTATGCATCTACAGAAGTGAAGCTGTGCAAAGCGCTCTGTGAAATTCCACTGACCTATAAAGGGGAATACTCTGCTAGACAGTTTCCATTGATTTAATCCTGAAAAGGAATGATTAAGAGTAAGAGAAAGAGAAAGTGCTGCAATAATGCTGCAAAACTTTAATTTTTGTGCTGCAAAATTTGTAAATCTATGCCGCAATATCCTGGGGGGATCTGTTTATGTGAAGTGTGAAATGGCGGATAAGACAAAAGTCTTTTAATACCCTATTGGGTTCATTAGTGTGTCCAAAGCTGCCTGGGGAGGAAATAGCTCTGGACATTATGGGACCCATATGTTGGCAAAAATTGATTATACTTTTAGTAGCCATGTTATCAATGTTTTCAATGTGGTTTGAATTGAGGATTGGTAATAAAGTTGACCCTAAAGGCCTGATTATGAGTTATGCCCCACCGCCGCACTACCAAACCCGTGGTGAGGCCTCACAATTAGGTTAGGAATTTCCTCTTGTCTGTCTGGCTTTTTTTGGCATTCCCACAACAGTGCCTCCAAAGACAGGCACCGCAATGGAAATGCCAAAACCTGTTCCTGCACACCATGGAAAGAAAAGTCCATGCCGTGCATGAACTGGTGTGCATGCAGAGAGGGGGGGCCTCTTTGTTTCCTCTCTGCCAGGGTTTACATGGGTGAGGAACTGCCATGTAAACCCTGGTGGAGAGGAAACTCCTAATATGCTTTGCAGGACTGCGGCGGCCCTCCCAAGCATATGGCTGCCTCGAAACCACTGCAACACTGCCAGGGAACGGCTGCTGCGAGGATGTGGCGAACCCATGGCCCATCTCACAATAAGGCAGTGGGGAGACTGCCACCGACACACCCCTGTGAGTCAGGCAGTCCGTGGACCGCCATACTCGTAATCAGCCCCTAAGACTATTATTAAATTTCTTGATGATGTGCTTTAGAGAGAAGGATTTCCTGCAACCATTCTTACTGATAATGGTGTGTAATTTAAATCTGCTTACATGACCAGTTATTTGAAAGGTTCAGAAGTTACCCAGAGATTTCATGCCCTTTACTAGCCTATCGGGAATGGTGATCTGGAAATGATCAATAGGATTATCAAAAAGATTTTACAAATTTCCAATAAAGGTAATGTGTGTTGGGATAAAATAGTTAAGAAAGATGGTATTGGCATATTGGATGACTTGCCATCATTCTTTAGGCAAGAGTCCATTTGCATTGATGAGAGATAGAGTAACGTATTTGAAGGTTAATCCACGATGGATGATAAGGAGTGTGATTGTCCTGTGGGATGTTGTTTAGGTGAGGAAGCGCATCATGCATTCCCAGAGAAAGAATAAGGAGTGGTATGATTCTAAATGCAGAGTGAGACAAGTCTATTTGGAAGAAGGGAAGTGGGTGCGTGTGAAGAGTGTGCAAGAGTTTGCGAGAGGAGAAGGCATATTTAGAGATCCTAAACAAATTGCGAAAATGAAGAAAAACACTGTTCTGGAAAATGGTGGAGTTTGGCACATGAGTCATCTTGCAATAGCAGAGTTGGGAAAGGACGGGGGCAAAGCAAACAGAACTTCTTCTAGGAATCATTAGTGGTTTTACTTCACCAATTTCATCAGCAATAGGAGTGATAATATAACAGATGGGAATTTGGGAACTCTGGTAATGTTCAGGAATCTATTTCTCCTATGGGGAATCTGGAGAATACTTTTGATGCAGATGTGGAAAGGAAGATGTTTGACCATGAATAATTAGTTTTTTTTCATTTTTTATTAGGGGGGATGTGTAGTATTGGGCTTTCTTGGTAGTGTGAATTAATATGTAGAATGTATCTTGATAAACGTTCTGTCTTCTGTGTATATATTTAGGGGCTCACATATTAGTGGGGCATTCTTGACAAGGTGTTGTTGTGCTGTCATCGGATGCACTTGAGGGGTTGGCTGGTTGATGGAGCAGGGTAAATGGAAAAATTTTAACCTCCTAATAATTTTCGAAAAATAATTAATAAACATGTTCAGTTAAGTAAATAACCAACAATGTATGTTACATAGAAAAGGGTTAAAGGTAACACGCTATTTTGTGTGCAAAATAATCAACTTATAATTGTTTACGTGTCTAACATAACATAATATTTGCGTACTAATTAAATAATAAATGCATGATCTGTGCTTTTAAATAAAACGTGTGGTTGCAAAATAAAGCGATGGTAAGTAAGGGACGGCTTTATATGTTGCTTCTTTGCTAGGTAATACCTGATTGGGGTACGTAGAAAGACGGGAGGGAAATGAAAGGGTTTATATTCGTTATTTTAACAATATTTTGTTTATCTTTGAAAATAGTGCGCTTAGGCCTGTTGAGCAGCGATATAAAATGGCCGCCATAAAGCTAGAGTACGCATGTCCAAGAAGCCGTGTGGTAGAGGAGAGAGGCTGGGGAAAAGGATGACCACGTGTTCATGCTGAGAGGCTAAGATGGAAGTATGTCAAGGCTATTGTGACCTTTCTGAGCAGATGTGTGCAAAGATGATCAGCAAGAAGTGTGAGAAGTCAAACTGAATAAATGGACGGAACTGTTGAATCTAAAAAGTAGCAGAAAAAGATACAAATTGGACTGATCGAAGCGGATGAGCAATGTCATGAACTGTGGGAAACGATGCAAGCATGGACAGTCCACAAGGAACTGGTTAAGACAAGGAAGTTTGATTAAAATGTATATGGGCCTGAGTGAACCAATGAGAAAGAATCACGCCATGAAGATGCAACATTTTATTCAGTAAGCTAGAATTAGGGTATAAGAAGACCTACTCTTGGTGGGAGGGGTTAGATGCTGGAGAGTGGGTTGCTGGAGAAGTTAGATGCTGTAGATGGGTGAAGTTGCGGTTGCTGATGCTGATGAGCTGATGCTGCTGCTGCTATTTTTATTTTCCAGTTGAGTATAAGATGCTGCTTTTGGAGAACCTTTTTATTCCTGATAGATTTTTCAGTTAGAACTATTAGATTTTTCCAAGACAGATAGATAGATTGATCTTTTAGAGTTCTTGCTATGATAACCTTATTTTTCCGTATAATAGATATGTATTGCAATTTCAATTTATTCTTATAATGATGATAAATGTAATGATCTAAATAATAAGCTTAAAACTTATTTCTTGCTTCGAAACTTTATATAAACTTTATTATTCTTTAAACAAATGACTCAGTGATTCTTTAGCTCAATGATTAAGGTAAATGGATAAAGAGTTTATTGTGATTGAGCTGGTCTTAATCACCATCAACTGATTCCTACTAGTTGGTCCATCGACCAATGAGCGGAATACCTTAAAGCAAAATGAGAAACATTATGTCATGTTAAAAGAGGTATCCCGTCTCCTTCCAGCGAATCGTTTTCTCCTAGGTTAAGAACGGAGGAAATCCAGGGAATAAATGAGTAAGTGAATATATATGCGGTGTTATGGGCCCCACCGTCATATGGATATAGTTTGTGTGTTGGAGGAATAGTTGTACCTGGATGACCGAAGCATATAGGAGAATAATTTTTATTGTTAGCGCTGGATCACCAGCAAAGCAGTCTCAGTGCCTTGTTGGGGTCTAAAACCAGTTTGTGAAGGATGAAAACATTCATTCTTCTCCAAGAAAGCAGAGAGAATAGAGTTGACATATTTTTGGGCAATTTTTGCAATTCCTGGCAAAAGCAAAATTGGACGGTAATTCGAAAATACTTCTGGATCCAGATTTGATTTTTTCACAAGGGCTTTGACCATAGCTCGTTTCCATGATGGGGGGACGAGCCCTGTAGAAAAAGTAATATTAATCAGCTCCAGAATGGTTGGGGAAACCGTACTAATAACTTGGTTTAGAATAGTAGGGGGGCCACATCTCTGGGGGAGCCGGATTTCAAATGGTCAAGAAGGTTATACAAAAGATTCAAATCCATCGGAGGAATTTCCACTAGGGAACAATCTTGAGTTTGTAACTGGTTGACCAGAGGTAAAACATTTTGATGTGCTGAGGTCTGGGGAAACAAAGAGTAGATGTCCTGTATTTTATTAAAAAAGAATGCTGCCAAATTGTTGCAACGCACTAATGCATCATCAGGTACAAAAGAAGGAAGGGGAGGATTAAGAAGGGATTTCGCAATGCGAAAGATTTCACGAGGAGAGTTGGAGGCTGAGGTAATCTTTTCCTCATAATACAAGGACTGAGCATTTCTGATTTCTACCTTGTAAGCTTTGATGGCCTCTCTGTAATCAGTTTTGTTAATGGAGGACAAATCTTTCCTCCATCTTCTCTGTAAACGTTTACACTTTTGCTTCATCTCTCTCAGCTTTGGGGAGTACCACGCTGCTCTAATGGATACATTCTTATTAGTAGACCATTTCTTGGGGAGCACCATGTCTAATGAAGATTCGAGCCAGTTGTCAAACTTATCGTTAGCAGTAACTGGGTTGGAATCAAACGTGGGTCTGGTTTTATTAAGAATTGGCACCCAGGACTCAATAGAAAGTTTAGACCAATTGCGGCTCAATTTTTTAACTGTTACAGCTGGCGAACTTGTGACCTGAGGGGCCCACGAGAAAGGGATCAGATGATGGTCTGACCAAGGTACTGGGATCGAATTTTGAACCACAAGATCATTGATGTTAGAGAAAATAGGATCGAGTAGATGAGGAATCTTCGCATTTTACTGCATGTATCGTCGGGCTCTACGCTGCAATTGTCGGGGCACAGGAGTTCTTTGCCTTGCCTTGGCGCAAATTGCTACACTTTTGAAGTACTGAAGTGCTGTGACTGTCAAGAGCAACTCGTCAGTAAGTGGGTGCAGAAGTCCCTTCATGGTCATATTAGCCCATTTCTGCAACGTTTCGGGTGAGGTACCGCTCACCACAGTTGCATCACGGTTATTACGGAACTATGGCATTCTGAATTGTTTATTGTCCTTCACTTCTGCACTTCTTGCTCCCAAACAACTCTTGTTCCTGCTGTGTGTGTTGTTACTTATGCCATGAGTTACCTTGTGCAGTGCTTTGTTCTCTACCCTGCATGTCATTTTCTTCTAGTTGTGGTTCTCTCTATGTTGTGCTGAGTCATTGAATCTGCTGAGCCATTGAGCTATTGAATCTGCTGAGCCATTGAGTCATTGAATCTGCTGATCCATTGAACTTTGAATCTGCTGAGCCATTAAATACATTTGTTTGAAATACGTTGAGGGGTCGTGTCTTACCCCTATACATTTGTTTGAAGTGCGTTGAGGGGTCGTGAATTATCCCTATACTTTTGTTTGAAGTGCATATGTTCTTACCTTATTTCCATATTGCTTCTTATTTCCAGGTTGCTTCTTACTTTCTCTGCATTCCACGCACGTCAAGGTTTGCGTTGCTAGTGTTTTCCCTCGCACTTCAAGGTTTGGTTTGGGAGCGTTTTCGTTCTGTGTCGAGTCCCTTCCACACATCACACCCTAACTTGCTGTTAGGGGAAGTGCATATGTTCTTACCTTATGTGCGTTTGCTTACCTTATTTCTAGGTTACTTCTTATTTTCGTCTGTATTGCATTTTTCCTCCCTCGCACGTCAAGGTTTGCGTTGGGAGTGCTTTTCCTCGCACGTCAAGGTTGCATTCGGATTCTTGTGTTATTCCCTCGCATGTCAAGGTTTGCGTTGGGAGTGCTTTCTTTCTCCCGCACGTCAAGGTTGCGTTAGGTGTGTTTTCCCTCGCACGTCAAGGTTTGCGTTGGGAGTGTTTTCGTTCCGTGTCGAGTCCCTTCCACACATCACACCCTAACTTGCTGTTAGGGGAAGTGCATATGTTCTTACCTTATGTGCGTTTGCTTACCTTATTTCTAGGTTACTTCTTATTTTCGTCTGTATTGCATTTTTCTTCCCGAGCACGTCAAGGTTTGCGTTGGGAGTGCTTTTCCTCACACGTCAAGGTTGCATTCGGATTCTTGTGTTATTCCCTCGCATGTCAAGGTTTGCGTTGGGAGTGCTTTCTTTCTCCCGCACGTCAAGGTTGCGTTAGGTGTGTTTTCCCTCGCACGTCAAGGTTTGCGTTGGGAGTGTTTTCGTTCCGTGTGGAGTCCATTCCACACATCACACCCCAACTTGCTGTTGGGGGAAGTGCATTTGTTATGTGTGGTCCGTTTCCCACACATTCCACCCCACCTTGTGTTGTTGGGGGAAGTTTTGCAATTATTATGGTGATGTGATGTTATTTTGTTCTGTGTGGATATCCTCCACACGTACATACTGTTTTTTTTCTTCTTTTTGGATGATTCTCCTTTACACTTATGTTGTTGGCACCCTTGTACTTTTCTTGTGTTTGCCTGGCCACCTTGCATGATTCTGGTACTTTGGTTGGTTGGTAGTTTTGGTGTGGGAGTGTGGGTTGTGTTGTGATAAGAAAGGAGATGGTGCATGGGTGCTTTGTACTTGTGTTTCCGTGTCTCTTTCTTTCTACTTTATTCTTTCTGCATGAATTTGCCACCTTTCATTTTTCATGCTACTTTTCAGAACTATGTTATGTTATTTATTTCTTGCATTTGTTCTGATATCGTTCTGAGAGTTTTTGTATTCCCTTAAAGGAAGGAGATGTGTTATACTGCTGCTCAGCCTGGGTGTCTGTGTGAGAGAATGTTGGTGAATGGAATGTTCATGTGTGTGAGAGTCAGTTGGTGGATGGGCTGAGCAGCAGTGAGGCTGCTCCTGGTGGGGCTCTCTCCTATGTAACATCCTACCGGAATAAAGATACCTGAAGAACCTACATGAATGGACTACTTTTAACTACTACAAGAATTCCACAAAACAACGAAAATGTTCACCCAAGTCACAAGACCTTTGATTTGCTCAGTTGCTGTCTGCAAATACGAACACCTGGTGATTTCAGGAAACGAAAGCTGTGTGAAGAAGTAGGGATGAATCTGGTAGTGATAAACAGCTTCTTCTTTATTTGAAGTTCATCTGTAATACAGATGCTATGACGTAGATCTCAGCTGCGCGCGAGGAAGGCACGCGATGGAGGCCACAGCTGCAGGACAGCGAGAGTGAGTAACGGCACCAAGTAAGTTACGGCCACGAGGCAGTGCGGGCTAGTAACAGCGCAAACATGAATAAAATAATTTGTTTTTAAATCTAACTCTTCGCAAATATGAGGGGTTCGGAGTGCAGGTATAGATGAGACTGCAGAGTTTGCGCAAACAGTACCTTATGTTGCTCAAAGTCCAGTCGTGTTTGGACGTTTCGGAATTAGCAGGTAGATGGTTCGTTTTCTACCAAATCGTCGCCAGTGTGAAGAAGTAGGGATGAATCTGGTAGTGATAAACAGCATCTTCTTTATTTGAAGTTCATCTGTATTACAGAAACGTCCTATCCACAGGGCACCCCAACAGCAACTGACACATGGGTTCTAGAGTCAACACACTCTAACAAACATGAACACTCTCGAACATTGAAAGCTTGCAAACAGAATGTGACAGAGTGAATGTCTCTGCGGAGACAGTACACATATTAACTATTACAAGCTGACATTTCGATCATCACCAATCAGAACAGTTTCAGTCATCTGTCTTCTGTCACATCTCTGCAGAGTTTAGCTGTTTCATTGCCCTGCATTGTATGCATGCTTGTTAAGCAGGAAGTGAACTCTGCCCTTCTTGCACATCTGCCAATCATGAAAATTAGCCTCCACATGCCTTAGTGCATTTGTAAAAAATCATATAATTAAAGTAAATGTTAATATTGTTGCTTCATCAAGGCAACTTTAGGGACACGTCACAAATCTTTTCCTAGAGCTGTAGTGTGTCTGTGTGGCAGCGGTAGCACGGGGACTCTCTGCACTGACCCTGGAGGCAGAGATAGGGCTGCTAGTGAGTGGCGTATGCTGGGAGACCTTTTTTTCTGCCCACGGCATCTGCGGGGAGACCTTTTTTTTTATTTTTGCAGTCAAAATGCTAAATATTGGGGTCATTGCACTCCTTTGCTGATTTCGCAATTATTTAGTGAATCTTGAAATTACAAAATGCTCAACGGTCTGACAAGTTCTGACAAATCTTTCATCTTCTATATCCACGTTTAGGCCCCTAATACAAATCCTTCAACCTCTGTTTGTAGGGTGATGCCTGAATGCCTAACATGACAGAGACTAATTACTCTCTCATGCAAACCTTTGGGCAGGATAACTTTCTCATCCTTTAAACAAAAGCATCAGACACACTCAACTCATCTCTGAACTCCAAAAATGCCCTGAATTCTTGACCAAGACCCTTCTTATCAAGACTACTTCAACCATTCACAAATTAATTTTTCACTTCCAACAACACCTCATATTCTCAGCCTCCAACCAATAATTACTGTAATAACTGTCACCTGAAACATACTGGCAGCCAAAACCTCATTCCAGGGAACCCTAGCAATTTCAGTAAGAGGCAACACCATACAACTAAAAATAATCTGTAGAAATTTTTTTTGAACCTGGAACATACTGAACATTGTATTAAAAATTCTGTAAGCGCATTGATAATCCAGCAATTCTGGCAGTTGCTCTAAACAGTCCCTCTGTAGTCAATAACTTCATTAATGACTTATGTCACTTCTCTCTGTAAATTTTCTACCCCACGAAAACTTCCCGAAATGTTCAAATGACTAAACACACACTAATGTTTCACACTCTCTTTCTTCGGTAGGCATGAGGGAATGAGGAGCGAAGGCAATGTCTACCTCTTTTCCAAACTCATAAATTCGGGAAAGAACACCACCCAATCCTTTCCTACTGGCATCGGTGGAAAGAATAGTGCTGGCAGCAGGATCAAACCCATGTAAATTAGGTTATTTGCTGATGGTGTACTTGATGTCATTGAAAGTTTGTTAACAATCATCAGTCCACACAAAACTCACTTTGTCCTTTAGCAAGGTTCTCATCACATGTGTTTTTTCAGAGGATTTATCCACAAATTTAGAATAGAACTAAATCCAGAAATGACCTAGGGGCATATTAGCAAGGGCACTATCGCCGCTTTAGCGGCACTTTTTGCCGCTAAAGCGGCGATATTTATATCGCCCTATCAGCAAACTGTCTCTAACAGCAGTTAGCAACAGTTTGCGGGCATAGCGCCCGTTTTTTACCGCTTTGCATGTCAGCGATATTTATCGCTAATGACATGCAAAGTGGGCGTTCCCGACGAACAAACCTGGGAAACACTCGCTAACAGGCCTATCGCCTATTAGCAAGGTGGCCATGGCCCCAGTTAGCGACGTGAAAAGTCGCGCTAACCGGGGTCATCGCCATTTATTTAACACCTGCAATTAGCAGGTGTTAGCCATACCTAACATGGGGGGTGGATTATGCTGATACGACCACAGGGTCGTATCAGCAAGGTGTTCTCCCTTCTCCATGCAACATCGCTGGTTTTTCAGCGATGTTGGCCCATTTCCCCGCTATCGCTGGAATATTCATCGCCATAGCGCTAATCGTTGCTAATACAGCGTTAGCGTGGCGATATATTCCAGCGATAGCCGGCGATAAAAAAATCACGCTAAGCAGGGTTAGCGATGATTATCGCCTCTTCTTGCTTATATGCCCCCTAATTTCTTATTTGGGTGAGGGTGCATTGACAACGGCCCTAACCAGCTTTTTTTTAGGTCTTATGCCTTTACCACAAATTTCACGACCGAAGTACGTGACTTTCTTTTCAGCAGATTTACACTTTAGAAGTTCAGCTGTTAATCCCATTTTTGTAATAACACAATGTCCAGCATATCACCAAACAGTTTCACCATGTCTCTGGAACACCGCAGCAGTGGAAAATAACCCAAAAAACCATGCGACAAAATTGTAAACAACCAATAGGAGTACAGAACTCTATGAAATGTAAGGAAAATTGGAGATATGCCGGCGACTGGTCTATAGTGGAGAGCCACTTTGCACCTCTAGTTAAAGACAGCATTTTATCAATCCTTTGAAATGGAAATTGGTTCACCACAATACTATCTTTGAAGCAACTAAGGTTCACACACAAAGACATTTTTCCATTGGCTCAGCTTGTGATGACCACTATGAAATCTATTATGATGTTTCGATCGGCTCAATAACACCAGCATCCTCCAATTGTTGGATCTCCATTTTGACTTCATCATTCACAATGAAGAGAACATTGCAAACCTTGTGTATTTTAGGAACAGCGGAGGACTTGGGGGCACATGCATCATTGGAAATTGCGCTCGCAAAGGGGCAGATTCGCATAATCTGCCCCTTTGCGACCGCAATTATTGCATTTGGGATGCATCATCCCAAATGCAAATATCGCAATTTGCAATTGCATTTAAGGAATCGCAAATTGCGATTCCTGAAATGCAATGCAAGATTGCATTCAAAATAGCGATTTCGCTAATATGGACCGCTAAATACCGATTATTTCAACCTGATGGTATTTAGCGCAAACTTTGAAAAATTCACTAAAGGACATTTTTCAAAGTTTCAGGTTAATTTATTTATTTAGAGTTTTGTATAGCGCGAACATGACCCAGAAGGGTATCAGAGCGTTTTACATACGGTTTAAGTAGACAAAGGAACAGCTAGGGGAGAGAAATCAGGGAGACAGTGGGACAAAATACAGCAGGTGCAAGATGAAATTGAGGAGGCAGGTTGGGAGAGACCGACACGTAGGGCAATAAACAACAGGAACAAGCGAGACAGTATACAGTAACTTAGCGGCAAGAGGAGTACACGTAGGGCAATAAACAACAGGAACAAACGAGACAGTATACAGTAACTTAGCGGCAAGAGGAGCACAGCATCTAGTTCAACGCATTGTTCATTAGTAGATTTTTGACTTCCCTTTTGAAGGCAAGTGTAGAGGGAATCAGTCTTGTTTCCACTGGGAGGGAGTTCCAGATTCTCGGGGCGATGCCAGAGAATGTACGATTGTATGTTTTAAGCTTATTACATTTCTTGGGCTTGAGCAGCAGTGTTCCGGTGCTCCTTGTAGATCAGGCGCCACCAGAGAGTTCCAGCTTGTTTGTCAGCTAGAGTGGGGTGTTGAAGTGTAGTGCCCTATGGGTCATACAAGCGATCTTTAGTTGTATCCTTGCTTCAAAGGGGAGCCAATTGAGCGATTTCAGGTCCGGAGTAATGTGGTTGTTCTTCTTAGAACCCGTGATGAGTCTGATAGCAGCATTTAGAGATGCTCTGATAGGTGCTAAACTGAGTTTCGGCAGATCGCAAAGAGTCGCACTGCCGTATTCTAGTCTGGAGATGACAAGTGCTTGCACCGCCAATTTAAAGTCATCATGGGGAAGGAAGGGTTTGAGTTTTCTTAGGATGCAGAGTTGGAAGTTCGCTCCTTTGGTCGATGATCTGATGTGGTCTTGCATGTTTAGGTTTTTGTCAAGCACAACTCCCAGTGATTTTGTGGAGTCCACGATCTGAGGTGTGCAGTTGAGGGCTGTGAGGTTACAGAGTAATTTCACCACTATGGGGGTTTGCCTAGTGGGTGCAATGAGGAGGAATTCCGTCTTGAGGGTGTTTAATTTGAGATGGTTGGAGGTGAGCCAGTTGAGGGTTTTGAGAAGGGTTCCATTGAGGGAGTTGATGTCTTCGGGGGAGGAGATTTTCATGTATTGTTGGGTGTCGTCCGCGTACATGTGATATTGGATGTTGGAGGCTTTAAGAATTAAAGTCAGTGGTTCAAGGAAAAGGTTGAAGAGTGTGGGGGAGAGTGAGGATCCTTGGGGAACACCAAGTGTGCATGGGCTCGGGTTGGAGAGAGACTGGTTGGATTTGACTCTTTGTGTTCTGTTGCTGAGGAAAGAGGAAAACCATTTAAGGACCGTGCCTGAGAGCCCCATCCTGCGTTCCAGGAGGGAGAGTAGATTGTCATGTTTGACAGTGTCAAAAGCCGATGAGAGATCAAGCAGGATTAAGAGGCAGGCTTCATTTTGGTCAAGTAAAGTGAGAGCGTCATCCACAATGTGAGTGATTGCCGTTTCTGTGCTGTGGCCAGTGCGGAAGCCCGATTGGAATAGGTCAAGAAGCTGGAATTGCTCAATGTGTTTGCGTAGTTGTTCATGAACACATTTCTCCAGAAGTTTTGCCAGGGTGGGTATGTTTGTGATTGGACGGTAGTTGTTCAGGTCAACAGGGTCAGCCGAGTGTTTTTTGAGAATAGGGAGAACTAGGCCCGCCTTCAAGCAGTCCGGGATCTCACCTTGCAGAAGTGAGGCGTTGATGATCTTAGACCAAAGTGGAGCTAGTGAGCCAATCCTTTCTTTAAAGAAGTTGGGGGGAAGGGGGTCATTGAAGTGATATGAGGGTTTAATGGACGAGAGAGTATTGAGGATGGTAATGTCATTGAGGGGAGCGAATTGACTCCATGAAGCCTTGTTTTTGAGTGAGAGATCAAGAGTTGAGGGCAGGGGTGTGGAGACCGAGGGGTCAGGAGAGGGTGAGAGAGTGAGTGCAGCAGACCTTAGGTCTGATCCGATTTTTTCAGTTTTTTCGAGGAAGAATTTAGCAACCGCATCGCAGTTTGGTTGCGGGGAGACGGGTGCTGAGATAGGGTAGAGGTGTTGTTGGATTGAGATTTAATGAGCTCAAAAAGTCGTTTCGGGCGATTTTTGGCTTTGTCAAGTTGGCATTTGAAGAAGTTGGCTTTCGCCGTTCTAATCCGTTTATTGTATGTACTTCTTTTGAGTCGTAGAGTTTTTAGAAGATCCACGGAGGGATACGATCAGCTAGTCTAAGACTGCGTCTGTCAGCATTTAGACTGTCATTGAACCACAGTTTGGAGTCTTTTATGGGAATTCTTTTTAGTTGAAGTGGGGGCCGTATCATTGAAGGCAGATAGCATGGTGTTGTTATAGTGTTCAGTGAGGTCGTGAACGTCAGACATGTTAGAAGGGGCGGTAGGGAGAGATTGCATCGCTGTATGAGCTCACTGACGCTAGTGTTATGGAGCGGTCTTTTCCAGTGTTTTAGTTTCACTGGTTGAGCGGTTTTGTGGATCCAGCTTTCAAGTATCAGAAAGTTGATAAAATGATCGTCAGACCAGTCACAGGGGAGAATGGATTCGAGATGAATGTAGCTGGGGTTGGCGATGATGAGATCCAGTGTCGAGCCTAAGTTGTGAGTGGGGCTGTCGCAGAATTGGGTCAGCGATAGGTCAGTTAGGAAGTTTTTGAGGGATGTAACCGACTGATCGTGCGGGTCATTCCAGTGGAGATTGAAGTCACCAAGGAAGATCTGGGGGGAGTGATGGCCAAGGTTGGAGGAGATGGTTTCCATAACTTGTTTGATTAGATGGAGGTTATCACCTGGGGGGTGGTAGAAGATGTGAAGGGTGCATAGTGGTCTGTGTGTGCTAGTGATATCTTTGCATAGGTATTCACAGGTGGAGAGAGTAGCTGAGGGGGACTGTTTTGCTGTGAGAGAGTTGCGGAAGATACAGGCTATGCCCCCTCCCAATTTATTAACTCTGTCGAGTCTGATAATGTAGTGACTAGGAGGGACTAGAAGGTCAAGGATAGGGCCAGAGGAGTCGTTGAGCCAAGTTTCTGTGAGAATAAGGAGGTCCAGATCTTGGGCAAGGATGAGATCAGCAAGGTCTGTGGCATGTTTCACCGCTGATCTGCAGTTAAGTAACATGCTTTTCAGGTGTAGTTTGTGCAAGGTGTCTGTGTGCACGAGTTGTGTGGTGGGGATCTGCAAGAGGTTATTGATGTTTTAGGAATTGGTGTTGAGACTGGGCGCTCTATGGGGTTGGGCGTGATGGTTTGGATGGGTACAGCATTCCCATGTTTAGGGAGTGACAAGTTAAGTGCATTAAGTGACGTAATGGTTAGGATGGGTTCCGCATTCCCATGTTTAGGGGGTGACGAGTTAGGAGAATTAAGTGGAGCTGTTTGTGAGGATTTAGCGTGGACTGCGCTGGCCGAGGGAGGAGACTGGAGGAGTACTCAAGGAGGAGGGAGAGAATATCAGCTTCTGAGTATGGCGAGGTGTATTCAAGGAGGAGGGAGAGAATATCAGCTTCTGAATAAGGATTTATGGATCTGGTAGGTCTAGAAGGGGCAGTAGGGTTGGGAGTGATGTTCGAGTTGGGGTAGGGGTTGCGGGAGGGTCAAATGTGGGATCATATGTGTTGTCAAGGAGGCAGTGAGAAGGGGTATCTCAATTGTGGCCATGTTGGGGGAGAGATCAAGGGCTAGCTCTTCGGTGGCCTTAATGAGTTTGAGGATGACAGATTTGAGAGAACGCAATTCATGGTTTATTTTCTTGAGCTTAGACGCAGAATCAGAGTGTGAGTTATGGGGCATGTGAGGGGGAGTAGGAGGGTGGAACACTGGGAAGGGCGGAGGGGGGATCAGGGCAGGGGAACGGGGGGTGTGGGAGGTCCCCTGATGTAGAGTTCCCTATCTGATGTAAGAGAGTGCGAGGCGAGTGGGCGATGTAAGAGAGGTTAGGGGAAGGGAGGTTAAATGAGTTCCTGTTGGAAAGTGGGCAAGCCCGCTGTCTAGTGAGGGAGTTATGAGGGCAAGGGCTAGTGGGAGCAGGGGTGGGGGAAGTGTTGGAGAGGTGGTAGGAACGAGGGCTAACAGATGCACCGTGATTATTGGCCCAAGTCTGGTCAGGTTGTGGCAATGTGGGTGAGTTGGGGACGCCTGGGGTTGGAGGAGCTATGGTCCCGTGTGAGATGGTCGGGGTAGGGGAGGCAGTCCTCAGGCTGTGGTCCGTAAAAGAGGGATCCAGGATCTCCTGAGATGGGGTAAGGGTAAGGTCGTACTTAGTTTGAGTAGAGGAGTCGTTGGGGACCAGAGATCTTTTAAAGAGTGCAAACCTGTCATCAAAGATGTCCAGGCTGCGATCAGTGGCCTGAATGAGTATAGTCCCATTGTTGTAGATGGATATAGTGGCATTTGCTCTAAAAGTGGGAGATTTTGTGACCAAAAGTCGCAGACCGTGAGGGAATTTTTTGGATGAAGTGATTCTGAGTAGGGAGTGGAACGTAGATCTCCACTGAGCTCTTCTTTTAGTGTAGAAGATCAGGTCGCTCATAATAGTGCCTTCTTTTGGGCAGAGGCAGGGGTCAGAGATAAGGGTTTCTGGGTTGGCTTTGAGGAGTCTATGTTTAAGATTTTTAGTAGCATTATTGGAGAGGTTGACCGGATAGTTAATAATGTAGCTGTTAGAGCCAGACTTTTCAAGTCTGGAGTCCATCCTGAACTGTGTAAGAGTGGAAGTGGAGGAGAGAGTTAAGTAAACGTGGATAGGCAGTGAGGTAGGAGTGAACAGGAGTCTACCAAGTAATCCTCACTGAGGGAAAGACTTGAAGGTGCACCTAAGTTTAGGCGTGGCCAGAATAGCTAGGTCAAGATGTGAGGAAACACATAGTCGTGAAATCAAGTTGACATCAAGATGGAGCTTAGTGGGAGCTTAGCGGGGGAGTGGGAGCCTAATATGGCCTGATGATGCACCTTTGGAGTGTGTGTGAGGGTTAAGCAGTTGTCGCCTCAGGTGACCTGTTTGGGGAGACTTCTGAGACAATGAAGGAGGGGAGAACAGGAATATTGGGGAGATGTGGTCAAGCCGACTGCCAGTTATTATAGCGTAGGCGTCCGTTTACAACCTTTGCTACACGGGGCCTTCAATGGAGAGAGAACCGGTAAATGCAGGATGAGTCATGTATTGGGTCCTAATGTCGTGGTCATGTGTTGGATCCTAATGTCGTGGTCAATATACAGTGGCCTTAATAGTAGAAGGGGTACTTGGGTAGTGGTAGTGGTAGAGAGAGGAGGGGAGGTGACATTAATAGTAGAAGGGGTACATGAGAGATGTAAGTGGGGACAGACAATCACCAGTTAAATCAGAAAGGAGCAAGGGCGGTCATTATTTAGAAAGGGAGGGAGGAATCCTAAAATAGTGGGCAGGGTAATAGCATAATGCTGGTGGGGTCATATAGTTTACCCAGTTAATCAAGTGGAAAGCAGGGTGTGGCCATTTTAGGTAGAGGGAGGAAACCTTAATGGAGGAAGGGGTTATGCAGTCAGCCGAGGTGATCCAGGGACGAGGGGGCGGCCATCTTAGTGAGATATCAGTATCAGTATTGCCAGTAATCTTCCCCAGGAGGGGGTGGCCATCTTCTAGAGAGAAAAGTAAAGTCAGTAATCAGGAGCAAGAAGACCTTCAAAGGGCACTTACACCAACATCAAGTAGTGGAGATAGATTCCAGAATGAGGCCGTAAAACATGAGACCTCAGAGCGCCAGCTCTCCGTGCTGGCGGTGGAATCAGCTCTACAGCAGAGGTCAAATGTGGGACACAGCGTCACACCGACGATGCCTGAATCCCATGTTAGCGCTTGGTAGGCGCAGAAGATATAGGCGAGGCGGCAGCAGGGGGCAGGGACACCAGCGGGCGCAGCGCTGTCCCTGAGTCACAGAAGCACACACAAGACGGGACTGGGGGCTCAGAGGTCCATAAGGCGCCGCGCGCGCCCACAAGCTCGGCTGGAGGTGGGGGAGGATCGGGGTGGACAGCATAGATCACATGGCCTCCGATGAACAACGGCGAGATGGACCGCCACCGGAGAGACATAGCGGGAGCATTTAACAACAGACAGGAGGCAAGATGATTACACACACACATGCCCTTGGGGCATGTGTGTGCGCAACATGGGCGCACATCACAATTTCAGGGGTGCAACAGGGTGTCCTTTTGACACCCTTGCACCCTTGAAATTGCATGTAAATTTGCGAGTACCTATTGGTACTCGCAAATTGCGCATGCAATTCCCTATTCATTCCTATGAGCCTGTAGGCCCATAGGAATGAATGGGAAGCCATTCTTAATTGCGACTGCAATTTGCGAGTCGCAATTAAGGGATGTTTAGGAATAGCTATTTTAATAGCGATTCCTGCATGCATAGGCTTTTGTGATTCCTTAATGATCGCAATTAAGGAATCGCAAAAGACTACATTGATGCATGTGCCCCCTGGACCTTTAATTTGCTGAGTAAAACTCTTGAGCTTTCCATTCTTACCTTTAAACACATTCTGGAAATTATGCACAACCCACTTTTTAGTTTCAACTGACAAGCGACTAGAACTTGATCTGGGCTGTTGAGATTCCAGAAAATGTGTACGCACTTTGGGTTTTCCAACCCAACAAAGAAGGGCCATCTTCAGCTACATACAGCTTACAAGAGGCACGTTAGGTCTTGAATTCAGAAACCAACAGCCTAAATCCCAATATATATATTTTTTCTCCTTCACATCAGTGAGTTCTAAATAAGAGCCTGTAGTGTAGTTCCTATTTCCCTAATAGGCTCTGCGCATTGGAATAATATAACCTATAGGCTTGACATAGGACTGAGGTCGGTATGTCCCTATTGAGTATATTAAACTTAATTACTTGTACCAGCTAGCTCAGAGGCCACTAGAAACTCCTTGAGAACAAGAAGGGAGTAGTTTCTGGCAACCGCATAAACATGACCACTTTGTTTCCCTTTAGAATCGGAACACGTCTCAGAATCGTGGAAACAATAGATAACAGTTTCACTCAGTCAATCGTGCATGCTTAGTTTCTACAGAGTTACACAGAAAGGAAAGACGGGCGTTTCAATAAAAGGTTTTATTGAACAGTCTTGTTTCTCGTGTAAGAGATATGTGCTGTTATGATCACAAGACAGTATGCAAGATAAATACTGTACAGCATAAGCAGAATAAATAAATAATACTGCGCTAGCATTATCTTTTAGCATATATTCACGTACATAAATAACATGAGCTAAAAATGCGAGTACTCATACGATGCATCTCTAAGCTAGTTCTACCCCAATGTACCTAGCCTAGTCTAGGTGTAGGGAAAGGTAAGAAGTAGGTGGAGTATTCTCTAGTATGGTATACTTAGAGTATGTTAACTCTAGTATGCCAAGAGTCCCTCTAGGTTCTAGTCAGCTCCATACCTTGAGAATGAGAGAGGTGGGAATCTCCTTCCGAGTCTCGAACTCTAACACCCCGCGAAGGGAGTCAGAACACTGGAGGCTGGATTCTTCTGCGTGCAGGAATGACAGCGTCTTCTCAGTGCGTCAGGCCGGGATACAGGCTCCTCTGAAGTCGAGGTCTCCTCTGACTTGCTTGGGCAAGGGAAGGTATATTTATACCTGATAGGTGCCTTGGAATGTTAGCATTGACGTGCAGTCGGACAGAGGAAGATGTCAGGAATGAACCCTTAAGGTATAACGGTTCATACATAATAGATGAGTTCTTGGAGAAATCAATAGTCCTGTGCTAGGGGAACTCCCGAGAACTTAAGCGTCTGGTTTCTAAGAACTCGTTGTGACGTTAGGGTGGACGGATGTCGGTGACCATGCCTGTATTTGGAGTGCACGGTTAATGCCTAAATAAGGACTGGGATTCTATGCCTATATAAGGGCAATGCGAATTGTGCCTATATAAGGACATGTTTTAGGAAAACCTATATACGGACACCTAAAGCGGAATACAACAAGCCAATAATATTCAGAAACTTCTTCTCCCACTCAGAGCATGCAATAATAGAAAAAGAGGATCCCAGAATTGCAGCAACCTATAAAGGAACCAGGCCAAAAGTAATCACACATAATGGTTTACAACGATCTGTCCCATTGATGTTCAACACAATTTTCTTTAGGTCGAGCATTCGAGACCTCTTGTATATACTTTAGTATATACTTATTATATACTTATATGTGTATGTTCTTTGTGGGCTCTGGAGATCAGCCCTAGGACTTGTCTGCTTCCGCTTAAGGACATTTTTTTCTGTTCAACTGCCTATATTTAACTTTTTTGATAGAAAACGACCAGCAGAGTTCAGTAAAATACCAGAATCAATTTAGCATTCTCTAGATTCCAGTCCATAGAAATTGTCTTCCACGAGCACCCCTAGACAATAATATTTTTTTCAAATCAAGTATTTTCAGTCATATGACCACCGAAGGCCGTGATTTTATATTAAAAACAGAGCTTTGGACTATACCATTTCCCTCTGAAAGACAATATTTCTCTCCATGTGTTCCCATACCTGGCATGTCACGCAGTTTGGTGCTTACTTTCCCTCCATGTTAAAGTACAGTAGATGTTTCAGCACCCAGGCTAATGTGCTGCATAGCTAAATACATATAAGGTCCCAAAGGCGAGACCGATTGCATTGCAATTGCTTGTTTTTACTGCAATCCTAATGTAAACAATCTGTGTCTCGCACTTTATCTGACTCATTTCCTGATGAATCTGAATCACTCTCTTTAAGACACGCCACTTTATTTTTATTTTTGGAAACTCTAGCAAAGTGACAAATAATCCCAAATTCTAGACATTTAGCCACCTTAGTAGGGCATTTATCAAATCTGACAGTTTGCGAGTTGCTATCACAATGAAAGGATTTCATGCTGGTAGCCCTTCCTTGACTGCTATTCAATTCATTACACAAGTCTGAAGGAAGTGGCCCTTAGGGGCCACCCGGGTTACTTGCAACCACCTGCTAGGCCTTGCCAAGAAATGAAGAGTCATTCAGACAGTAGAGAATACAAACATACCTTTATTAGTAATACTCTGCAGAGGAGTCCAATCTGACCTGCACCCTAAGATGTCTGCCGAGGGGACTAACCCCCAACAGTCTGCAATGAGTAATCATTCTTCCCAAGAAGCCTCCAACCACGCCCACAGTGGAAAGTTACCGGCCTGAGCCGAACATGAACAAAGAAGGCACAGGAGGATGGGCTACCACCCGCCAGATGGGTACATGCTATCTGTGATTCGAGGTCACCGCGCTGAGTCTCAGCGTCTCCCAACGTGGGAGCAGAACTACACGCCTGGATAGGTATGCAAGGGCAGAATGGCCTATTCATTAGCAAGTCGGAAAACAGCCTTGAACAAAGAGTAAATAATAACGAAATATAGTGTTCTGCTGAGGCAAGCAATACGAATGATGAGGCCTAGTTCAGACACGGCCTAAGCGGCTCAATAGGGATTACAAAATACAAAATGGAGTCACACTGGCTAACTACAGGAAAGCTTGCACCTGGCAGGGATACCTCAGTGGGTTGCATAACGTGAATACAAATGGCGTATATTTAGCCACACACTGCTAACCTAATGTATCATGATACGAGTGCATAGCAGGAATGGAATTTTCAAATCTAGCAGACCCTCCTTTTAGCAGGGGTGGCTAAATGCTTTATTAGGCTATCCAGTAGGGTCTTTACAATTCTAAGTGGAAGGAAGAGAATGCATGCTCACTTCACGTTACAAGAAAGAATAAAACAGCACATGAGAATCAACATCTACTTAGTACTCGAAAATACCTTCATCGATGAGCATGATATCCTGGACATCCTGCATCATCATTGCAGAGACCTTAGTATCACGTCCTGGAAATTTAGGGGTAGGGGTGAGCTTGCTCATACAATAGGTGCAACATGCTGGAAGGCAATTAATACATAGGCAACATGTGAAGATGACACCTGCGATAGCTATGAGGGCAAGTAGTATCTTCCAACCCCATGATGTCAGCAGACCCCAGAACCACCCTGTCAAGGACCATGACCCATTATCTTGGTGAATGTCAGATGCAAGCTTGTGGAGCTTCTGTACAGCAGAATATACAGTGGGGGCGTGGTCAGGGATGTAAACACAGCAACTGCTACCGATGACGCAACAAGCTCCACCCCCTATCTGCAAGAATGACGTCTAAAACCATCCTGTTTTGAAGAGCAACAAGTCTCGTAGCCTGAAGCTCTACTGTAATGTTGGTCAATATTCCTGCCGTCATATTGATAACCCCCTCTAGCACCCGGGTGAGTCATCTAATATTGAGGCTATTGGCCATAGGGCCCCAGAAGGGTAGAATGCCTTTCATTGCGTCAGTAAACTGTTGCAAGGTTGTGTCAGTCTGGTCTATGTCGTCTGTACTAATCATCCTCTTAAACCAGGAGGCTAGTACATCTCTACGCTGTAGGCGATGAGTTTTGTGGTAGTTGGGAGGGGCTATATAAACTGGGGGAAGGAGGTAGGAAAGGTAACACCGCCCGGACCATCCCTCAGGGAGCCACACATAACCACGAGCACCACAAACAAAATAAACATTAGGCAGTGGGATCAAGGGCGGGCTTTTGGGCATCCTCAATATAGAGGTGGTGTTGCATCTACTGTCTCCCACCTCTATGTCTCCTCTCCCTTGAACGCAAAAAGGAGCCAGTACATCTACCACTGCCAGGGGTATGGGCGTATCTTCAGTGACATTGCGGGCTTGGAGGATTGATATTATTCTGATACATTGAACTGCAAGAACCCATCCCTGTCCATCTCTGTTCTGTTTGCATTTCTACCTCGATCTGCTGCTCTGAGGCAAGAATTCAAGAACACTCGATCAAACCGCCCATTCCCGGGGGAAGCACCAGGCGGGGCCCTATGTTCGGAGTACACATTCATTGTCAAGGAACAGAAACAGGTGTCTTTTTGTTCCAAGGAGTCAACCTGAGAGAACGAGCGGATCATACTAAGTAAGGTAAACCACCCCTCACAACTATTAACATAGGATAAGGGCATAGGCAACAGGTTCTCACTTCGATGTGTAGTAGAGGGCAGCAAACCACACACCCAACATTTTGTCGTATTATAGGCAGCATGCGTTTGGTGCAACGTCTGAATAAAAACATTGTCCTTATAGGACTTCCGGTGCTTTTCTTTTGAGGCGCTAAAGTACCAAAAATATGTTCAGGAGGGGCTGGCGCAGTACTTATCCAAGCGTGCACAGGGTATTTCTCTTCTAGGAAGAACAGCACCACAAATACAGCTATCAACGAAAGCAAAATTATTGCGACAAACACTATTTTACTCTTGGTGGACCAAGAAGACCAAACGGGCCCATCTGAAGTGAGACGCGGAGCCGCAAAGGGCTGCTCCTCATCATGGGTAGGACGACCAAAAGGATACATTTTTAAAACTTCAAAAGCAACTTATATGTGTCACAGGGAAAAAATATAACAGACTGGAGCCACAAAACAAATACAACCAACCAGAGGGGTACAAATCACCCAGTGTCCTTCAGAGCCCCACGGGTAGACTACCATTGTTCATCAACGACGGTGCTATGAAGCACTCCCACAGGGAGCTGCGCGATCGCAGCACCTTGCTGTAAAACAAATCCTCTTCTTTCAGGATAGGGCACTCTCCCTCCTTGGAAGACACCCTCAGCTAATCCTGTCCAGTGTCCAGGGCAGTGCACCAGTGTAACTCACTCTAATCTAAAGCAGGCACCTTAGGCATAGCACCTACGCCCTAAGCTCGAGTCCTTCCCTAACTCCTGTACTGTCCTACTGGCGCACTGTCCTTCCGTCGGGGCCGCAGGTTGTACCTGGCCACCCCAGGCACTTCTTCATCAACAAAAAGGGGGAAGAATTCAGGCTCAGCAGGGCATTGAGACTCAGGTGACTGTGCACCAGAAGAGGGAGCATCCGGGGCGGCCCTTATCTCTGGGGGAACGCCTCAAGTAAGGCCTTGTCACTTTCTTCGTCTGTCTGCGCCCACCTCAATCAGGCGTCAGAGAAAGTAAAGAAGCGGGGCACACGCTTCCCTTCCTGGTCAGCAATTCCTTCGAGGGCCCACTGATCATACGGAAGTAGTAGAGGCACCCTTTTGATATGGGATGCATGCACCCAGTGCTTCGGGCCTTCAAGCTTCACTGCAGTGCGGGTAGGGAGCAGGACAATCAGCGGCCATTTCCACCTCGGCTCCAGGCAGTTCTTCCGTTGAAAATTCTTGACCATTACAAAGTTCCCAGGTTGTAGCTGATGCCCGGGCCCCTCTGGTACTGGTTGCAGCGTGGCATGAAAATGTTGATGGACATAGTTGAAACTGATAGATTTGTAACACGTCTGAGTCTACCACCGGCAGCGTTACCATATGTTGTGGTTTTAATTAATGTTCCCAAACTTCAGAATAGGGTGGAGGAGGCGTGGGAAAGGGAGAGGAATAAGGCTCTGCAGTGGTTAGGAGTAAGGACGGGTCTTACTGAGAGACTATTTAATGAATTTAAAATGATTAGAAGAGTGAGTTGGGTAGGAAATGGGCCAAAGAATCAGATAGGGGACTGCCTAGTGCTGACCTTTAAAACACCACAGTTAGTTAGATTGATTCTGACTAGAGTAGGTAATCAATGCTTACAGGAACAAGGTGTTAATTTGGTCCCATTGGGATACTTCTACCAGCACTTATCTGGTGCTGATTTAAGTGATATGGGTTCCCAAATTCGGCATCATAATCGTGGGTTTAACCTTTTAACTTTTAATCGATTTGAGGCACTCGCCAACCTGGAATCAGTGGATTGACAACCAAAGGGTGTTCCCACATTGTACGATACAACGGAATTAGTAAAGACCACCCTTAACCCGCGTGAGAAGTTAAAACCAGTTAGTACTGACCTTACTTCTCCATCTAACACAACTATGTCTACAATCATAAAGTTTGCAAATGACTTAGATTTAGACCCCTCGATTGACCCAGCCCCCCCTTCCATAGCACTAGCTGCGGAAAAATCAAAGAAGCAAGCGGATTATGGGGGAAATAGCAAAGGTTCGGGAGTAAAAGATATTTGTAAAATTTTGTTTTGGAATGTGGCGGGTTTAAAGACAAAGGTATCTAATATATTATGGTATGACTTTGTGAGTAAGTATGATATTTTGAGTCTACAAGAAACTTGGGTGGAACGGTCACACATATTTGTGGGTATAAAACCTTTCACACGCCTGCAGTACCATCAGTACATGGAAGAGCAAAAGGTGGCCTTTGTATTTATATTTCAAATTTTTTGAATTTAAGACAAATCGTTTTTAATGTCACAGATCAGTTTTATCAGATCATCTGTCTTCATATAGATCAAGCTTTTAGTATCATTTTACAGAATTTTTATAATAATGCATCATCTGAGCAAATTGAGGGATTATTGGGAAAAGTGAGTAGTGACTTACACAAATTACAATCATGTATGTCAAAGGAGACCTGTTTTATCTGGGGTGGGGACTTTAATTCCCCTATATGCCAGTACATGAACAATGGGGTATGTGGCATATCGTATGATAAGGGGCCCAGTGTCGCACATTTTCCACACACACCTTATGGCGATCTCCTGAATGACATCTTGTTTACATTTGATTTTGGGTTCGTTAATGATTTATGTGTGCCCATGGTCCCTTTTCAGCCCACCTTTAATGGCCGAGGGACCTTTTCCACTATTAATTATGTATTGGCTTCAAGTAGATTTGCCACCCGTTTAAAAGATTTTATTGTGCATGATATGGCGCTTAGTGACCACTTTCCCATTAGTCTCGGTGTGAAGGTGAATACCAAAAGTGTTGGTATTAGGAAAGACTCTACCCATTTTGTGGATAATATTTCTTTGAGCAGGCAAAATGGTTACCAACTGAAATGGGATAATGTGGATCCTGAGACCTTTACTAAAAAGGTGGTATCGAATTGTAAAGATATGTTTTTAACCTGCATGGACGACAAGTCAACTCACCAGGATATTATAGATAATTTTTTAGTCATCTCAAGTTTTATCAAGGAAACACTTCATATGAACCCAAGCAAGAAATCGAAACAAAAAACTGGCTGGTTTGATAATAGCTGTACAAAGGCCCATTCTAAACTTAAAAGAGCCCTCCATGCTGGGGATAGAAATCGTGATAATATTAGAGACGCTAGATGTGAATATAAAAAGGCATTGAAAGATAGAAAGTTGGCGCTTAGAGAGGAAGCCTGGCAAGCGTTGCGCGATGCCTCGGTTAATCGGGATCCCGCAGCTTTTTGGATTGCGGTTAATGCATCTTTCTTGGCAGAATACGATAAGGCCACCATAGAGATTGCCATCACTGAACCCGAATGGATATTACATTATTCCAATCTGTATAATATTCCATTTCTAGATGATCAGGGAATTCCAGTAAGTGTTGAGGATACTTCGAAATCTCTAAGTACATCAGATTTATCAATAGATTTTACTCTTAAGGAGGTCAGCTCGGCGATTAATTTAAGCTCAGGAGGGAAGGCGGCAGGACCTGACGGCATCCCAGTGGACCTTTTTAAGTTTAATTTACCTCTTTGGGGTCCTTTGTTAACACAGGTTTTCAACGCTTGCTGTTCTCAAGGTTTTTTATCGACTTGGTATGATTCAATTATAGTGCCCATTTTTAAAAAAGGGGATAGGGTAAACCCAGCGTGTTATCGCCCTATTTCATTACTGGACTCTACAATTAAAATTGTGGGTCGAGTCTTGTTAGATAGGTTGCAAGGGTGGGCAGAGGAACACTCTGGGGCATATTAGCAAGACTGGCGATAAAATTATCGCCGTTTTAGCGGCAGGAAACTGCCGCTAAAACGGCGATAATGGGCTTGCTAATAAGCGTTATAGAATTCCAATAGAAGCCCAGGTTAGATGTCCTGCACATCTAACCTGGGCTTCTATTGGAATTCTATAACGCTTATTAGCAAGCCAATTATCGCCGTTTTAGCGGCAGTTTCCTGCCGCTAAAACGGCGATAATTTTATCGCCAGTCTTGCTAATATGCCCCTCTATTTTAAGCGATTTACAATATGGGTTCCGCAAAGGAATGGGCACAATAGAACAGGGACTAAACCTACACATTATTTTAGAAAAATATACAAAAGCAAAAAAGAGAGGTTTTATGTAACTTTTGTCGATTTAACAGCGGCGTTTGATTGCGTCATTCATGAGAAGCTCTGGTTGGTTTTAGAGGAGATGGGTGTAAACGTTTTAATAATCACTTTCTTGAGGCAGCTTTATTCAGGTGCAAGGGCTAGGGTTAGATTTGGGAGAGGCGGTGAATGCACTGAGCACTTTAGCGTTAAAAGAGGAGTAAGACAAGGGTGCATTCTTGCCCCGTTCCTTTTTTCACTATACATAAATAATTTGGAATCAGTATTAATACAGGAGTGCAAAGATTTACCCGTAGCTGCCAATCGCCCTATTCCGGCACTCCTGTATGCGGACGATGCGGTCCTAATGGCCCGCACACCGCTGGGTCTTCAAAGGGTGGTAAATACCTTTGTTAACTTTATGGCGAGCTTGGGGCTCGCGGTTAATTGTTCTAAAACCTTCACAATGAACTGTGGGAGAGGACAAAAAAAGAAAAGTATGACCATTTTTATAAACTCAAAGGCCATAGAGCATACTAAGACTTTCTCCTACTTGGGGATTTTATTTGATGATTTAGGGATGTGGTCATCGGCGATTAAAGTAAGAAGGTTGCTATTGGTCAAATCGATTATGGCCCTGTTAAATTGTTGTAAAAATTAGGAAGACGTGCACCCGGAGAAATTTTACCAATATATAGGGCAAAATGTGTATCTATAGCCACGTACGGAGCAGGAATTTGGGGCTTTATAGGGGTCAATGCCTTACAGCTTGCAGAAAATATGTTTTTGAGGTACCTCTTGGCAGTACCAGATAGCACTTCAACTTATATATGCCACCAAGAACTCGGGGTACCGTATTTAGAGGATACAATTAAGATACAGCCTGTCCTCTTGTGGGACAGAGTATGGACCGCAGATGAGACAGAGTTGAATAGGGAAATATTGAAGGATGCCATGGTAGTAGATGGGGTCAGAAATATAAGATGGTTAATTTATGTCAAAAAGTTTATGATTAAACTGGGTCATCCTGAATATTTTAATGATCCGCAAACTATGCAAAATGTATTAAGGAAAGACTTAAAAGTAAGTTGTATGCATTATTTGGGTGAAGTGAGGACTTCAATTGAATTAAAGAAACCAACAGTGCAAGCATATTTTTCGGTTTTAGTTACCCTTACGATGCAGCCATATATTTCCCTTATCACCGATGATTATGAAAGGTTTCTCCTGACACGTTTTAGGTTGAATATCTTATATCGATTGTTTAGTTTTCCTGTACAGAATGACTGGTCGAGAATTTTATGCAATTGCCCATGTGATGAGATTTCGGCACAATCGATGATACACATATTATTTTTTTGTAAATTTTATTCTATACCAAGAAGGAGATGGATCATCCCTGTGCTCAAAAAACTAGAAGGCCCATTACGATACCGGGCGTAAAAGAATCCGCCACCCATGAAAGCGGCAAAAATCCGCCCGCCTACACCGTCTGAATACCGACCCAGCAATCATGATGCCTCGAACCGAAAACCGCCAGCGGCGGTAAAAACCACAAAATACCGCCCGCCCTTGCCCGAGTCGGAGTCAAACCGCCCGCCACGGACGGAAAGACGCACGACAACAGAAAACCGCCCGCCCTCACGGTCGAGACACCGCACGTGAAATTACGATCGCACCGACATGAGCGCGGAAAAACAACAAATACACCGCCCGCCAGCGTAAACAACACCGAAGAAAATGGACACGGCAGAAGCCATGGCGGCCACGTCCCTGCACAGAAACAGCCGCGGACTCAAACAAACACACACAACATGGCAAACAAGTCCACACAGCAACCCACGCACAAATACACAGACAAAGTACACATCCCGAATACACACCACCCCTGGACAAACAAATAAACTACAAAGCCCAGAACACCAGCCACAACACACCTGAAAACAACAGACCATCAGGACACACCCAAACAGGTAAGTACAAAAGCAGCCCCTCCACAGACCACAACCCCTTGCAACATTGCAAAGCAGAGAGGAGAGGAGAGGACACAGTGACACAGCAAGGACAGCAGCACACCACAGATACGCACACATCACACCCACCACCACCACCACCACCAAACACCGGCACCACAAACCCCCTGCACATCACACATCACACACCGCGCCAGCACCACAAACACCATGGCATCACACAGAATGCCCAAGTTCACTTCCACTGAGCTGACGGTCATGGTCGACGAGATCGTCAAGGTGCACACACAAATCTATGGCAACCAGGTCCAGCACACACCACTAGCCACCAGAAACAGAATGTGGAACAGAATTGTAGACCAGGTCAATGCAGTCGGGACCGTACCCAGAAACAGAGGAGAGATAAACAAACGGTGGAACGACATCAAAAGCCTGGTCAAGAAGAAGGAGAGCAAAAATCGAGAGCTGGCTGCCACGACTGGCGGAGGGAATCCCGCGCATTACAAGACCTTCAAAGCGTGGGAGGAGAAGTTGCGAGTCATCATCCATCCGGAGATCCTCACCGGATTACCAGGGGGAGTGGAGGCTGGTAAGTACAAACAAATGTATGCCAGCACACCGCTATGTACTCACATGCACTACCACCATGCCATAGCTCCGAGGGACAAACACCCCCATGTCCAGTACACAATACACAACACATCACTCACACATGCAACAGGCACCACCACACACACAGCCCAAACATATCAACTAACAAAACCATGGGGGCATGTGTACACACAGCCAGCCACGTAACTACCAACAGGTCCCCTAGTACTCCAGAAGCGCCACAACGAGCACCCCCACACCCATGTGGCAGCCGTAGCTGCACCAACCGACAAGTAACAGGTAAGTAGCCGCAACACAAAGGCAGTGGGTGGGAGGGGGACAGCTGAAGTACAACACCCACCAGGCCCCTAGTCCTACAGCACAGCAAGGCGGAGCACCCCCACACCCATGTGGCAGCCGTAGCTGCACTAACCGACAAGTAACAGGTAAGTTGCAGCAACACAAAGTGCAGTGGGTGGGAGGGGGACAGCTGAAGTACAACACCCACCAGGCCCCTAGTCCCACAGCACAGCAAGGAGGAGCACGGCCCACACCCCACACCCACGTAGCAGCCACTGCAGTGCACACCGGCAGCCGACAGGTAGACATCCCACCCCAGGACAAACGGTGTCAGTGGGCGTCCAGCCATCACCACGACCCATAACACCGCCCCCACCCCCACAGACCTGCAACATGGAGCACCCCCCGCCCATAACCATGTTGCATCCAGTCCAGTGCACGCTCAAAAACAACCTGCAGGTGGGAAACTGGACAGGGCGGGGTGACTGGAGGCATGAGGACTGAATTACGACTAACACATGGGACATGTCAAGTAGCAGAGGAACACATAGATCACATGGCCTCCGATGAACAACGGCGAGATGGACCGCCACCGGAGAGACACAGCGGGAGCATTTAACAACAGACAGGAGGCAAGATGATTACACACACACATGCCCTTGGGGCATGTGTGTGCGCAACATGGGCGCACATCACAATTTCAGGGGTGCAACAGGGTGTCCTTTTGACACCCTTGCACCCTTGAAATTGCATGTCAATTTGCGAGTACCTATTGGTACTCGCAAATTGCGCATGCAATTCCCTATTCATTCCTATGAGCCTGTAGGCCCATAGGAATGAATGGGAAGCCATTCCTTAATTGCGACTCGCAATTTGCGAGTCGCAATTAAGGGATGTTTAGGAATTGCTATTTTAATAGCGATTCCTGCATGCATAGGCTTTTGTGATTCCTTAATGATCGCAATTAAGGAATCGCAAAAGACTACATTGATGCATGTGCCCCCTGGACCTTTAATTTGCTGAGTAAAACTCTTGAGCTTTCCATTCTTACCTTTAAACACATTCTGGAAATTATGCACAACCCACTTTTTAGTTTCAACTGACAAGCGACTAGAACTTGATCTGGGCTGTTGAGATTCCAGAAAATGTGTACGCACTTTGGGTTTTCCAACCCAACAAAGAAGGGCCATCTTCAGCTACATACAGCTTACAAGAGGCACGTTAGGTCTTGAATTCAGAAACCAACAGCCTAAATCCCAATATATATATTTTTTTCTCCTTCACATCAGTGAGTTCTAAATAAGAGCCTGTAGTGTAGTTCCTATTTCCCTAATAGGCTCTGCGCATTGGAATAATATAACCTATAGGCTTGACATAGGACTGAGGTCGGTATGTCCCTATTGAGTATATTAAACTTAATTACTTGTACCAGCTAGCTCAGAGGCCACTAGAAACTCCTTGAGAACAAGAAGGGAGTAGTTTCTGGCAACCGCATAAACATGACCACTTTGTTTCCCTTTAGAATCGGAACACGTCTCAGAATCGTGGAAACAATAGATAACAGTTTCACTCAGTCAATCGTGCATGCTTAGTTTCTACAGAGTTACACAGAAAGGAAAGACGGGCGTTTCAATAAAAGGTTTTATTGAACAGTCTTGTTTCTCGTGTAAGAGATATGTGCTGTTATGATCACAAGACAGTATGCAAGATAAATACTGTACAGCATAAGCAGAATAAATAAATAATACTGCGCTAGCATTATCTTTTAGCATATATTCACGTACATAAATAACATGAGCTAAAAATGCGAGTACTCATACGATGCATCTCTAAGCTAGTTCTACCCCAATGTACCTAGCCTAGTCTAGGTGTAGGGAAAGGTAAGAAGTAGGTGGAGTATTCTCTAGTATGGTATACTTAGAGTATGTTAACTCTAGTATGCCAAGAGTCCCTCTAGGTTCTAGTCAGCTCCATACCTTGAGAATGAGAGAGGTGGGAATCTCCTTCCGAGTCTCGAACTCTAACACCCCGCGAAGGGAGTCAGAACACTGGAGGCTGGATTCTTCTGCGTGCAGGAATGACAGCGTCTTCTCAGTGCGTCAGGCCGGGATACAGGCTCCTCTGAAGTCGAGGTCTCCTCTGACTTGCTTGGGCAAGGGAAGGTATATTTATACCTGATAGGTGCCTTGGAATGTTAGCATTGACTTGCAGTCGGACAGAGGAAGATGTCAGGAATGAACCCTTAAGGTATAACGGTTCATACATAATAGATGAGTTCTTGGAGAAATCAATAGTCCTGTGCTAGGGGAACTCCGAGAACTTAAGCGTCTGGTTTCTAAGAACTCGTTGTGACGTTAGGGTGGACGGATGTCGGTGACCATGCCTGTATTTGGAGTGCACGGTTAATGCCTAAATAAGGACTGGGATTCTATGCCTATATAAGGGCAATGCGAATTGTGCCTATATAAGGACATGTTTTAGGAAAACCTATATACGGACACCTAAAGCGGAATACAACAAGCCAATAATATTCAGAAACTTCTTCTCCCACTCAGAGCATGCAATAATAGAAAAAGAGGATCCCAGAATTGCAGCAACCTATAAAGGAACCAGGCCAAAAGTAATCACACATAATGGTTTACAACGATCTGTCCCATTGATGTTCAACACAATTTTCTTTAGGTCGAGCATTCGAGACCTCTTGTATATACTTTAGTATATACTTATTATATACTTATATGTGTATGTTCTTTGTGGGCTCTGGAGATCAGCCCTAGGACTTGTCTGCTTCCGCTTAAGGACATTTTTTTCTGTTCAACTGCCTATATTTAACTTTTTTGATAGAAAACGACCAGCAGAGTTCAGTAAAATACCAGAATCAATTTAGCATTCTCTAGATTCCAGTCCATAGAAATTGTCTTCCACGAGCACCCCTAGACAATAATATTTTTTTCAAATCAAGTATTTTCAGTCATATGACCACCGAAGGCCGTGATTTTATATTAAAAACAGAGCTTTGGACTATACCATTTCCCTCTGAAAGACAATATTTCTCTCCATGTGTTCCCATACCTGGCATGTCACGCAGTTTGGTGCTTACTTTCCCTCCATGTTAAAGTACAGTAGATGTTTCAGCACCCAGGCTAATGTGCTGCATAGCTAAATACATATAAGGTCCCAAAGGCGAGACCGATTGCATTGCAATTGCTTGTTTTTACTGCAATCCTAATGTAAACAATCTGTGTCTCGCACTTTATCTGACTCATTTCCTGATGAATCTGAATCACTCTCTTTAAGACACGCCACTTTATTTTTATTTTTGCTTTTCTTTTTGGAAACTCTAGCAAAGTGACAAATAATCCCAAATTCTAGACATTTAGCCACCTTAGTAGGGCATTTATCAAATCTGACAGTTTGCGAGTTGCTATCACAATGAAAGGATTTCATGCTGGTAGCCCTTCCTTGACTGCTATTCAATTCATTACACAAGTCTGAAGGAAGTGGCCCTTAGGGGCCACCCGGGTTACTTGCAACCACCTGCTAGGCCTTGCCAAGAAATGAAGAGTCATTCAGACAGTAGAGAATACAAACATACCTTTATTAGTAATACTCTGCAGAGGAGTCCAATCTGACCTGCACCCTAAGATGTCTGCCGAGGGGACTAACCCCCCAACAGTCTGCAATGAGTAATCATTCTTCCCAAGAAGCCTCCAACCACGCCCACAGTGGAAAGTTACCGGCCTGAGCCGAACATGAACAAAGAAGGCACAGGAGGATGGGCTACCACCCGCCAGATGGGTACATGCTATCTGTGATTCGAGGTCACCGCGCTGAGTCTCAGCGTCTCCCAACGTGGGAGCAGAACTACACACCTGGATAGGTATGCAAGGGCAGAATGGCCTATTCATTAGCAAGTCGGAAAACAGCCTTGAACAAAGAGTAAATAATAACGAAATATAGTGTTCTGCTGAGGCAAGCAATACGAATGATGAGGCCTAGTTCAGACACGGCCTAAGCGGCTCAATAGGGATTACAAAATACAAAATGGAGTCACACTGGCTAACTACAGGAAAGCTTGCACCTGGCAGGGATACCTCAGTGGGTTGCATAACGTGAATACAAATGGCGTATATTTAGCCACACACTGCTAACCTAATGTATCATGATACGAGTGCATAGCAGGAATGGAATTTTCAAATCTAACAGACCCTCCTTTTAGCAGGGGTGGCTAAATGCTTTATTAGGCTATCCAGTAGGGTCTTTACAATTCTAAGTGGAAGGAAGAGAATGCATGCTCACTTCACGTTACAAGAAAGAATAAAACAGCACATGAGAATCAACATCTACTTAGTACTCGAAAATACCTTCATCGATGAGCATGATATCCTGGACATCCTGCATCATCATTGCAGAGACCTTAGTATCACGTCCTGGAAATTTAGGGGTAGGGGTGAGCTTGCTCATACAATAGGTGCAACATGCTGGAAGGCAATTAATACATAGGCAACATGTGAAGATGTCACCTGCGATAGCTATGAGGGCAAGTAGTATCTTCCAACCCCATGATGTCAGCAGACCCCAGAACCACCCTGTCAAGGACCATGACCCATTATCTTGGTGAATGTCAGATGCAAGCTTGTGGAGCTTCTGTACAGCAGAATATACAGTGGGGGCGTGGTCAGGGATGTAAACACAGCAACTGCTACCGATGACGCAACAAGCTCCACCCCTATCTGCAAGAATGACGTCTAAAACCATCCTGTTTTGAAGAGCAACAAGTCTCGTAGCCTGAAGCTCTACTGTAATGTTGGTCAATATTCCTGCCGTCATATTGATAACCCCCTCTAGCACCCGGGTGAGTCATCTAATATTGAGGCTATTGGCCATAGGGCCCCAGAAGGGTAGAATGCCTTTCATTGCGTCAGTAAACTGTTGCAAGGTTGTGTCAGTCTGGTCTATGTCGTCTGTACTAATCATCCTCTTAAACCAGGAGGCTAGTACATCTCTACGCTGTAGGCGATGAGTTTTGTGGTAGTTGGGAGGGGCTATATAAACTGGGGGAAGGAGGTAGGAAAGGTAACACCGCCCGGACCATCCCTCAGGGAGCCACACATAACCACGAGCACCACAAACAAAATAAACATTAGGCAGTGGGATCAAGGGCGGGCTTTTGGGCATCCTCAATATAGAGGTGGTGTTGCATCTACTGTCTCCCACCTCTATGTCTCCTCTCCCTTGAACGCAAAAAGGAGACAGTACATCTACCACTGCCAGGGGTATGGGCGTATCTTCAGTGACATTGCGGGCTTGGAGGATTGATATTATTCTGATACATTGAACTGCAAGAACCCATCCCTGTCCATCTCTGTTCTGTTTGCATTTCTACCTCGATCTGCTGCTCTGAGGCAAGAATTCAAGAACACTCGATCAAACCGCCCATTCCCGGGGGAAGCACCAGGCGGGGCCCTATGTTCGGAGTACACATTCATTGTCAAGGAACAGAAACAGGTGTCTTTTTGTTCCAAGGAGTCAACCTGAGAGAACGAGCGGATCATACTAAGTAAGGTAAACCACCCCTCACAACTATTAACATAGGATAAGGGCATAGGCAACAGGTTCTCACTTCGATGTGTAGTAGAGGGCAGCAAACCACACACCCAACATTTTGTCGTATTATAGGCAGCATGCGTTTGGTGCAACGTCTGAATAAAAACATTGTCCTTATAGGACTTCCGGTGCTTTTCTTTTTGAGGCGCTAAAGTACCAAAAATATGTTCAGGAGGGGCTGGCGCAGTACTTATCCAAGCGTGCACAGGGTATTTCTCTTCTAGGAAGAACAGCACCACAAATACAACTATCAACGAAAGCAAAATTATTGCGACAAACACTATTTTACTCTTGGTGGACCAAGAAGACCAAACGGGCCCATCTGAAGTGAGACGCGGAGCCGCAAAGGGCTGCTCCTCATCATGGGTAGGACGACCAAAAGGATACATTTTTAAAACTTCAAAACCAACTTATATGTGTCACAGGGAAAAAATATAACAGACTGGAGCCACAAAACAAATACAACCAACCAGAGGGGTACAAATCACCCAGTGTCCTTCAGAGCCTCACGGGTAGACTCCTATTGTTCATCAACGACGGTGCTATGAAGCACTCCCACGGGGGAGCTGCACGATCGCAGCCCTTGCTGGAAAACAAATCCTCTTCTTTCAGGATAGGGCACTCTCCCTCCTTGGAAGACACCCTCAGCTAATCCTGTCCAGTGTCCAGGGCAGTGCACCAGTGTAACTCACTCTAATCTAAAGCAGGCACCTTAGGCATAGCACCTACGCCCTAAGCTCGAGTCCTTCCCTAACTCCTGTACTGTCCTACTGGCGCACTGTCCTTCCGTCGGGGCCGCAGGTTGTACCTGGCCACCCCAGGCACTTCTTCATCAACAAAAAGGGGGAAGAATTCAGGCTCAGCAGGGCATTGAGACTCAGGTGACTGTGCACCAGAAGAGGGAGCATCCGGGGCGGCCCTTATCTCTGGGGGGAACGCCTCAAGTAAGGCCTTGTCACTTTCTTCGTCTGTCTGCGCCCACCTCAATCAGGCGTCAGAGAAAGTAAAGAAGCGGGGCACACGCTTCCCTTCCTGGTCAGCAATTCCTTCGAGGGCCCACTGATCATACGGAAGTAGTAGAGGCACCCTTTTGATATGGGATGCATGCACCCAGTGCTTCGGGCCTTCAAGCTTCACTGCAGTGCGGGTAGGGAGCAGGACAATCAGCGGCCATTTCCACCTCGGCTCCAGGCAGTTCTTCCGTTGAAAATTCTTGACCATTACAAAGTTCCCAGGTTGTAGCTGATGCCCGGGCCCCTCTGGTACTGGTTGCAGCGTGGCATGAAAATGTTGATGGACATAGTTGAAACTGATAGATTTGTAACACGTCTGAGTCTACCACCGGCAGCGTTACCATATGTTGTGGTTTTAATTAATGTTCCCAAACTTCAGAATAGGGTGGAGGAGGCGTGGGAAAGGGAGAGGAATAAGGCTCTGCAGTGGTTAGGAGTAAGGACGGGTCTTACTGAGAGACTATTTAATGAATTTAAAATGATTAGAAGAGTGAGTTGGGTAGGAAATGGGCCAAAGAATCAGATAGGGGACTGCCTAGTGCTGACCTTTAAAACACCACAGTTAGTTAGATTGATTCTGACTAGAGTAGGTAATCAATGCTTACAGGAACAAGGTGTTAATTTGGTCCCATTGGGATACTTCTACCAGCACTTATCTGGTGCTGATTTAAGTGATATGGGTTCCCAAATTCGGCATCATAATCGTGGGTTTAACCTTTTAACTTTTAATCGATTTGAGGCACTCGCCAACCTGGAATCAGTGGATTGACAACCAAAGGGTGTTCCCACATTGTACGATACAACGGAATTAGTAAAGACCACCCTTAACCCGCGTGAGAAGTTAAAACCAGTTAGTACTGACCTTACTTCTCCATCTAACACAACTATGTCTACAATCATAAAGTTTGCAAATGACTTAGATTTAGACCCTCGATTGACCCAGCCCCCCTTCCATAGCACTAGCTGCGGAAAAATCAAAGAAGCAAGCGGATTATGGGGGAAATAGCAAAGGTTCGGGAGTAAAAGATATTTGTAAAATTTTGTTTTGGAATGTGGCGGGTTTAAAGACAAAGGTATCTAATATATTATGGTATGACTTTGTGAGTAAGTATGATATTTTGAGTCTACAAGAAACTTGGGTGGAACGGTCACACATATTTGTGGGTATAAAACCTTTCACACGCCTGCAGTACCATCAGTACATGGAAGAGCAAAAGGTGGCCTTTGTATTTATATTTCAAATTTTTTGAATTTAAGACAAATCGTTTTTAATGTCACAGATCAGTTTTATCAGATCATCTGTCTTCATATAGATCAAGCTTTTAGTATCATTTTACTGAATTTTTATAATGATGCATCATCTGAGCAAATTGAGGGATTATTGGGAAAAGTGAGTAGTGACTTACACAAATTACAATCATGTATGTCAAAGGAGACCTGTTTTATCTGGGGTCGGGACTTTAATTCCCCTATATGCCAGTACATGAACAATGGGGTATGTGGCATATCGTATGATAAGGGGCCCAGTGTCGCACATTTTCCACACACACCTTATGGCGATCTCCTGAATGACATCTTGTTTACATTTGATTTTGGGTTCGTTAATGATTTATGTGTGCCCATGGTCCCTTTTCAGCCCACCTTTAATGGCCGAGGGACCTTTTCCACTATTAATTATGTATTGGCTTCAAGTAGATTTGCCACCCGTTTAAAAGATTTTATTGTGCATGATATGGCGCTTAGTGACCACTTTCCCATTAGTCTCGGTGTGAAGGTGAATACCAAAAGTGTTGGTATTAGGAAAGACTCTACCCATTTTGTGGATAATATTTCTTTGAGCAGGCAAAATGGTTACCAACTGAAATGGGATAATGTGGATCCTGAGACCTTTACTAAAAAGGTGGTATCGAATTGTAAAGATATGTTTTTAACCTGCATGGACGACAAGTCAACTCACCAGGATATTATAGATAATTTTTTAGTCATCTCAAGTTTTATCAAGGAAACACTTCATATGAACCCAAGCAAGAAATCGAAACAAAAAACTGGCTGGTTTGATAATAGCTGTACAAAGGCCCATTCTAAACTTAAAAGAGCCCTCCATGCTGGGGATAGAAATCGTGATAATATTAGAGACGCTAGATGTGAATATAAGAAGGCATTGAAAGATAGAAAGTTGGCGCTTAGAGAGGAAGCCTGGCAAGCGTTGCGCGATGCCTCGGTTAATCGGGATCCCGCAGCTTTTGGATTGCGGTTAATGCATCTTTCTTGGCAGAATACGATAAGGCCACCATAGAGATTGCCATCACTGAACCCGAATGGATATTACATTATTCCAATCTGTATAATATTCCATTTCTAGATGATCAGGGAATTCCAGTAAGTGTTGAGGATACTTCGAAATCTCTAAGTACATCAGATTTATCAATAGATTTTACTCTTAAGGAGGTCAGCTCGGCGATTAATTTAAGCTCAGGAGGGAAGGCGGCAGGACCTGACGGCATCCCAGTGGACCTTTTTAAGTTTAATTTACCTCTTTGGGGTCCTTTGTTAACACAGGTTTTCAACGCTTGCTGTTCTCAAGGTTTTTATCGACTTGGTATGATTCAATTATAGTGCCCATTTTTAAAAAGGGGATAGGGTAAACCCAGCGTGTTATCGCCCTATTTCATTACTGGACTCTACAATTAAAATTGTGGGTCGAGTCTTGTTAGATAGGTTGCAAGGGTGGGCAGAGGAACACTCTATTTTAAGCGATTTACAATATGGGTTCCGCAAAGGAATGGGCACAATAGAACAGGGACTAAACCTACACATTATTTTAGAAAAATATACAAAAGCAAAAAAGAGAGGTTTTATGTAACTTTTGTCGATTTAACAGCGGCGTTTGATTGCGTCATTCATGAGAAGCTCTGGTTGGTTTTAGAGGAGATGGGTGTAAACGTTTTAATAATCACTTTCTTGAGGCAGCTTTATTCAGGTGCAAGGGCTAGGGTTAGATTTGGGAGAGGCGGTGAATGCACTGAGCACTTTAGCGTTAAAAGAGGAGTAAGACAAGGGTGCATTCTTGCCCCGTTCCTTTTTCACTATACATAAATAATTTGGAATCAGTATTAATACAGGAGTGCAAAGATTTACCCGTAGCTGCCAATCGCCCTATTCCGGCACTCCTGTATGCGGACGATGCGGTCCTAATGGCCCGCACACCGCTGGGTCTTCAAAGGGTGGTAAATACCTTTGTTAACTTTATGGCGAGCTTGGGGCTCGCGGTTAATTGTTCAAAAACCTTCACAATGAACTGTGGGAGAGGACAAAAAAAGAAAAGTATGACCATTTTTATAAACTCAAAGGCCATAGAGCATACTAAGACTTTCTCCTACTTGGGGATTTTATTTGATGATTTAGGGATGTGGTCATCGGCGATTAAAGTAAGAAGGTTGCTATTGGTCAAATCGATTATGGCCCTGTTAAATTGTTGTAAAAATTAGGAAGACGTGCACCCGGAGAAATTTTACCAATATATAGGGCAAAATGTGTATCTATAGCCACGTACGGAGCAGGAATTTGGGGCTTTATAGGGGTCAATGCCTTACAGCTTGCAGAAAATATGTTTTTGAGGTACCTCTTGGCAGTACCAGATAGCACTTCAACTTATATATGCCACCAAGAACTCGGGGTACCGTATTTAGAGGATACAATTAAGATACAGCCTGTCCTCTTGTGGGACAGAGTATGGACCGCAGATGAGACAGAGTTGAATAGGGAAATATTGAAGGATGCCATGGTAGTAGATGGGGTCAGAAATATAAGATGGTTAATTTATGTCAAAAAGTTTATGATTAAACTGGGTCATCCTGAATATTTTAATGATCCGCAAACTATGCAAAATGTATTAAGGAAAGACTTAAAAGTAAGTTGTATGCATTATTTGGGTGAAGTGAGGACTTCAATTGAATTAAAGAAACCAACAGTGCAAGCATATTTTTCGGTTTTAGTTACCCTTACGATGCAGCCATATATTTCCCTTATCACCGATGATTATGAAAGGTTTCTCCTGACACGTTTTAGGTTGAATATCTTATATCGATTGTTTAGTTTTCCTGTACAGAATGACTGGTCGAGAATTTTATGCAATTGCCCATGTGATGAGATTTCGGCACAATCGATGATACACATATTATTTTTTTGTAAATTTTATTCTATACCAAGAAGGAGATGGATCATCCCTGTGCTCAAAAAACTAGAAGGCCCATTACGATACCGGGCGTAAAAGAATCCGCCACCCATGAAAGCGGCAAAAATCCGCCCGCCTACACCGTCTGAATACCGACCCAGCAATCATGATGCCTCGAACCGAAAACCGCCAGCGGCGGTAAAAAACCACAAAATACCGCCCGCCCTTGCCCGAGTCGGAGTCAAACCGCCCGCCACGGACGGAAAGACGCACGACAACAGAAAACCGCCCGCCCTCACGGTCGAGACACCGCACGTGAAATTACGATCGCACCGACATGAGCGCGGAAAAACAACAAATACACCGCCCGCCAGCGTAAACAACACCGAAGAAAATGGACACGGCAGAAGCCATGGCGGCCACGTCCCTGCACAGAAACAGCCGCGGACTCAAACAAACACACACAACATGGCAAACAAGTCCACACAGCAACCCACGCACAAATACACAGACAAAGTACACATCCCGAATACACACCACCCCTGGACAAACAAATAAACTACAAAGCCCAGAACACCAGCCACAACACACCTGAAAACAACAGACCATCAGGACACACCCAAACAGGTAAGTACAAAAGCAGCCCCTCCACAGACCACAACCCCTTGCAACATTGCAAAGCAGAGAGGAGAGGAGAGGACACAGTGACACAGCAAGGACAGCAGCACACCACAGATACGCACACATCACACCCACCACCACCACCACCACCAAACACCGGCACCACAAACCCCCTGCACATCACACATCACACACCGCGCCAGCACCACAAACACCATGGCATCACACAGAATGCCCAAGTTCACTTCCACTGAGCTGACGGTCATGGTCGACGAGATCGTCAAGGTGCACACACAAATCTATGGCAACCAGGTCCAGCACACACCACTAGCCACCAGAAACAGAATGTGGAACAGAATTGTAGACCAGGTCAATGCAGTCGGGACCGTACCCAGAAACAGAGGAGAGATAAACAAACGGTGGAACGACATCAAAAGCCTGGTCAAGAAGAAGGAGAGCAAAAATCGAGAGCTGGCTGCCACGACTGGCGGAGGGAATCCCGCGCATTACAAGACCTTCAAAGCGTGGGAGGAGAAGTTGCGAGTCATCATCCATCCGGAGATCCTCACCGGATTACCAGGGGGAGTGGAGGCTGGTAAGTACAAACAAATGTATGCCAGCACACCGCTATGTACTCACATGCACTACCACCATGCCATAGCTCCGAGGGACAAACACCCCCATGTCCAGTACACAATACACAACACATCACTCACACATGCAACAGGCACCACCACACACACAGCCCAAACATATCAACTAACAAAACCATGGGGGCATGTGTACACACAGCCAGCCACGTAACTACCAACAGGTCCCCTAGTACTCCAGAAGCGCCACAACGAGCACCCCCACACCCATGTGGCAGCCGTAGCTGCACCAACCGACAAGTAACAGGTAAGTAGCCGCAACACAAAGGCAGTGGGTGGGAGGGGGACAGCTGAAGTACAACACCCACCAGGCCCCTAGTCCTACAGCACAGCAAGGCGGAGCACCCCCACACCCATGTGGCAGCCGTAGCTGCACTAACCGACAAGTAACAGGTAAGTTGCAGCAACACAAAGTGCAGTGGGTGGGAGGGGGACAGCTGAAGTACAACACCCACCAGGCCCCTAGTCCCACAGCACAGCAAGGAGGAGCACGGCCCACACCCCACACCCACGTAGCAGCCACTGCAGTGCACACCGGCAGCCGACAGGTAGACATCCCACCCCAGGACAAACGGTGTCAGTGGGCGTCCAGCCATCACCACGACCCATAACACCGCCCCCACCCCCACAGACCTGCAACATGGAGCACCCCCCGCCCATAACCATGTTGCATCCAGTCCAGTGCACGCTCAAAAACAACCTGCAGGTGGGAAACTGGACAGGGCGGGGTGACTGGAGGCATGAGGACTGAATTACGACTAACACATGGGACATGTCAAGTAGCAGAGGAACACGCAGCACTGCTCCCTGTCACAACCATGTGAACAATGTGCACACGGACATGAACCACAGAGTCACACCCCACATGACCCATCACAGACACAGCAACACCCAAGGAGCCACGTCTGCATGCACAAGTCACACTGATCACAGAACCACACGGCAGGCACAGTGCAACCCATCACACACAACTGCAACACCATCGAAGTCCTGTCCATGTAGCCCCTACTGCCTGTCAACCACACATCCCACAACTACGCCCATGTAAGACATACCACACTAGACGCAACAGCGTGGAACAACATAAATGCACACGAACACCACTGGACCCATCAAACACACAGACACACAATGCACATACAACATACCATCCATCTCATCCGTCAGCCCCAGTCACATGAAAGGTATGTCATCAGAACAGCTGGTCCACATACAGTAGTCACGCAAAGAAACATGCCCATGACAAATCATGTGCCAGAAGTGAATGAAGCGCACGTCACACTGTGAGCAACAACACACATAACATGGGCCACACCCCCGAGCACTGCATTGATGCACATGGCACAGGGCAGCACGCACACCAAGGAATTGGACCATCTGCAATACGTCGTGTGGCACACAACCATCACTCACTCATAACAATGCGCTCAATTACATGGCCAGAAATCACAACAGACAGCAAATATGCACGGTATGTCAGACATACACACACCTCAGACCATGCACTGTCATGTTGCCACAACACATGTCACGTTCTGCACCCATGGCTCACAGTATGTACCCCCAAAGCATAGTTCATCTCAAATGCGTTTCAGGGGGCTGACCCCCATTATGCCATCTGCGTTTCTAAGCGTTCCATATGAACCCCCAAAGCATAGTTCATCTCAAATGCGTCTCAGGGGGCTGACCCCCATTTTGCCATCTGCGTTTCTAAGCGTTCCATTTGAACCCCAAGAGCATAGTACAAACCAACCTCCACGATGGGTCTGGAGTCCGCATACACCAGAGCCACAAAAAGTAGGAGCACAGCAACACAGCCATCGGCATTGCCAATCCGTCCCATGCCACATGTCCACAGCACACAGTCCCATTGGCATGCCCACACAACAACAAATAGCACAGCCACACACTCGGCTCCGGGAAACCTGTGCACGACTGTGCACGAACTGTGGATGTCAGACAACCTACACATACTTTGTCAGGTGCAACACAATAACATATCTCATTCCCCCACAGGTGACGAACTGCTGGATGCTGGAGATGGAGACAGCAGCCAGCACAGCCAGCCTGCAAGCCCCCAACAAGGACTCACGGATGTGGAGGATCTGTCCTCCTCTTCGGACACGGACCACCCAGCAGGCCCATCTGGTGTGGCAGGGCCCAACCGCACCCCAGGCACCCTCCTACCCACCAACCCATCATCCAGGGCTGATGACCACTCACAGCCCCCTGCTGCCACTGTTGTGTCGGCCACTCCCACGGTCGTTGCGGCCACTCCCACTGCCGCAACCACCACCATCGCCGCAACAACCACCACCGGCGCGACCACCACCACGTCATCACTGGCCCCAGCGCAAGTGGTGGTCCGGCCGACTGGGTCCACCCTGGGAGCCACAGCGAGGACCGTGGTGAGCAATGTGGCTAGTGGGAAGGTCGGTGGCAGCAGTACTGGTAGGAGGAGCAGGGTCAGGCCAACGCCAGCCTCCCCTGGGAGCCATGCCCTGCCTCAAATGGCCAGAGTACTTGGGGCCTATGAAGAGGCCCAAGGACAATGGGCCAGGTCTGCTTCCGACACGCGGGAGGTCCTGGGGGTGTTGAGGTCCATGGACGCCCATATGGGCCAATTCGTGTCCCGTATGGACCAACTCGTGGACCTCATGGGCCAGCTGGTGGTGGCGGTGGGGTCACAGGCAAGGCCAGCAACACCACCTCCGCCACCACCTGCTAGGGCGCAGGGTCGGGCAGCAGTGTCCACTTCCCCTGCGTCCACAGCCAGTGAGCACACCTCACCCACCACCAGCAGGTCGCCACCACACACCCCCTCCCAAACGTGGAAGGGGCCGTCCGAAGTGGAAACAGATGTCCCGGGAGGACTTCGCACGCTCCAGACGCAAGTGAGGCAGCCAGCCATCCTTGACCACCCACTGCATTGACTTGGACTACGATCCCACCCCACACAACCATCAGAATGGCATGTGTCTGTTGGACTAGGGACATAGAACTAGTGGATACACCCTGAGCATCACGCAGCCATGGCCGACAGCTCATTGTCACTGCACGCAACACTCATGTCATCACCTTGCACACAATGACATGTCACAGTTGAAAATAAATGCACCTTTTACACAAACTGCTGTCTGTGCACTGTGTTTATTGAACGATGATCAACCGCCACCTTGAGCAGAGAAGCATCGGATGTGTGGCATGGCGATGGGACAGGAGGGGCTGTAGGGACCTAGGGGGGGGAAGACAGAACAGGAGCACATTCAATGAGTATGTCACACACCCATCACACACTACATGTCAACAACTACAAGCAATGTACACACATCGCACAGAGCAATAGGGCACAATGCCACAGCCACCGTCAGTGGCATACAAACCTGGACATGGACCATTGACACACAGCACACAGTGAACATAAGGCCTCCGTGACACAGCACACAGACACCTGCACAACTACAGCCACATCATCCGTCGTACATGGACACTCACCGTCAAGTGAAGTAGCGGGCGATGAGCTGCTGACGGACATTCACAGCTTCCTCCTCTCCGCTGTCCTCCTCACTCGAGCTGTCCTGGTCTGCAGGCTGGGGCCCTGGTTGATCTCCATCATCCACAATTAGGGGATCTGCCTCCGAATAGCCAGATTGTGCAGCATGCAGCAAGCCACCACTATCTGGCACACCTTCTGTGGGGAGTACGCCAGCGCACCCCCGGTGCGGTCCAGGCATCTGAACCTGGACTTGAGGAGGCCAAAGGTACGCTCGACCACACGTCTGGTCCTCCCATGTGCCTCATTGTAGCGGTCATCTGCTGGGGTCCGAGGATTTCGTAATGGACTGAGCAGCCAGGGCCCATTCGGGTAAGCCGAGTCACCTGGGCGTGAGGGACACAGAGAACCGTTGCAATTCAAACAGGACAGTAGACAGCATCCTTAAGCCAGCACGCTACACAACTCCACATACTCACCGACAATCCAGCCACGGTCCTGTTGCAGATTGGTCATCAGTCGTGGTAATATGCTGTTGCGCATGATGTGCGCGTCATGGGCCGAGCCTGGGAACTTTGCACACACGTGTGAAATGACCATGTCCGCAAGGCACACCACTTGCACATTCAGGGAGTGCGTGTGCTTCCGGTTGCGGAAGAGCTGCTCAGTGGCCTGTGGTGGGACAAGGCCAACATGGGTGCAGTCTATGGCACCAACGACGTGTGGGATCCGTCCAAGGGCATAGAATGCACCCTTCACTGCCGCCAACTCACGTGCCCTGGGGAATCTGATGTACCTGTTCCTGTACAGCATCATGGCTGCCAGTACATCCCTCAGCACCATGCTGAACATGGGCTGGGACATCCCACCTCCACTGCCCACTGTGTGCTGGAATGACCCAGTGGCGAAAAATGCAGTGCAGCCATCACCTTAGCCGTGGGGGTGAATGCTGTCGGATACACCCTGCGAGGACGGAGGTGGGGTTCCAACATGGCACATAGTCGATGCAGGGTTGGTCGGTCCAGGCGAAATTTCCGGATGACCTCAGAATCCTCCATGTCCGCCAACAATTGGTAAGGGCGGTAAATGTTTGGTCTCCGCCTAGGAAAGATGGAAGTGGACACATGTCAAAGCAACACGCCACATGGCATTTTCACATACACATAACTGATATGACAGAGCAAGAACTAGAGTCACAGAACAGCTGTCATGCAGGGACAGCACAGCCACAATACACTTACACAGGTCTCCCACCAATAGCAATGGGCAGTGACACAAACCATTGCTATGTGCATGCACATGGGGATCCAGGCCTCAATGACCTGTGAGGCGTGCTGATGGGGACTGACTGCATATTCGGCAAGCGGCAACACCACGACAACATGACTGGCTGCTGTGCATCACACTGCTTCCGAGGCTGGATGAGTATGGCACACACCAACGACGATGTGGGCACAGGCTGAGCGGCCAAGACAAGTGGGACCTGTGGCACGAGGGGATATGAGACAGTCATTGGTGTCACCACTGCACCCTATGAGCAGCACTGTACAGATCACACCTCCAGAAGCATTGACAGGTGTACACATTGACAGCCCCATGCCAACACGGCTGTGTGCTTGCAAATACACATCACATGTGACACGTAACCTTGCACGTGCCAAGTGGCAGATGTACATAGTGAGAGATGGCATGCGTGTGCATATGCGTATACCATGCACCCATGCCAATGTGCAGATGATGACATGCTAACAGACATGTGGGGGCCGGCCACTGGCCGCCCCTGCCTATGCACACGGCATGTTGTGGCCCCGTCCATTGTGCACCTGCACCCACACGCACATCATGGCCACACCTGCAGATGCAGTGCGCACATCATACTGTGTGGTGCACATGGCATCAGCGGACTGTCACCAACATGGGCCAGGCCATTACGGCCAACTCCGATGACCCTCGCGGTTGCACCCTGCGTGTTCCACTATGGAGGTAGGCGTCCCGGGCCAGCTGGGAGCAAGCCAACGTCTGCAATTGCCAATGCAGGTCTCAGTGCACTTGTTGCACGTGTGAATGTCAGGCTGGGCCATGCTGCCCCTCTCAGTCCCAGCAGGCCTGGCCTGCACATTGACTGCACAATGCCAGTAGGTGACAGCACCGACTGCCTAGTGGGTTGCATGTGTCTCCTGTTCAGGACCCTCCAGATGGGCGCTAACTCAGTACTGACTATTGGACACACCATGTCTCATGATAGGGATGTGTGTGTGGGATGGTGGCACTGAATGTGACCTCCGTTGCGTGGTGGGCCATGCACAGGGCGAGTACGTCGATGATTGCGCAGTGTTGGTCACAGTGGGTGCACCCACACAGATGTGTTGCCCTATGTTCATTTTCTATGTCCGCATGATAATGGACTGTAGATCTGGGCAGACTACACATTGGTCGATGTGCTGTCAATATGAATGTGCCTTCACACCAGGCACAGCTGCCCCTGCACATGTGACCCCTGCTGCACTCGCTGCTGGGTCTGTGGAGCTGATGCACCATCTGTGCGTGGGGCGGACAGCTCTCCTCACTTCCGTCATTGCGCATGTCATCACTTTGCCGCAGGTGACATGGATCATGGAGGGCCCACATGTACGCGTGGGTGGCCTCCACAAGTTTGTCCAATGGTTGTCACCCCCAGTCAGTGCCTCGAATGTGCATGATGTTGTGCTGGTGCTAATTTCAATGTGGCGGGTGGGCGGGGCTAGGTGCGGGCTTACATGCAGGACATGGGAGGGTGATCGGATTAGCGACTAGTTGCAATACACACGGGGCACGTCTTTTCCTGTCCACATCAGGGTCATTCCTTGAACTCACTGACAGTAATACAGTCGTCTTTGTCCCTGTCCTCAAGGCCTCCCTCGCTCCCCCAATATGCATTTGCACCTGTGGGGCTAGCGCATGCAGATGCAGCCCCAAGCTCGCCCCGGAGAGGCCAAGGAGTGTATGTGTGGGTCCAGTTGAACGAGTGGTCTGTCTCACGGTATGATGTGTGGCGGGACGCCGTCCACCTGCGTGGTGCCCCGACTCGAGAGCCGGGCAACATAGACAATGCATGACAGTCTCCGCAGTCCGGATACACCACCTGCGACACACAGAGGCTGTAGCTGCCCTAGCGGCCCATGCCGCGTCCATCTGGGGCTGATGGACCCACACATTCATTCTTTTGCCTCACTGGGGCGGGCTCGGAGGTGCTTGCGCACGCGCTGGCTTCTCTGTTGCAACGGCATGTGACGTGTGTGGAGATGTAGGCAATGGGTGGGATGGTGCGAGCCACCTTCCGTGACATCACTCCTGCTCGTGACGTGTGCGTCCCCCAATACTTCCATATGACTTGTGCCATGCTACACATTGAGGATGTTTTGCCTGCGTGATGTGACCCGGAGGAGCGCGCCGAGTCCTCTCCCCCACCATGCTCCACTGCCATCCCGTGCCCTGGATTGCCTGTGCAGGTTGACAATGTTGGGGATACACCTGGTCGACAGGGGCTGTGTGTGCCTTGTCAAGGGCCTGGCGGGCGCACAACAGGATCCAGCTTGTCCACAGAGGGTGGGCTGACGTGTACGCCTGATACCGCATTGTTCGTGTGCCCGGCTGCTGTGCACACACGTGTTCACATCCCCCTTCCCCCCCGACAGGTGGCCTTTAACATTGCCCAGGGAAGCGTTAATGTGCAGTTCCGGACCCCTCCCGACACAGCGTGTTTCAACTTTGCATGTGCGCATCTACCCGTCACACCCACCCACCTGAGCGAAGCATCACTTGACCTTGCCAGGTAGGTCGCTCCCCCACCACACAGCTCCGCCTGTGTTGTCTGCCCGCTGCTTCTGCAGGTAAGATCGCCCTCCGCTTGTGGCCCCGGTGCCCGTATTTTCTGCTTGTCTCCCCATTTTCCTTTCTGTGCCCCTCGCTGCCCCATTGTCACTGTGCCCGTGATTTTGTCTGCTTGTCTCCCCATTTTCCTTTCTGTGCCCCTCGCTGCCCCATTGTCGTTGTGCCCGTGATTTTGTCTGCCTTTCTCCCCTTTTTCCTTCTGTGCCCCTCGCTGCCCCATTGTCGTTGTGCCCGTGATTTTGTCTGCCTTTCTCCCCTTTTTCCTTCTGTGCCCCTCGCTGCCCCATTGTCGTTGTGCCCGTGATTTTGTCTGCCTTTCTCCCCTTTTTCCTTCTGTGCCCCTCGCTGCCCCATTGTCGTTGTGCCCGTGATTTTGTCTGCTTGTCTCCCCATTTTCCTTTCTGTGCCCCTCGCTGCCCCATTGTCGTTGTGCCCGTGATTTTGTCTGCCTTTCTCCCCTTTTTCCTTCTGTGCCCCTCGCTGCCCCATTGTCGTTGTGCCCGTGATTTTGTCTGCCTTTCTCCCCTTTTTCCTTCTGTGCCCCTCGCTGCCCCATTGTCGTTGTGCCCGTGATTTTGTCTGCCTTTCTCCCCTTTTTCCTTCTGTGCCCCTCGCTGCCCCATTGTCGTTGTGCCCGTGATTTTGTCTGCTTGTCTCCCCATTTTCCTTTCTGTGCCCCTCGCTGCCCCATTGTCGTTGTGCCCGTGATTTTGTCTGCCTTTCTCCCTTTTTCCTTCTGTGCCCCTCGCTGCCCCATTGTCGTTGTGCCCGTGATTTTGTCTGCTTGTCTCCCCTTTTTCCTTCTGTGCCCCTCGCTGCCCCATTGTCGTTGTGCCCGTGATTTTGTCTGCCTTTCTCCCCTTTTTCCTTCTGTGCCCCTCGCTGCCCCATTGTCGTTGTGCCCGTGATTTTGTCTGCCTTTCTCCCCTTTTTCCTTCTGTGCCCCTCGCTGCCCCATTGTCGTTGTGCCCGTGATTTTGTCTGCTTGTCTCCCCATTTTCCTTTCTGTGCCCCTCGCTGCCCCATTGTCGTTGTGCCCGTGATTTTGTCTGCTTGTCTCCCCTTTTTCCTTCTGTGCCCCTCGCTGCCCCATTGTCGTTGTGCCCGTGATTTTGTCTGCTTTTCCCCCATTTCCTTTCTGTGCCCCCGCTGCCTCTCGCCATTCCCGCCGCTGCGTCCCTGCGGCCCGCCCCCTGACTGCCCATTCGCTGCCCCTCCCTCCCACCTCCCCATAAATGGCGGCCGCTGCGCGGTGAGGAGAGCGACCCTTGACCTTGCCAGGTAGGTCGCTCCCCACCACACAGCTCCGCCTGTGTTGTCTGCCCGCTGCTTCTGCAGGTAAGATCGCCCTCCGCTTGTGGCCCCGGTGCCCGTATTTTCTGCTTGTCTCCTCATTTTCCTTTCTGTGCCCCTCGCTGCCCCATTGTCACTGTGCCCGTGATTTTGTCTGCTTGTCTCCCCATTTTCCTTTCTGTGCCCCTCGCTGCCCCATTGTCGTTGTGCCCGTGATTTTGTCTGCCTTTCTCCCCTTTTTCCTTCTGTGCCCCTCGCTGCCCCATTGTCGTTGTGCCCGTGATTTTGTCTGCCTTTCTCCCCTTTTTCCTTCTGTGCCCCTCGCTGCCCCATTGTCGTTGTGCCCGTGATTTTGTCTGCCTTTCTCCCCTTTTTCCTTCTGTGCCCCTCGCTGCCCCATTGTCGTTGTGCCCGTGATTTTGTCTGCTTGTCTCCCCATTTTCCTTTCTGTGCCCCTCGCTGCCCCATTGTCGTTGTGCCCGTGATTTTGTCTGCCTTTCTCCCCTTTTTCCTTCTGTGCCCCTCGCTGCCCCATTGTCGTTGTGCCCGTGATTTTGTCTGCTTGTCTCCCCTTTTTCCTTCTGTGCCCCTCGCTGCCCCATTGTCGTTGTGCCCGTGATTTTGTCTGCCTTTCTCCCCTTTTTCCTTCTGTGCCCCTCGCTGCCCCATTGTCGTTGTGCCCGTGATTTTGTCTGCCTTTCTCCCCTTTTTCCTTCTGTGCCCCTCGCTGCCCCATTGTCGTTGTGCCCGTGATTTTGTCTGCTTGTCTCCCCATTTTCCTTTCTGTGCCCCTCGCTGCCCCATTGTCGTTGTGCCCGTGATTTTGTCTGCCTTTCTCCCCTTTTTCCTTCTGTGCCCCTCGCTGCCCCATTGTCGTTGTGCCCGTGATTTTGTCTGCTTGTCTCCCCATTTTCCTTCTGTGCCCTCGCTGCCCCATTGTCGTTGTGCCCGTGATTTTGTCTGCCTTTCTCCCCTTTTTCCTTCTGTGCCCCTCGCTGCCCCATTGTCGTTGTGCCCGTGATTTTGTCTGCTTGTCTCCCCATTTTCCTTTCTGTGCCCCTCGCTGCCCCATTGTCGTTGTGCCCGTGATTTTGTCTGCTTGTCTCCCCTTTTTCCTTCTGTGCCCCTCGCTGCCCCATTGTCGTTGTGCCCGTGATTTTGTCTGCTTTTCCCCCCATTTCCTTTCTGTGCCCCCGCTGCCTCTCGCCATTCCCGCCGCTGCGTCCCTGCGGCCCCGCCCCCTGACTGCCCATTCGCTGCCCCTCCCTCCCACCTCCCCATAAATGGCGGCCGCTGCGCGTGAGGAGAGCGACCCTTGACCTTGCCAGGTAGGTCGCTCCCCCACCACACAGCTCCGCCTGTGTTGTCTGCCCGCTGCTTCTGCAGGTAAGATCGCCCTCCGCTTGTGGCCCCGGTGCCCGTATTTTCTGCTTGTCTCCCCATTTTCCTTTCTGTGCCCCTCGCTGCCCCATTGTCACTGTGCCCGTGATTTTGTCTGCTTGTCTCCCCATTTTCCTTTCTGTGCCCCTCGCTGCCCCATTGTCGTTGTGCCCGTGATTTTGTCTGCCTTTCTCCCCTTTTTCCTTCTGTGCCCCTCGCTGCCCCATTGTCGTTGTGCCCGTGATTTTGTCTGCCTTTCTCCCCTTTTTCCTTCTGTGCCCCTCGCTGCCCCATTGTCGTTGTGCCCGTGATTTTGTCTGCCTTTCTCCCCTTTTTCCTTCTGTGCCCCTCGCTGCCCCATTGTCGTTGTGCCCGTGATTTTGTCTGCTTGTCTCCCCATTTTCCTTTCTGTGCCCCTCGCTGCCCCATTGTCGTTGTGCCCGTGATTTTGTCTGCCTTTCTCCCCTTTTTCCTTCTGTGCCCCTCGCTGCCCCATTGTCGTTGTGCCCGTGATTTTGTCTGCTTGTCTCCCCTTTTTCCTTCTGTGCCCCTCGCTGCCCCATTGTCGTTGTGCCCGTGATTTTGTCTGCCTTTCTCCCCTTTTTCCTTCTGTGCCCCTCGCTGCCCCATTGTCGTTGTGCCCGTGATTTTGTCTGCCTTTCTCCCCTTTTTCCTTCTGTGCCCCTCGCTGCCCCATTGTCGTTGTGCCCGTGATTTTGTCTGCTTGTCTCCCCATTTTCCTTTCTGTGCCCCTCGCTGCCCCATTGTCGTTGTGCCCGTGATTTTGTCTGCTTGTCTCCCCTTTTTCCTTCTGTGCCCCTCGCTGCCCCATTGTCGTTGTGCCCGTGATTTTGTCTGCTTGTCTCCCCATTTTCCTTCTGTGCCCCTCGCTGCCCCATTGTCGTTGTGCCCGTGATTTTGTCTGCCTTTCTCCCCTTTTTCCTTCTGTGCCCCTCGCTGCCCCATTGTCGTTGTGCCCGTGATTTTGTCTGCTTGTCTCCCCATTTTCCTTTCTGTGCCCCTCGCTGCCCCATTGTCGTTGTGCCCGTGATTTTGTCTGCTTGTCTCCCCTTTTTCCTTCTGTGCCCCTCGCTGCCCCATTGTCGTTGTGCCCGTGATTTTGTCTGCTTTTCCCCCCATTTCCTTTCTGTGCCCCCGCTGCCTCTCGCCATTCCCGCCGCTGCGTCCCTGCGGCCCCGCCCCCTGACTGCCCATTCGCTGCCCCTCCCTCCCACCTCCCCATAAATGGCGGCCGCTGCGCGGTGAGGAGAGCGACCCTTGACCTTGCCAGGTAGGTCGCTCCCCCACCACACAGCTCCGCCTGTGTTGTCTGCCCGCTGCTTCTGCAGGTAAGATCGCCCTCCGCTTGTGGCCCCGGTGCCCGTATTTTCTGCTTGTCTCCCCATTTTCCTTTCTGTGCCCCTCGCTGCCCCATTGTCACTGTGCCCGTGATTTTGTCTGCTTGTCTCCCCATTTTCCTTTCTGTGCCCCTCGCTGCCCCATTGTCGTTGTGCCCGTGATTTTGTCTGCCTTTCTCCCCTTTTTCCTTCTGTGCCCCTCGCTGCCCCATTGTCGTTGTGCCCGTGATTTTGTCTGCCTTTCTCCCCTTTTTCCTTCTGTGCCCCTCGCTGCCCCATTGTCGTTGTGCCCGTGATTTTGTCTGCCTTTCTCCCCTTTTTCCTTCTGTGCCCCTCGCTGCCCCATTGTCGTTGTGCCCGTGATTTTGTCTGCTTGTCTCCCCATTTTCCTTTCTGTGCCCCTCGCTGCCCCATTGTCGTTGTGCCCGTGATTTTGTCTGCCTTTCTCCCCTTTTTCCTTCTGTGCCCCTCGCTGCCCCATTGTCGTTGTGCCCGTGATTTTGTCTGCTTGTCTCCCCTTTTTCCTTCTGTGCCCCTCGCTGCCCCATTGTCGTTGTGCCCGTGATTTTGTCTGCCTTTCTCCCCTTTTTCCTTCTGTGCCCCTCGCTGCCCCATTGTCGTTGTGCCCGTGATTTTGTCTGCCTTTCTCCCCTTTTTCCTTCTGTGCCCCTCGCTGCCCCATTGTCGTTGTGCCCGTGATTTTGTCTGCTTGTCTCCCCATTTTCCTTTCTGTGCCCCTCGCTGCCCCATTGTCGTTGTGCCCGTGATTTTGTCTGCTTGTCTCCCCTTTTTCCTTCTGTGCCCCTCGCTGCCCCATTGTCGTTGTGCCCGTGATTTTGTCTGCCTTTCTCCCCTTTTTCCTTCTGTGCCCCTCGCTGCCCCATTGTCGTTGTGCCCGTGATTTTGTCTGCTTGTCTCCCCATTTTCCTTTCTGTGCCCCTCGCTGCCCCATTGTCGTTGTGCCCGTGATTTTGTCTGCCTTTCTCCCCTTTTTCCTTCTGTGCCCCTCGCTGCCCCATTGTCGTTGTGCCCGTGATTTTGTCTGCTTGTCTCCCCTTTTTCCTTCTGTGCCCCTCGCTGCCCCATTGTCGTTGTGCCCGTGATTTTGTCTGCCTTTCTCCCCTTTTTCCTTCTGTGCCCCTCGCTGCCCCATTGTCGTTGTGCCCGTGATTTTGTCTGCTTGTCTCCCCATTTTCCTTTCTGTGCCCCTCGCTGCCCCATTGTCGTTGTGCCCGTGATTTTGTCTGCTTGTCTCCCCTTTTTCCTTCTGTGCCCCTCGCTGCCCCATTGTCGTTGTGCCCGTGATTTTGTCTGCTTGTCTCCCCATTTTCCTTCTGTGCCCCTCGCTGCCCCATTGTCGTTGTGCCCGTGATTTTGTCTGCCTTTCTCCCCTTTTTCCTTCTGTGCCCCTCACTGCCCCATTGTCGTTGTGCCCGTGATTTTGTCTGCTTGTCTCCCCATTTTCCTTTCTGTGCCCCTCGCTGCCCCATTGTCGTTGTGCCCGTGATTTTGTCTGCTTGTCTCCCCTTTTTCCTTCTGTGCCCCTCGCTGCCCCATTGTCGTTGTGCCCGTGATTTTGTCTGCCTTTCTCCCCTTTTTCCTTCTGTGCCCCTCGCTGCCCCATTGTCGTTGTGCCCGTGATTTTGTCTGCCTTTCTCCCCTTTTTCCTTCTGTGCCCCTCGCTGCCCCATTGTCGTTGTGCCCGTGATTTTGTCTGCTTGTCTCCCCATTTTCCTTTCTGTGCCCCTCGCTGCCCCATTGTCGTTGTGCCCGTGATTTTGTCTGCCTTTCTCCCCTTTTTTCCTTCTGTGCCCCTCGCTGCCCCATTGTCGTTGTGCCCGTGATTTTGTCTGCTTGTCTCCCCATTTTCCTTTCTGTGCCCCTCGCTGCCCCATTGTCGTTGTGCCCGTGATTTTGTCTGCTTGTCTCCCCTTTTTCCTTCTGTGCCCCTCGCTGCCCCATTGTCGTTGTGCCCGTGATTTTGTCTGCTTTTCCCCCATTTCCTTTCTGTGCCCCCGCTGCCTCTCGCCATTCCCGCCGCTGCGTCCCTGCGGCCCCGCCCCTGACTGCCCATTCGCTGCCCCTCCCTCCCACCTCCCCATAAATGGCGGCCGCTGCGCGGTGAGGAGAGCGACCCTTGACCTTGCCAGGTAGGTCGCTCCCCCACCACACAGCTCCGCCTGTGTTGTCTGCCCGCTGCTTCTGCAGGTAAGATCGCCCTCCGCTTGTGGCCCCGGTGCCCGTATTTTCTGCTTGTCTCCCCATTTTCCTTTCTGTGCCCCTCGCTGCCCCATTGTCACTGTGCCCGTGATTTTGTCTGCTTGTCTCCCCATTTTCCTTTCTGTGCCCCTCGCTGCCCCATTGTCGTTGTGCCCGTGATTTTGTCTGCCTTTCTCCCCTTTTTCCTTCTGTGCCCCTCGCTGCCCCATTGTCGTTGTGCCCGTGATTTTGTCTGCCTTTCTCCCCTTTTTCCTTCTGTGCCCCTCGCTGCCCCATTGTCGTTGTGCCCGTGATTTTGTCTGCCTTTCTCCCCTTTTTCCTTCTGTGCCCCTCGCTGCCCCATTGTCGTTGTGCCCGTGATTTTGTCTGCTTGTCTCCCCATTTTCCTTTCTGTGCCCCTCGCTGCCCCATTGTCGTTGTGCCCGTGATTTTGTCTGCCTTTCTCCCCTTTTTCCTTCTGTGCCCCTCGCTGCCCCATTGTCGTTGTGCCCGTGATTTTGTCTGCTTGTCTCCCCTTTTTCCTTCTGTGCCCCTCGCTGCCCCATTGTCGTTGTGCCCGTGATTTTGTCTGCCTTTCTCCCCTTTTTCCTTCTGTGCCCCTCGCTGCCCCATTGTCGTTGTGCCCGTGATTTTGTCTGCCTTTCTCCCCTTTTTCCTTCTGTGCCCCTCGCTGCCCCATTGTCGTTGTGCCCGTGATTTTGTCTGCTTGTCTCCCCATTTTCCTTTCTGTGCCCCTCGCTGCCCCATTGTCGTTGTGCCCGTGATTTTGTCTGCTTGTCTCCCCTTTTTCCTTCTGTGCCCCTCGCTGCCCCATTGTCGTTGTGCCCGTGATTTTGTCTGCTTTTCCCCCCATTTCCTTTCTGTGCCCCCGCTGCCTCTCGCCATTCCCGCCGCTGCGTCCCCTGCGGCCCCGCCCCCCTGACTGCCCATTCGCTGCCCCTCCCTCCCACCTCCCCATAAATGGCGGCCGAAGGCGCGCCTAAGGCTAAGCCCGTCTGCGCCCGTCCGCGACTGGACCGCGCCCAGCGCCAGAACCCCTGGATCCCACCGATGCAACACCACTCGACGGACCTACGACGCCGCCACACTCACCACACTCAATGCCGGCCGGAACCCTGCCTGCTACCGAGCCTCACCGAGACGCACCCACGGACCCTTCACCTGCCAAACCTGCCGATTCACCTGCCCCCGGACGTGCACCACCTCCGCCAAGCCGAGCACCAGCAGCAACCACCTGAAATGCATCCTGCTGAACACCCGCTCCGTCCACAGGCACGCCGTGGAACTCTGGGACCTGCTCGACGCAACAGCACCGGACATCGCCTTCCTCACCGAAATCTGGATGAACGCCTCCTCAGCGCCCGACATCGCCATAGCCATCCCGGACGGATACAAGGTCACCCGGAGGGACCGCGTCAACCAGACGGGAGGAGGCATCGCCATCGTACACAAGAACACCATCCGCATCTCGACTAACTCCGACGAGACCTTCACCGCCGCCGAACACCTACACTTCCAGATACACACCGACCCCAAGACCACCCTCCGAGGCACCCTCATCTACAGACCCCCGGGACCACGCACACTATTCAGCGAAGACATCGCAGACTTCATCAGCCCGCACGCCATGCCCTCCGCCGACTACATCCTCCTAGGGGACCTCAACTTCCACCTGGAGAACAACAACGACAGAAACACCACCGCCCTGCTGGACAACCTCGCCAACCTCGGACTCAAGCAACTGGTGAACACGCCCACCCACTACGCCGGCCACACGCTTGACCCCGTCTTCTCGTCCAGCAAGCACATCTCCTTCAGCCACGCCACCGGACTCCACTGGACCGACCACAGCTGCGTCCACTTCAGCTTCAGAAAGACTGCGACCCACCACCACCCGCAACAGGCTCCCCGCCGGAGCTTGAGCAAGATCACCGCCGAGCAGCTCACCGCCTCCCTCAGCCAGAACACACCCACCAACACAACGGACCCAAACGAAGCAGCCAGCAACCTCGCCAAGTGGCTGACCGCCTGCGCCGACGACCTCGCACCACTAAAAAACCCTCCCAGCAGACCCGGAAGCAAGAAAACCCCTTGGTTCACCAACGAACTCAAGGAATCCAAGAAGAACTGCCGCACTCTCGAGAAAACCTGGCGACTCGACCAGACCACAGACAACAGGACCGCCCTCAAGCACGCCACCCGCAAACACCACCAGCTGATCCGTGCCACCAAGAAGTCGGCACTCAAAGAACGACTGGACAACAACGCCCATGACAGCAAGGAACTTTTCAGCATCGTCAAAGAGTTCTCCAACCCCAGCGCCGGAAACAACGACATCACCCCCTCGCAAGACCTCTGCAACTCACTCTCCGCGTTCTTCCACCGCAAGATCACCGACATACATAACAGCTTCGACGCACAAACCACGCACCCTACCGCCGAACCAACGCCCGCCACCACCACCCTCTGCAACTGGACCCCGATCAGCACCGAAGACACCACCCGCACGATGAACTCCATCCACTCCGGATCACCAACCGACCCCTGCCCACACCACGTCTTCAACAAAGCCGACGCCACCATCGCACCCCATCTCCGGGACATCATCAACTCCTCCTTCCACACCGCCACCTTCCCGGAGAGCTGGAAGCACGCCGAGCTTACCGCCCTCCTGAAGAAACCAACGGCGGACCCCACCGACCTCAAGAACTACCGTCCCATCTCGCTCCTTCCGTTTCCGGCCAAAGTCATCGAGAAGACCGTCAACAGACAGCTTGCCGCCTTCCTCGAGACGAATGGATCCCTCGACCCCTCGCAGTCCGGGTTTCGGGCCAACCACAGCACCGAGACCGCCCTTATCGCAGCCACCGACGACATCAGAACCCTAACCGACAACGGGGAAACAGCTGCCCTCATCCTCTTGGACCTCTCCGCGGCGTTCGACACCGTCTGCCACCGCACCCTAGTGAAGCGCCTCAGCAACATCGGAATCCGAGAGAAAGCACTGGAATGGATCATCTCGTTCCTCGCCGGAAGAACCCAGAGAGTCCGCCTCCCCCGTTCAGATCCGAAGCCACCGAAGTCATCTGCGGCGTTCCACAAGGATCTTCACTCAGCCCAACCCTCTTCAACGTCTACATGAGCCCCCTCGCAGCCATCGCACGCCAACACAACCTCAACATCATCTCCTACGCCGACGACACCCAGCTGATCCTCTCCCTCACCAACGACCCCACCACCGCCAGAGCCAACCTACACGACGGGATGAGAGACGTCGCCGACTGGATGAGGAACAGCCGCCTTAAACTGAACTCAGACAAGACGGAAGTCCTCATCCTGGGCTCATCACCCTCCGCCTGGGACGACTCCTGGTGGCCCCCGGCCCTGGGCACCGCGCCCAAGCCAACGGACCACGCACGCAACCTGGGCTTCATCCTGGACTCCTCCCTGTCGATGACCAGACAAGTCAACGCCGTCTCATCTTCATGCTTCAACACCCTGCGCATGCTCCGCAAGATCTTCAGATGGATCCCCACTGAAACCAGGAAGACCGTCACCCAGGCACTCGTCACCAGCCGACTGGACTATGGGAACACCCTCTACGCCGGAACCACAGCCAAACTTCAAAAAGACTCCAGCGCATCCAGAACGCCTCCGCACGACTCATCCTGGACATCCCCCGACACAGCCACATCACCGGACACCTGAAAGACCTGCACTGGCTCCCCGTCAGCAAGAGAATCACGTTCAGACTCCTCACCCACGCACACAAGGCCCTCCACGACCTGGGCCCAAAGTACCTCAACGACCGCGTGACCTTCTACACGCCCACACGCCAGCTACGATCAACCAGCCACGCCCTCGCCACCGTACCACGCATCCGCAGAACCACCGCTGGAGGAAGATCCTTCTCCTACCTGGCAGCCAAGACCTGGAACTCCCTCCCCACTCACCTTCGGCGAACCCAGGACCATCTCTCCTTCAGGAAGCAGCTCAAGACCTGGCTGTTCGAGCAGTAACTTACCCCCTCCCCCAGCGCCTTGAGACCCTCCCGGGTGAGTAGCGCGCTCTATAAATGCCGTGATTGATTGATTGATTGATTGATCACTCCCGCTTCACACGACACATGTGTGTCTTCCACAGTTGTGCTACTCATTTGCGTTGACATCCAATGACAGTGGACTACATAGTCATGTCACGACTGCCGTGTACATCACACACTCTCATCATCTCCCATTCGTACTTGTGAAAGGAATCAGCAGAGACAGTTTCTTTCTTCAAACCATGTATTGTGACTTATGTCCTCTGTGATGCAGTATAGTGGACACTACTGGGAGCGGAATGCATGTGGAGGATATACTGTGCATGATTACACATAGCTAAGGGTGTAGGGGTACATGTGATTAGCTGTTGCATGTGGGATGTGTGCTTCAGAGTTACATCTGCTTGGCCGTTGCTGTGCTAATGTTCATTTGCAAATAGCTGCGGTGCTGCGGACTTTGACACAGACGGTATACATTTAGCCTACCAGACCGCTTGGCATCATGGGCACAGTCCATCTCAGTTCCATGTGACAGGTGTGCTGCTGTTGTTACTCATGCACGCGTGCGTGTGAGTTGACATCAGGGCATGGGCTTACGTGCATGCAACGGCGTCCCACTTGTTGTTGCCATATGGTGGCTACTGGACATGTCACAGTCACTGGGGTCGTGTTGTTGTTGTATGCACTTGTCGTCCATGCAAAGGTCCTGTTACGGGATTTCCGGGGAGGGGGAGAAGGGGTGCAGCTCTCACATACTCCAGCAGGGCGATTCCTGTCCACTGTGCGGTGCATATGTCCATGGGCGCAGGATCCATGTCATGGCATAGTTGTACGTGCAGTTCTGTCCATGTGGGTGCGATACACATATCCCATGCCACTGCCTCCCCCGATACATGCAGAGTTCCTGGATGTGATGGGGAACAGTGTGCATGTCCCGGACACATCCGATGTTATGGCAGTGTCGTTGATGGTGTGGTATCAGTTGCAGGTAGTTTGGTATGGCTGTTGTAGTGGTTACTGGCCAGTCCGTGCGGAAGCTAAGCATGGGTACAGTGTCGGACATCATGGCTCACTTGGGGGATTGCGTCGGGGTCCTACGAATTGACAGGTTGACAGGTATGCGATGGCTTCCTGCAGGGCTTCCATTTCATTGGTGGTATACATGTTTGCCAGCCAATGTAGCGGATGGTGGCTGTCACGGTGTTGTTCGTAAGTTGTCCCTTGTAGGAGCATGATGGGGCATGCTGGGTGACATTCGATGTAGCTGTGATCCATGATCCGTCGTGTGGAGGCACAGTGGTCCCATTGCAGTCTGGGCCCAATGATCGCCACATACGTCATGCCCTCATAGGCTGAACAGACCCTGTCGTGTGCGTCCAGAGGGTGGAATAGTGGTAGCAGGTCCGCCCTTGGACATGCCGGGTTGGAGAGGCACAACTCCACAGGATGGTGGAAGGGACACCTCCGACAGTAGAAGACGGGTATGACGCAGCTGAACAATGCGATGCGGTAAGTCAGTCAGTAACTTACGTTCAGCAGGGATAGGGGTTCGCATCCCAACATCTGTATCAGGTTGTGTTTGTACAGCTTGACCTGTCTGGCGTAGTTGGGTAGGTGTGTTGTAGGTGCTATTTTGCTGCGGGGCGATGTGGTGGTGTGCTCCGGCTGTGTGTGCAGTCTGCAGTGTGCAAGCTCCGAGGTTGCTGTGAGGTCTGTGATGGTCGTAGGGGGGCAGGACTTGTGTTCTGTTAGCTTGTGCGGAGGACACGGGCCCTCATCCCACGTGCTTCTCTGAATGTTCAAGGTCAGTGGTGTGTGACTCCTTCCAGATAACTTGCATGGGAACGGCATGGGGAGTTTTATAATTTTTCTTCCCCGTTCGGTATGTTCTTAGGTGATATGCGCTATCTGCCCTGTGGTCGGTTTCCTCTGCATGCCTGTGTTGCTCTTTTTTGGGACAATGGCTGGATTCTCCGGCTTGTTTCGTCGGGTTGTGGTTTCGGAGTTGGAATGGAAGGTCATTCAGTGCTGTCTGCTCTCCCGTGTGTGGGCGGCAGGCTGTGTTTCCGCTATGCGTTGGGCCTTGTGTGTGGGTGTCATTCTTGGGTCCACCTGTTGTCGGGCCCCGGGCTCTTTGGTGTTCCGTTTTGTATGTCTGGTTCATGGGTGCAGGGTGGTATGGGTGTTTCTGTGTGGTACTGGCGTACCTCTTCCCGACGGGGCCCATGTTCTGCTGGGTGGTGTTGCCGCCGCTGTGTGCTTCGCCATGTTTGTCACACAGGGGTGTGTCCTGATGTTGCGTGACTTCACTGACATGTGGGCGTCGGTTGTGTGACGTTGGGTGTGGTCCGTGAATTGGGCGTTGGGGACATGACTGTGGCAGGCCTGTCACGTGTCATGTGCGTTCTGGGTGTGGCTGGTGTGTGTGGTGCTTGGTTGTGTCCCTGTGTTGTTTGTGTGCGACGCAGACATGGCGTTATGGTTGGGCACTGAGTTGTGCGCATGTGTGGCTGCGTCATCGCCGCTGTGCTGCGGTGCCGTGACGGGGTCGTTGGTTCCTGGTCCCAGGTGGTGTGCCCATGATAGTTGCGAGATGTTGCAATTTGCCCTGTGTTGCATTTGTGGGTGCAGTGGTGGATGTGTCTTGTCCACGCAGGGGTGTTGGGGGGGGTGCCATGTCCTCCTTTTCCGCACTTGCACTGTGTGCGCTGTTTGCGTGCCCTTGTTGTGTGTGTGCCTATCTGCGTCTCCGCGGTGCGTTGCCTCCTTGGTGGTGCATCAGGTATAGCATGGGGAGGGCCTGCAGTGCTGGATTCATGCTCAGGGGGGTCGCCTCTTCGGTGTCTGTGCTCGGCGTTCGGGTTTCCGCCTCACTTTCACGTGCGGTGTCTCTTAGCCGTGGGAGCTGTTTGTTTGCGGCATCGTAATTTGTACGCCGGGCGGTACGTGATTTCGTCTGGCGGTGTGTCTCCATTGGGCTGCGCCGCTACGTGAGCGGGCGCACTTTGATTGCGGACGGCGTCGCTGGCTTGCCGGCGGTGTTTGGCTGCCTTTTCACATCGTAATTTGGCGGGCGTGTGGGCTGCGGCATGCGGGCGGTAACTGGTGGTTTTTGCATCCGCCAGCACGGCGGTAGTGCTTCCGCCCGCCATCGTAATGGGCCCCTAGGTTTTAGACAATGTTATCCCGCATTTATGATTCTTCAACAGTTAGAGGATTATTTTATTATTGTATCTGTTATTGCTTTTTTAAAAAGTGTTTTTAGGTCCCGAAAATCAATTGTGATGTGATTTAATTTATTTTAAAAAAAAATAAAAAAATTTAAGCTGGAACGATGGTTTTATATTTTTGATATATGAACTGTGCTTTTATGGTTAACTGTAATAGTCGGCGAATAAAGAACTTTTGATTGATTGATTTGGTCTGGTGGACAGAACGAAGATCTTTAGTCAACTCATACAAATAGTCCACAAGTAGGGGGTACTCTATCTCGGAAAAGCGCTTGGGTCTTGGGACGCCCCAGACGTTGACGGGCCGCCCGAAGACCACCTCATACGGGGACATCCCTGTTCTAGAATGCGCTGTTGCTCTGGTAGACAACAAAGCCAAAGGTAGAGCATCGGGCCATCGCAATCCTGTGCTTTCTTGAATCTTCGCTAACTTCAATTTGAGAGTACCATTTTACTTCTCAACCAGGCCTGCTGACTGGGGGTGGTTCGCTGCATGAAACGTCTGTCTAATATGCAAGCCTTTACACACCAATTCAATGACCTTTGAATTGAAGTGACTTCCGTTGTCACTCCAGATCACACGTGGTAATCCATAGCGCGGGAAGACCTCTTTTAAGAGCGCCTTCGCCATGGCCGTATTCTCCTTAGTGGGGTAAGCCTCAATCCATTTACTGAATGCGCAAATCTACTAGCACATATTTCAAGTTGTTAACTCGTTCCATTTCGATGAAATCCATCTGGAGAACCTCGAAAGGGAAGGAAGGCGGTGCAAAATTACCTGTGGGTGTAGGAGTACCTTTCCCAGGATTATGTTTCAGACAAATGATGCAGTGTTTCACCAAGTGTGTGGCTACCTTAGGGATATTATCATTTCGCCATACTGGGTCCAGTAGCTTACATATTCCTCTGGCACTAATGTGTGCTGGGCCGTGGGCCATGGTAACAACAGGGAGCACGTATGCATTGGGGATCACTGACAGAATATAGAATGCCAAAATATCGACCTGCCAAAATATCGTGGATAAAATATAGAATGCCAAAATATCCAATTCCTATCTACAAACAGGTAAGTACAAAAATATCGAATCCAAAATATTGTTGTAAATAATATAGGGGACCATTACGACCATCGCAACGGAGAAAGGGACCGCCCGCCACATGTGCGGCGGTCCCGCTATTCGAATTAGGATGCGCCCGCCACACTGGCGGGCGCATCCCCCATACTCAGCATTGTGGCGGGCGGTGCTCACAGCACCGCCCGCCACAATGCTGGAAATGCATGTTGTGCATTTGCATGCACAGGGTGACAGGCACCGCGCGGTGCCTGCCACCTTGTGCATTCAAATGCCATGTGCACCCCCCACCCCCCCCAACATCCTGGGGGCCCGCAACGGGCCCCCAAATGCGAATACCGCATGCCTTTTCATGGCGGTAATGCCGCCATGAACAGGCACCTCTCCGCCTACATCGTAATATGGATGGCGGTGTCTTGCAGACACCGCCACCATATAATGCCCCTTTTCCGCCGGTCGACGAGTCGACCGGCGGAGAAGCGGCGGACGGTTTTAATACTTAAATAACCTTAAAATTAATAAATAATTAATGTAAGTTATAAAAAAATAAACATACATTTTTATTTTTTAATACATATATATATTAACTTAATATTAATAAAAAATATTCAATATTTTTAGCGTAGGATAGCAGGAGGGTAAAATTTACTATTATCACTCCAGAGAGTGCAACAGTAGGGAAAGCGTTGGATAGCGGGAGGGTAAAAATTACTATTCCCACTCCAGTGAGTGCAACAGTAGGGAAAGCGTTGGATAGCGGGAGGGTAAAAATTACTATTCCCACTCCAGTAAGTGCAACAGTAGGGAAAGCATTGGATAGCGTAGGGGTAAAAATTACTATTCCCACTCCAGAGAGTGCAACAGTAAGGAAAGCGTTGGATAGCGTAGGGGTAAAAATGACTATTCCCACTCCAGTGAGTGCAACAGTAGGGAAAGCATTGGATAGCGTAGGGGTAAAAATTACTTTTCCCACTCCAGAGAGTGCAACAGTAGGGAAAGCGTTGGATAGCGGGAGGGTAAAAATTACTATTCCCACTCCAGTGAGTGCAACAGTAGGGAAAGCGTTGGATAGCGGGAGGGTAAAAATTACTATTCCCACTCCAGTGAGTGCAACAGTAGGGAAAGCGTTGGATAGCGGGAGGGTAAAAACTACTATTCCCACTCCAGTGAGTGCAACAGTAGGGAAAGTAATGATTTAATATTTAAATAAAAATAAATTAATTATCAATACCAATAAAAAATTAATTAAAATTAATTACCTATTACAAAATATTTGATGATTAATTAATTATAAATACCAATAAATATTATTTATTAAAAATTAATTACCTATTAATAATTTCAATACCAAAAATGTAACAAGTAATAAAAAAAATTACCAATTAATATTTAATTAACAATAAATTAATAATCAATACACAAAAATAATTTCATTAATTACTTAATTACAATTAAATTACTTCCCACCCTATTCCCCTATAAACCCACAACCCGCTCCGAATAATAAATTAATACAATTAACATAATTATCAATGTATCAATTAATAAAAATTAATTACCAATTAATAATTAATTAGCAATAAATTAATTATCAATACAAATAAATTTAAATAAATATTTACTTAATTACAATTAAAATACTTCCCACCCTATTCCCCTATAAACCCACAACCCGCCACAAAACTAAAACGCAAAATTAAATTAAAAATAATTAATAATTCCTAAAAATTAATATTTAATTTACTATAATTAAATTACTTCCCACCCTATTCCCCTATAAACCCACAACCCGCTCCGAATAATAAATTAATACAATTAACATAATTATCAATTTATCAATTAATAAAAATTAATCACCAATTAATAAAAATTAATTACCAATGAATAATTAATTAACAATAAATTAATTATCAATACAAATAAATTAAAATAAATATTTACTTAATTACAATTAAAATACTTCCCACCCTTTTCCCCTATAAACCCACAACCCGCTACAGAACTAAAACGCAAAATTAAATTAAAAATAATTAATAATTCCTAAAAATTAATATTTAATTTACTATAATTAAATTACTTCCCACCCTATTCCCCTATAAACCCACAACCCGCTACGGAATTAAATTACGCAAAAATTAAATAACATAAAATTCATTATTTAAAAAATTAAACATACATTACAAAAATAATTTACACTTTTAACACATATACTAACATAGAAAACACTTTAAAAAATTCGATATTATTAAAAATTCGATATATTTTAATGCCTATATTATGTACTTCGATATTTTGACAGTCGATATTACTTACCTGCATTTCGATATTTTTAACCACTATATTATGTCCATTCGATATTATGTCCATTCTATATTTTTACTTCGATATTCTATCCGTTCTATATTTTTACTTCGATATTTTGTCTAGTTACCATGCATTGGGCAGCAACCATCTCTGTTTCCCAGACAAATCAGTCCAACACCCATCCTCGTCCAAACGCCCTATCCTCTCCTCCCATTCTGCCAGTTCATCTACTGTCACCTCACTCTGTATTTCCCTGACATTGTCTAATGTGTCCTCGAACATTCCATTGTCCGGAACCCACCTAGCGGGACCTGCCACGAACATCTTTTTCATCTTCGATCTAGCTGTCTCCTTAGCTGTCTGATCTGCAAAAGCATTGCCCCTTCCAACATCGTCTGTTACTGCTTTGTGAGCGCTACATTTTATTATTGCCAATTTATGAGGAAGTGTCAGTGCTGTCAACAGTCTATGTATCAATGGACCATGCTGTATGCGCAACTCATGCGAGATCAAGAACCCTCTCTCTGCCCAGAGGCGCCCAAAATTATGGGCCACCCCAAAGGCATACTGGCTGTCGGTGTAGACATTGACAGTTAGTCCCTCACTCAACTCGCAAGCCCTAAGGAGGGGAACTAACTCTTCAGCCTGGGCCGATTGGTATGGGATACGGGATGTCTCAATTACAGTGTGTAACGTTGTGATTGCATAAGCTGCAGTGGTAGTGCCATCGGGTAGTTTGAAACAAGAGCCATCGACAAATAGTTCCCCTTGGGGGTCAGATAAGGGAACATCAGTCAGGTCTACCCATCCCTTCGTTTCTTCCTCAGTCCGAAATAAACAATCATGGACATCATTGTCCTTTTCTTCCGAAGGGAGGGGTAGTAACGTGGCTGGGTTCAGAGTAGCACATCTTTTGATGGTAATGTGCGGAGCAAACAAGGTTAACTCTTATCCAGTGAGACGCGCACTAGTAAGGTGCTGCGTCTTTGTCTTGTTCAAAAGCGTGTCCACAGCATGGGGTACCATTACTGTGAGATCAGTATCAAAGACGAACACTGCCGATTGTCTGATAGAAACTGCCACCGCCGCGGCAGCCCTCAGGCAGCTCGGGAGAGTTCTGGTGATGTTATCAAGAATAGCAGAGAAATACACGCAGGGTCTCTGCTTACCACCAAAACCCTGTGTTAGAACAGAAAGAGCGCAACCGTCCGCCTCATGTACATAAGGCACAAAAGGCTTCTGGTAATCAGGAGTACCAAGCACAGGAGCAGAACAAAGCACAACTTTTAATTGCTCAAAAGCTTGCTGGGATGCAGATGTCCAAGGGAAGGATTCATGCACGTCTTTAGTGGTCAGGTAAAGGAGCGGTTTTGTTAGTAGGGAATAATTAGGGATCCAGTGCCGACAATACGAAGTTATACCTATGAACGCGCGTACCTCGCATTGGGTCTTAGGAACAGGCATATTAGTAATAGCAGCTATGCTTTCAGGTGTTAGTCTGCGACCCTCCTTCGACAGTAGGTGACCTAAATAGGTGACCTCCTGTCGACAATATTGAAATTTCGAAAGTGACACCTTGTGTCCATGGTGTGCCAAATGTAACAACAATTTAACTGTGGCCTCTTCACAACCATCTTCAGTGTCTGAAGCCACCAGGAGGTCGTCAACGTACTGCAACAGCACATTACCAGGGAGAATGTCTAAACTTTTCTTGATCACAAACATTTTCCTTTCTTCCTCTCAGAAACCTTAATAACCGAACTGTTATCAACCTGTGGTACAGTAGTCTTGGCACATCTCTCAGACAGTTCTGCCTTCTTCACCAAGGCAATACATCCTTTAAAAAAGAATTCCTTTTGAAGGATACTCTTTATTGTATGACTTTGTTTTTTGCGAACACAACAATTTTATCTCGGATTCATCCATCATGCAAATTACTAAGTTTACATGTGCTGCCACTTTCTTGAGTGATGACACATAATCCTCAATGACTCATACCGCTCCTGTTTCCTTCCAAAAAAAGCTTGCCTCATGGCTGCCACACACACAGTAGGCGTAAAGTGGTCATCCAAGTATAAAATTTCATTTTTAAACACATCAAAGTCTCCTGCCCTGTCAGTTTTTTGCACTTGAATATAGATGCTAAGCCCCTCAAGACCCATAAAGGGCATAAGAATCATTTTCTTCCTCTCAGGGGATACACTACCATTGTCCTCTAATTTGGTGATATAGTTTAAAAACTGCTCCTTCTATTCCATCCATTTAATGCAAGGGTTCCACAAATTTGAAAGAAATTCTTTGGGGTACTCAAAGTTATGCCAACATTAGCACTATTAGAGGTACTTGCATCCATGGTATATTTAAAAAGTTTTCAGAGCAGAACAGCATCAATACAAACCTATAGATTCCAGTATGAAAAAAAAATCACTGTAAGTTGATGATCAATGTCAGTATAATACCTTCAATAATGCAAGATCTGTTGCCGGGGAGCAGTACCTCTAAAATCCATAATCATTCACAATGAAACACACAAATCGTGATTGCATGAATCAGTCAGATTCACACCAAGAATACCCCAAGATGGCGGCATGTAGGAGTTAGGCTTGCAGGACCTCACAAGAACGCCTAATGTGCACATATATTCTGAGAGAGAAATGACAGGCCTCTCTAGTCAGAGCGGGAGCGCAAAGGAATAATCCAGTGCAGCATCCGCTGTTCACATTTTAGGTGTGCACAGCACTATTTCAAATGATAACAAGGGCCGCACAAGAAGGGTTCAGCCGTTAGTGGAGACCACCAGGTAACGTAAGTTAAATAGAGCACACAACAAGCAAATCTAACCCGAGAAGTAAGTTACGATATGCTGTAAAAGTCAGTAAACCAGGGATACACTGAATAGTATAAAATTGGCAAGTACAATCCACATCCAATGTACAAAGCTTTCTGTTGGTTCAGGGGTTAACATGCTACTCATCGCCAACAATATGTACTGTCTCGCACTTTGAAGAAATAAATGCTCATACAAAGCAGCGCAGGAATGTTCCTTTATTCAGTCAACCCCAGAAGTACATCTAATGACAGCACGATAATGCCTTGCCAAGTATGTCCTACTAACATTCCAATCCCCATATACTCAGAACGTGGCTCAAGATAAATTCTACATATTAATTCACACTACCAAGAAAGCCCAATACTGCAGTTGACTTTGGCGGACATGTCCAGATTGTTGTCTACAATGATTCAGACATTTCTTGCTTGTAAGCTGAGTGCATACGTGGATCTAAGGTCTATAGGTCACCAGGTGGAGTCCCAAAGAGGGGTGTCTTTTCCAAAAACACCACCTCAGTCTTGTCTGTTGTCAGATTGAGGCAATTGGACTTCATCCAGATGGCCATTTCGGTCATGCATTTGGTGAAGTTTTTTCTGGTGTTGGGGGATTTGTCTGAGAGGACAGTATTGGATGTGTGTCAGCTATGTAAGAGAGGATTTTGATGTTGTGTGCCCACATGACGTCTGTCAGCAAGGTCACTTATATGCTGAAGAGTGTCGGACTGCATGAAGATCCCTGTGGGGCTCCGCATATGAGTTCCTGTGCTCTTGAAGAGTAGGGTAGCATGCTGATGGTTCAGGTTGTTTTGGTGAGGAACGTGCAGATTAATTTTAGGGCATGCACTTTAGTGCCCATTTCATGGAGTCATCTAATCTGGATGGGTTGAAAGATGGTGTTGAAGGCAGCAGATAGTCTATACTATAGGAGGTGTAGAAGATGGTTCCATGGCTCTGAAAAGGTAGCTGTATTATTGTATTATTGGAGGTGTAGAGGATAGGTCTGAGTTCCTCGCTGATGGGGGTTGATCCTTGTTGAAGTGTCTGGTTTTCATGACTGCTGTGGTTTCCTCCATGCTGATGCTGTCCTGTGTAGTTATTGAGCTGTCTTTGTTTGCTGCTTGGAGACTTCACACCTACACAGCGAGAGCTGGCTATTGTCCATGAAGTGCACCCACCTTGACAAAAGTTTGACTACAGGGGGTCACTCCCAATCTCTCGCTAGTTTTAGCATTGTAGTATATGAAACTCGAATACCGAGTGCGTGTTATACAGGGGAGCCCTCTGCTTGGAAGTAACGCATTCCAAGAATACCTAATTCAGGTTCAGAGGCCAACACACTTTAAGATCCAAAGGGTCCTGATGAATGCCAGTGTGACCCAACACTGAGTGCACGTATCAAACGGCAGAAACATGTCAACACTTTGGCAGTAAGGAGGGGTGAAGGAAGTCTTTATCTTCTCCTATCACCACCATCCTTCACGTTTTTAGACCTAGCCAGGGGGCCCTGGAATAAAATTTCGAGAGAGGACACTTCCGAGTTAGTTTTAAACTTCACTGCACTTTTCTTCGGTGATCCCAACTTTTATGTTTGTATTGTTTTCCCCTCCCCTTTGCTCCACCCCAGGCATTGGTCTGCGCAGGGGTGTACTGAAGCAAGCCCAATGATTAAGCATGTCACAATTCTGTAAGTGAGGGCAGTATTTTTTCACGAAGCACATGCCACAGCTGTAATGCATTTCCCTACTCCGTGTGTGTGATAGACTTCACACAAGGTTCAGGGGTTCTGGATGTGTGGTGAAATTCTTGTATTTAGTTCTGATCTTGCTGCAGAAGATGTTTGAGAGGTTGTCACACAGTTCTTGAGTTGGACTGATGTTACTAGTGGCTGCTGTGTTTGTGAAGTCCTTGAGGATTGAGAAGACTGTTGGAGTTGACATTGATGCATTAAGCTAGAGCCTTCCTCTTGGTTCCCCAGATTAGTTGGTGGTATCTCCTGAGGGCAGCTTTGTACTTGTCTTTCTCCACTTTCCTCTGTTATGTTCTCCCCTCTTCTCTAGTTGCTTTCAGTGTTGTTTGGACATTCTCTTCTTTGTACCAGCTGGCATGCATCCTCATTCTTGCTATGCAGTTTTGCATGCAGGGGGTCAGTGTGTTGGCACATTTGGTGATCTTTTTTTTGATGTGGCACTCTAGGTGGCCTGTGTGCTTTGGTTTGTTCCTATGGAGGGCGGGCACCCAGTCCATCTTGTCTCGGTTGCTCCATGTTAGAAATGGGGGTCTCTGGTTGGCAGAGGTAGGTACCTTTGTCCAAGTAGGGACCCTTCTTCCTAGTCAGGGTAAGGGGATACACTTCTAAAATAACCCCTGCTCACCCCCTTGGTAGCTTGGCACGAGCAGACAGGCTTATCTCAGAGGCAGTGTGTAAAGCATTTGTGCATGCATACAGTAACACAGTGTAAACACTACAAATGGACACCACACCAATTTAGAAAAATAAGCAACCTGTATCTAAACCAACAAGACCAAAAACAACAAAAACCCAACATACAATACTCTTAAAAATAGTTACTGTGCAAAATAACCTTTAAATTGCAGGAAAAACATGAAAATATAGTTCCTCTGACTCTGTAGCTCTGCCTGGGGCTACTGCGATACTGAATACAACAGAGTCTAACAATTCCAGCCAACCGCGTCGATACGGGTTAGCAAAAGCGTCGACAGACTCAGAGACAGTACTTTTTGTTGTTGCAGCCGACACGATGGTACGAGCTGGTCCGGGGCAACCGTCGAGGTTGCGATGTGAGATGGAAGCATTGCAGCGTGCGGTGTCCTCATGGCTTGGTGTAGGCAGCGGCTCATTGACGGAGTCAGTGAGACCAAGGCTTGCATTGCAGGGTGAGAAGGTGCTCGATGTGGTGCTGGCAGGTCACGATGCGGCGACGGAGCCAGTCGGTGTTCGAGTTGGGCAGTGACAGAGTCGATGACGTCGGTGCTGCGTGTAGCAAAGCGGTGTGGAGTGCGGTGCCCACAGGACGTGGTGCAAGCAGCGGCTCGATGACGGAGTCGGTGAGACCAGGGTTGCATTGCGAAACGAGGCGGTGCTCTCTATGGTGCCTTCAGTACACGGAATCCTGTGACGGACTCAGTGACAGAGTCGGTTACCCTTTTCTACCCCAGGCAATTGAATCCAGCGGTTCCAGAGACGGTGCCCAGAAGCTTGGTGAGGTCTTTGATGTTCCTGAGACCTCATGAACAGGGGGCAAGCTCCACTTCAAGCCCTTGGCGATCTTCCTCAAGCAGGGGACCCAGCACACAGCAAAGTCCTTTTCTCCTTTCCTTGGCAGCAAGTAGCCACCGCAGGCCAACCCCAGACAGCAAACTAAATCTGGGCGGTGAACTCTGCTCCGCTCACGGAGTTTGCGGAATTTCCGGCACTCCGCATTATGCGAAGCTCGCGGAGGTCCGAAAAACTCCGCTTCTCGATGCGGAGCAGGTTTTTTTTCCTTGCTCGCATTCGCCAACGTTAAGTTGGCGAGCGCGAGCGAGGAAAATCCACCTCCCGGCGAGATTTTTCCTCGTTCGCGATCGTCAACTTCAAGTTGGCGAGCGCGAACGTGGAAAATCAACCTCCCGCAAGATTTCTCAACGCGGGCGGTCAGATTTCTCATTGCGAGTGGTCACGTATGCTTGTGACCGCTCGCGTTGAGAAACCGTCCATTCACGTTGAGAAAAGCTGCCGCTCGAGTTAAAATCTACTCGAGAGGCAGAAAGAAAGCAGCGCCCGCTTGCGCTGTGCATGGTGCCGTTCGCGATGATTGCACAGTGCGGACAAGCACCTGGCTCTGAAAATCACAGCGAACTGGCATTTATCTAACGCACTCATCTGCTTGCGGAGCTTCGCGTAGTGCTGCAGAGTTTTTTTGCGCTTCGCGGAGTTCCGTGTAGCAGAACTCCGCGAACTACACCCAGGCTTACAGCAAACAGCACAGGGGCAGTATTCCTCCTCAGCTTCTCCGGCTCTTCTCCTTGGCAAACGTTCCTCTCGATTCCCAGAAGTGATCTAAAGTTCTGGGGTCTGGACCCCCAATTTTTATACTACAAAATCCTTTGTTCTATGGTGGCAGAGAAGCCCTGTGCTTGGTCAAAACTGGTTCTGTCTTCTCTGGTGCAGCTTCCTGGCAGGAGGTAGAGACAGCATTGTACTTGGCAGACCAGGCCTATTCATGTGAAAGGAAATCTCCTCCCCCTGCTCTAAATGCAGCCCAGGTCTATTCAGCCCAGCCCTGACTTATCAGGCTCTCTGGAGCCACTGCTCCTCACCAGCCCCTGTCATCCAAAAGCCAGACATGCAATACACAAACCAGGCAGAGGCATACTGGATGGCTAAGCAAGAAAACACCTACTTTCTAAAAGTGGTATTTTCAAACACAGCATGTAAAAATCACCCTCACTAAAAGATGTATTTTAACATTCTGAGTTCAGGCACATCAAACTTTATTTTCCTACCTTGTTCCCAGGGGTAGTTATGTTTATAAGATGTTATATACAAACTCCCCATTCTAATCTATGAGAAAAGGTAGCCTTGTAGTAGTGAAAAACGAAATTGACTGTATTTCACTATCAGGACATGCCACACACACCCTGGCATTCCTACCTTTCACATACAGTGCACCCTGCCCACAGGGGTACCTTGGGCCTACCGTAGGTGTGACTAACATCTAAGAAAAGGGAAGGTTAGGGCCTGGCAAGTGGGTACACTTGCCAAGTCGACATGGCAGTACTGGACTGCACACAGGCTCTGCAATGGTAGGCCAGAGTTACATTTACAGGCTGCTTATGTGGTGGCACAATCAGTGCTGCAGCCCACTAGCGGCATTTGATTTACAGGCCCTGGGCACACACAGTGCACTGTATTAGGGACGGACTAGTAAATCACATCAGCCAATCATGAAAACACCAATCCATAACAACAATTTACAAAGGGAGTGTTAGACCTGGCATCCTTGGCGTGGGTCTCCCTTCCATTTTTTTATGATGCCTCCTATGTTACCGATCCGTTTTTGCTGGTGTTTGATGCTTTGGGCACTGTGCCACTGCTATCCAGTGCCACAGTGCAAGTGCTCCCTAGGATAAATTGTGTTATGTATTAGTGACTCCATGATTGGATGATTGGTTTACTTGTCAGTCCCTAGTACAGTGCACTGAGTGTGCCCAGGGCTTGTAAATCCAATACCGCTGGTGGGCTCGCAGCACTGGTTGTGCCACCCACAGAAGCGGCTTGTAAAATGTCCCTCAGGCCTGCCATTGCAGAGCCTGTGTGCAGCCTAGGGCTGCTGTGTCGACTTGGTGAGTACACCCACTTACCAGTCCCTAAACCTTCCCTTTACTGCATGTTGGTCACCCCTAAAGTAGGCCCTAGGGCAGGGTGCATTGTAAGTATAAGGTAGGACATGCCCTGGTGTGTGTGGCATGTCCTAATAGTGAATTACAGCCATTTTCGTTTTTCACTATTGCAAGGCTACCTGCTCCCCATAGGCCAGAATGGGCAGACTGACTATTACACCTTATAGTCAGAACTGACCCAGGGAACATGGTAGAAAAACGAATTTAGTATGCCTGAACTCAGAATGATAAAATACATCTTTTAGTAAAGTTGGTTTTAACATTCTGGGGCCGATTCCGATCTCGGCCGGTAGGGCTCCGAATCGGATTCGGCTTTACCGGATCCGATTCGGAGCCCTGTTTCCCGACCGAACCGTACGCGGGTCCGGCCGAGCGAGTACGATGCGAAATCGCCGACCGACTCGTCCGGGCGTCCCGACCGCTCCGACCGACTCGCTCCCGGCTCGAACCGCTCCGACCGACTCGCTCGGACTCGACTCGCACCGCGCAATGGAGACGTTTCCCGGCCGGGTAAGTACGATGCGCGCCGCGAGCAGTCCGACCGAGCCGCGCACTCCGGCTCGTAAGAGCTGTCGGAGCCGTACTTTGGGGGTCCGTGTCGGACCCCCTGTACGCGTAGCCGCGCGAGTCGCACACAGGGGGACCCATGGGTCCCCCTACCTGTGCTTGTACGGCGCGAATCGCTTCGCCGCGTACCCGCTGTAGGGGCGCCCTTGTCCGACTCGCACCCATTGAGTCAATGGGAGCCCGCGTACGCGTTGTACGACCGGCTCCCATTGACATCAATGGGAGTCCGACCGACTCGAGTCCGATAACATACGGACGCATCGTACTCGTTCGGTCGGACTGCACGGGTCCGATTCGGTCGGAAATCTCTCCGGGTCCGGCTCGGTCGGAGAAATTTCCGGCCCGAATCGGAATCGATCCCTCTGTGTTTGAAAATACCACTTTTAGAAAGTAGGTATTTTGTTGCCTAAACTTCCAAGCCTGCCTCTGCTAGGTTGTGTATTCCTTGTCTGGAGATTGAGTGACAGGGGCTGGGGGTGGCTACAGGAGACAGGGTGAGTCAGCACAGGGCTGAATAGAAAGATCTGCATCCAGAGTGGAGGGAGGAGTTGCACCTGGGTCTGAATAGGGCTGTGCCTGCCTTCCACAATGCTGGCTCCACCCCCTGCCGGGCAGCTGAGCACTCTGCCCCACATTCTGAAAGGAAAGAAGGAGTCAGAAAAACAAAGTGCTCCAGGACTGACCAGAACTGGTTTTGGACTAGGCAGAGGCCTCTCTGCCTTCAGAGAACAAAGAGAAACTGGGTATAAAAAGGGGACCCAGACCCCTAGGAAATTAGATCACTTTGGGAAAACAAGAAGAAACCTTTGCTGAGGCGAGGAACTAGAAGAAACTGAGGAGAGGACTATCCCTAAGCTAGAGGGATCTGCCTGCAGTGGTTGCCTGACTGCCAAAGGAAGGAGAAAGGACTTTGTGTGCACTTTTATTCAACTTGTAAAGTATCTCCAAGGGCTTGAGAAAAGAGCTTGCCTCCTGCTGAAGTCTCAGGGACAACAGACTTCAACCACCAGCTCCCCAAGAATCCTTTGGAAGTGCCTGCTGCTGTTTTGGGCCTTCTGAAGGGACTGCGTGTCGCAAGGAGCTGGAAGCGCGACTCAAGAGGAAGAAGCGTGTCGCCGTCGCTGCTGCTGCCGTCGCAACTCCGAAGGAGGGTGTCGCCGCTGTAGCTGTCGCATTGCACCGCATCAAGAGAAGAGTCTCGCATCGAGGAAGAAGCGTGTCGCCGTCGCAGCCGCTGCCGTCGCAACTCCGAAGGAGGGTGTCGCCGCTGTAGCTGTCGCATTGCACCGCATCAAGAGAAGCGCCTCGCATCCACGGAGAAGCGTGCCGCCGTCGGAGCTGCTGCCGTCGCATCACGAAACAAGGGTGTCGCCGCTGCAGTTGTCGCATCGAGCGGAAGCGTCTCGCAACGTGGGAGAAGAGTATCGCAGCCGAAGCTGTGGCCGTCGCCTCGCTGAACAAGGGTGTCGCCGCTGCAGTTGACGCATCGAATCGAGACTTCTCGCAACCTCGGAGAAGCGTGCCGCATCAGGAAGAACTTGACGTCTTTATTTCTTTGCACCAGAACTTTGTCGCATTTCCATCGCTGCAACATTGCTTGTTGTGGAAGCGTCCCGCATCGTAAGGTACATTGACTTAAAGTGTCGCATCTTAAGAACTGAACTGAACTAAGCTAAAACTACCATTTTTTAGTACAGTATTGTGGATTTTTGTCGTTTATGGTCTTGTGTTAAAACTATATAAAGAATACTTATTTTTGATATAAACCTTGTGTGGTGTCCATCTGTAGTGTGTCACTAGATTACTGTATGTGTTCACAAATGCTTTACACACTGCCTCTGAGATAAGCCTGTCTGCTCGTGCCAAGCTACCAAGGGGGTGAGCAGGGGTTATTTTAGGAGTGTACCCCTTTACCCTGACTAGAGGCGAGGGTCCCTATTTGTCACAAGTACCTACCTGTGCCAACTAGAGACCCCCAATTCTAACATTGGTGGTCAGCGGTGGGGATTCTGGACTTGCATTTGTGACTCATGTACAGTGATTGGTGAACACTACTAGTGAGTGCAGACCAAAACGCGACCACATACTGTTGGTAGATTTTTTTCTGGGACTTTCCATTTTCTGCCAAGTTTAACCATCATGGAAGACACAGCATCCATAGCATCTGTTGATTTTGAGTGGGAGGAGGAGAAACTGGAAAGCTACAAAGTGAAGCAGCTGAAGCACTTCTGCAAAAAATTTAATGTTGTAATTACCGGGCTCACCAAGAGGGATGAGTTCTACAAGGCGCTGAGGGCCTGGGTAGAAGCAAGGAAAACCCCTGAGATTGAGGAAGGGGATAATAATGCAGATGTGCAGCTGGAAGGGCCATTGGGTCCAGGGGAAAGGAAAGCACCTTCCCTAGTAGGTAGCAGTGTTTCTGCCAAAGGCCTGTCCCCAGAAGAGCTGGAGGATAGGGAGAGAAATAGGATGCATGAGTTGGAGCTGGCCAAAATGAGTGGGCAATTGGAGATTAGGAAAATGGCCCTGGAAGAAAAGAAGATGCAGCTTGAGCATGATAGAAGTTTGAGGGAGTTGGATTTGAAAGCTAGGAGCTTAGAAATTACTCCCTCTGGTGGCAGCACACCGTCAATGCCTGTGGAATCTAGAGTGTATATTCCTAAAGATGTGTTTTTTTTTTTAAATGATGACATTGGGCAGTGGTTCAAGGCCTATGAGGTAGCCATGTCTTCCCACCGGGTCCCTGAGAAGGATTGGGGAGCGGGGTTGTGGGGACGGTTCCTTAGTGAGGGGCGGGACACACTGCTAGATTTGCCTTCTGATGTCCATAATTCATATCACCACATGAAGGGTGCTTTAATGGCTAGGTATGGTTTAACTCCTGAATTGTATAGGCAGAGGTTCAGGGGTTGCACGAAGATAGAGAACAGTACCTGGGTTGAATATGTCACTTTTTTCTGCAGAGCATTGGATGGTTGGGTGAAGGGTAGCAAAGTTGATGATTTTCAGGGGCTCCTTGATTTGATTGCATGGGAGCACTTGTCAAGTAACTGTTTTCCAGAGCTACGCCAGCACCTGATAGATAGCAAGCTGACTATCCCTAGGAAGCTTGCTGAGGAGGCGGACCGCTGGGTCAGTACCAGGGTCCACAAGGGTCACGTGGGAGACTCAGCCAAGGGTGGGCAGGGTCCCCAGCAGAAGAGTGGGGGGACAAGGGTAAACAGAGGGAGTTCCAAAGAAGGCCCCAAAGTAGTCCCCAAGGGAACCAAGGGAAAGGTTCCCAGCCTCCCCCAGAAACCCTCAGGGGCCCCGACAGGTCCACCTGTTCAAAGGGGACCCCTGAGATGCTACAAATGTGGGGACCTGGGTCATATAGCGAGTGATCCCAGGTGCCGCCAGTTTGGAAAGACCGCACCCCCTGGTGCAGCCCCCGGCAGATGGCTAGTGTAGCCCTGGGGGAGGAGATGGAGGCCCCAGAGGGGTGGGGTCCCGCACAGATGTCCCTTGTCTCATTAGGAGACTGTGAGATGGTCCCCAAGACCCAGCTGCCTGATAACACTAAGAAATACAGGCAGTGGATGACCATCAATGGCCATAGGGTGGAGGCTCTTAGAGATACAGGAGCCAGTGTGACAGCTGTCAAGTGTCACCTGGTGTCTCACGAGCAGGTTGTCCCCCATGCATTCTATCCAGTTGTTGCCGCTGACAACACAGAGAGTCACTGCAAAGTGGCTCAGGTTCCCTTTGAGTGGGGGGTCTCTGGTACTCTTCAAGTAGCTGTGAGGCCCGCCATGCCTGTTGACTGTTTGTTAGGGAACGACTTGGAGAGCTCACCTTGGGCAAAGGTGGAGCGAAGTGCTCATTTGGAGATGTTGGGTTTGCCTGACTGGGCGTGTGTGACCACCCGGTCCATGGCAGCAAGTAAAGGTGCTCAAGAGGACCTGGAGCCTGAGAGGGAGGCCCAGGTACCTGCCGTCACGAGAAGAGGCAGGGGCGTGGGAAACCGGCCCCCGAAGTTCCCACGGTCCAGGAGGAGGCAGACCTTGAGGGGGATGCCCTGGAGCCTACAGGGGAACAGGTAGCTGAACTGGGGGACCTGCCTGAGCTGACCCATTGGCAGCAAGAAGGAGGACCCTCCAGGGAAGAATTCTGCAAGGAGCAGAAAGAATGCCCTTCTCTGGTGGGTCTGCGGCAACAGGCTGCAGACCAGGCAACAGGTGATCAGTCTGGGTCACATTGGGTCTATTGGGAGAATGATCTCCTGTATACGGAGCCTAAGGTTGCTGAGCCTGGGTCAGCCCGTGTGCTGGTGGTACCCCAGTGCTTCAGAGCCTTCCTACTGGGGCTGGCTCATGATGTTCCATTGGCAGGACATTTGGGGCAGGACAAGACCTTTGAGAGGCTTGTCACCCACTTTTATTGGCCCCAAATGCGCAGGAGTTCAGACACTCACTGCAGGACATGTCAGACTTGCCAGGCAAGTGGAAAGAGTGGGAGGAAGCGCAAGGCTCCTCTCCAGCCATTCCCTGTAGTCAGCACCCCCTTTGAACGGGTGGGTATTGACATTGTGGGGCCACTGGACCCCAAGACAGCCATGGGCAACAGGTTCATCCTGGTCTTGGTGGACCATGCCACCCGGTACCCGGAAGCCATACCTCTGAGGACAGTGACGGCCCCCGTGGTGGGACGAGCACTGATGGGAATTTTCTCCCGAGTGGGATTCCCTAGCGAGGTAGTGTCTGACCGGGGACCAACTTCATTTCCAAGTATATGAAGTCCCTGTGGCAGGAGTGTGGGGTAACCTACAAGTTTACCACTCCTTACCACCCCCAAGGAAATGGATTGGTTGAAAGGTTCAACCGAACCCTCAAAGGCATGATTATGGGTCTTGAGGAACCTATGAGGCGTAAGTGGGACGTCCTCTTACCATGCCTGCTCTTTGCTTACCGTGAGGTGCCACAGAAATCTCTAGGGTTCAGTCCCTTTGAGCTTCTCTATGGACACCCAGTAAGAGGACCTCTAAGTTTGGTCAAAGAAGGCTGGGAGCAATCTCCCAGGAAACCTCCCCAGGATGTATACAGTTACATGCTGGCCTTTAGGAACCAAACTAGGCGTTTCAGGCAACTCGCTGAGGCGAATCTGGAAGCCAGCCAGGAGGAGATGAAGCGGTGGTACGACCAGAATGCCACTCTGGTAGAGCTTCAGCCTGGTCAGAAAGTGTGGGTCATGGCCCCAGTGGAGCCCTGCGCGCTCCAGGATAAGTGGACCGGACCCTTTGAGGTTGTAGAGCGCAAAAGTCCGGTTACCTACTTGGTGGACTTGCGGTCTCCCAGGAACCCTTTGAGGGTCCTGCATGTCAACCGCCTGAAGCCCCACTTGGAGAGGTCCCAAGTGGGCATGCTCTTAGCGACAGATGCTGGGATGGAGGAGGAGACTGAGCCTCTTCCTGACCTCCTGTCAGCAACAGAGCAAGATGGGTCAGTGGATGGTGTCAACCTCTCTTCCACCCTGACCCCTGAGCAACAGAATGACTGCCGCCAGTTGCTGGGACAGTTCTCTGATCTGTTCTCCCTGGTTCCCGGTGTCACAGATTGGTGCATCCATGATGTGGACACTGGGGACAGTACGCCTGTGAAGCACAAATCTTACAGGGTGACTGACAGGGTGAGAGCTTGCATCAAGGAGGAGGTCTCCAAAATGCTTGCGTTAGGGGTGATTGAGTCCTCTAACAGTCCTTGGGCCAGCCCAGTGGTCTTGGTCCCAAAGGCTGCCGCACCGGGTGCCACACCAGAACTCCGGTTCTGTGTGGACTACCGAGGACTCAATTCAGTCACCAGGACTGACGCGCACCCCATCCCCAGAGCTGATGAGCTCATAGATCGGCTAGGGGCTGCACGGTACCTCAGCACGTTTGACTTAACGTCTGGGTACTGGCAGATCGCCTTGACTGATGGGGCAAGAGAGAGGTCAGCATTCTCCACCCCAGATGGGCACTACCAGTTCCGGGTGATGCCCTTTGGGATGAAGAATGCCCCTGCCACCTTCCAGAGGTTGGTCAACCAGGTGTTGGCTGGACTGGACTCGTTCAGTGCCGCCTACCTGGATGACATCGCGGTGTTCAGCGCCAGTTGGGAAGAACATCTGCGCCACCTCTGGGAAGTGTTGATGGCGCTGCGGAGGGCAGGCCTCACGATCAAGGCGAGTAAGTGCCAGATCGGGCAGGGTTCCGTGGTGTACTTGGGACACCAAGTGGGGAGCGGCCAGGTGGCGCCCTACAACCCAAAATTGAAACCATCCTGAATTGGGAACCCCCAAAACCCAGACAGAGGTGAGAGCCTTCTTAGGACTCACGGGTTACTACAGGAGGTTTGTCAAGGGGTATGGCAGCATCGTTGCACCCCTGACAGAGCTGACTTCCAAGAAGCAGCCCAGGAAAGTGATTTGGACTGACACCTGTCAGAAAGCTTTTGAGGCCCTGAAAGCTGCCATGTGCACGGCGCACGTGCTCCTGGCACCCAACTTCTCCAAAGAGTTCGTAGTACAAACAGACGCTTCAGAGCATGGTGTGGGGGCTGTTCTGTCACAGATGAATGAGGAGGGCCTAGATCAACCCGTAGCCTTCATCAGTAGGAGGTTACTACCACGGGAACAGAGGTGGAGTGCTATTGAGCGTGAGGCATTTGCTGTGGTCTGGGCACTGAAGAAGCTGAGACCATACCTGTTTGGGACTCACTTCCGGGTTCAGACAGACCACAGGCCCCTCAGATGGTTGATGCAGATGAGGGGTGAGAATCCAAAGCTGTTGAGGTGGTCCATTTCCCTACAGGGTATGGATTTCACGGTGGAACACCGCCCTGGTACAGAACACGCCAATGCTGATGGTCTGTCCAGATTTTTCCGCCTTAGTGAAGAGAGCTCCCCTGAGGTAGGGTAGTTCTCCCCACATTTCAGCTGGAGGGGACACGTGTTAGACCTGGCATCCTTGGCGTGGGTCTCCCTTCCATTTTTTTATGATGCCTCCTATGTTACCGATCCTTTTTTGCTGGTGTTTGATGCTTTGGGCACTGTGCCACTGCTATCCAGTGCCACAGTGCAAGTGCTCCCTAGGATAAATTGTGTTATGTATTAGTGACTCCATGATTGGATGATTGGTTTACTTGTCAGTCCCTAGTACAGTGCACTGAGTGTGCCCAGGGCTTGTAAATCCAATACCGCTGGTGGGCTCGCAGCACTGGTTGTGCCACCCACAGAAGCGGCTTGTAAAATGTGCCTCAGGCCTGCCATTGCAGAGCCTGTGTGCAGCCTAGGGCTGCTGTGTCGACTTGGTGAGTACACCCACTTACCAGTCCCTAAACCTTCCCTTTACTGCATGTTGGTCACCCCTAAAGTAGGCCCTAGGGCAGGGTGCATTGTAAGTATAAGGTAGGACATGCCCTGGTGTGTGTGGCATGTCCTAATAGTGAATTACAGCCATTTTCGTTTTCACTATTGCAAGGCTACCTGCTCCCCATAGGCCAGAATGGGCAGACTGACTATTACACCTTATAGTCAGAACTGACCCAGGGAACATGGTAGAAAAACGAATTTAGTATGCCTGAACTCAGAATGATAAAATACATCTTTTAGTAAAGTTGGTTTTAACATTCTGTGTTTGAAAATACCACTTTTAGAAAGTAGGTATTTTCTTGCCTAAACTTCCAAGCCTGCCTCTGCTAGGTTGTGTATTCCTTGTCTGGAGATTGAGTGACAGGGGCTGGGGGTGGCTACAGGAGACAGGGTGAGTCAGCACAGGGCTGAATAGAAAGATCTGCATCCAGAGTGGAGGGAGGAGTTGCACCTGGGTCTGAATAGGGCTGTGCCTGCCTTCCACAATGCTGGCTCCACCCCCTGCCGGGCGGCTGAGCACTCTGCCCCACATTCTGAAAGGAAAGAAGGAGTCAGAAAAACAAAGTGCTCCAGGACTGACCAGAACTGGTTTTGGACTAGGCAGAGGCCTCTCTGCCTTCAGAGAACAAAGAGAAACTGGGTATAAAAAGGGGACCCAGACCCCTAGGAAATTAGATCACTTTGGGAAAACAAGAAGAAACCTTTGCTGAGGAGAGGAACCAGAAGAAACTGAGGAGAGGACTATCCCTAAGCTAGAGGGATCTGCCTGCAGTGGTTGCCTGACTGCCAAAGGAAGGAGAAAGGACTTTGTGTGCACTTTTATTCAACTTGTAAAGTATCTCCAAGGGCTTGAGAAAAGAGCTTGCCTCCTGCTGAAGTCTCAGGGACAACAGACTTCAACCACCAGCTCCCCAAGAATCCTTTGGAAGTGCCTGCTGCTGTTTTGGGCCTTCTGAAGGGACTGCGAGTCGCAAGGAGCTGGAAGCGCGACTCAAGAGGAAGAAGCGTGTCGCCGTCGCTGCTGCTGCCGTCGCAACTCCGAAGGAGGGTGTCGCCGCTGTAGCTGTCGCATTGCACCGCATCAAGAGAAGAGTCTCGCATCGAGGAAGAAGCGTGTCGCCGTCGCAGCCGCTGCCGTCGCAACTCCGAAGGAGGGTGTCGCCGCTGTAGCTGTCGCATTGCACCGCATCAAGAGAAGCGCCTCGCATCCACGGAGAAGCGTGCCGCCGTCGGAGCTGCTGCCGTCGCATCACGAAACAAGGGTGTCGCTGCTGCAGTTGTCGCATCGAGCGGAAGCGTCTCGCAACGTGGGAGAAGAGTGTCGCAGGCGAAGCTGTGGCCATCGCCTCGCTGAACAAGGGTGTCGCCGCTGCAGTTGACGCATCGAATCGAGACTTCTCGCAACCTCGGAGAAGCGTGCTGCATCAGGAAGAACTTGACGTCTTTATTTCTTTGCACCAGAACTTTGTCGCATTTCCATCGCTGCAACATTGCTTGTTGTGGAAGCGTCCCGCATCGTAAGGTACATTGACTTAAAGTGTCGCATCTTAAGAACTGAACTGAACTAAGCTAAAACTACCATTTTTTAGTACAGTATTGTGGATTTTTGTCGTTTATGGTCTTGTGTTAAAACTATATAAAGAATACTTATTTTTGATATAAACCTTGTGTGGTGTCCATCTGTAGTGTGTCACTAGATTACTGTATGTGTTCACAAATGCTTTACACACTGCCTCTGAGATAAGCCTGTCTGCTCGTGCCAAGCTACCAAGGGGGTGAGCAGGGGTTATTTTAGGAGTGTACCCCTTTACCCTGACTAGAGGCGAGGGTCCCTATTTGTCACAAGTACCTACCTGTGCCAACTAGAGACCCACAATTCTAACAGGGAGCACTTGCACTTTGGCACTGAACAGCAGTGGCGAAGTGCCGAAAGTATGTAGACCAGCAAAAACAGAGTCCAACACACAGGCAAAGGCAAGAAATGCAGGGGAGACCCACGCCAATGGTGCCAGGTCTAACACTCCAGTACTGGTTCGCTGTAGTTATCATGGAGGAAATTTCTGGTGTGGTCTGGCCAGGTGAAGTGGTTGGGTGTGTTGGCCATGATGCTGTTGAAAGATGTAAAGACGGTGTCCAGGTTGTGCCTGGCAGCGTTGGAGGGGTGTGTGATGCATTGGGTTAGTCTGAGCTTTTCCAGACTGTCTAGGACTGCAGCTGTATTTGGGTTGGTCCAGTCTCCTAGGTGGATATTGATGTCTTCAAGGAAGATGAATGCACTTGAGTTGAGGACTAGTGGGGCAACAAAGTCTGTGATGTTGCTTATACAGTTGACTCGGGCCTGGGGTTCAGCATATCAGGGCTCTGCCGTAGGGTGAAGATGGCTGTGATTTTCACTTCTGCACTTTAAAGTTGAGTTGTTCCATCTAGTTTGTCCCTGTTTCTGTGCAGCTCAAAGTGTGTTTCAAGACAAAACCGATTCATACTCCAGGTCTGTTTTGGTGGTCTGGCTTGATGAATTTGAACTTCTGGAGCGTCATCAGGACCCTGCAACAAAGGTGCCCGATTTCGAAAAGACTTCGCCAGACACACCTCTGGGGTTGGATAGAAGGTAAAATGTTGACTGGGATAAATCTGCTCAGTCTATCTGACCCACACTTCATTACAGTCAAGCTGAAATACCACCTATTTTCCATTAAATGGTGAACAGTGACTACTGATTGGCATTGTAGGTTTTCTTGGCACATTTGTCTTAGAATTACATTTTCTCTATTTCTCTACATTTATTTTGTTGTGTTTTAAATTTTTAACTATTTTACAACTGCTAAATACTTTACGCATTTTCCTAAAATAAGATTGCTCTGTGATATAGCTACCAGAGGGTTGGGCCCATGTTTAATTATTAAACTGTCTTTCACCCTAACAAGTTTGTTGCTTTACTCCTTTTGGAGGAAGAATATTCCCCCTTGAAGGATCGCCACCTTGATGTCGTTAAGGGCCACATTTACTTAGGTTTCAATTTGTGAATTCCTAATAGCGAATTTTTGCTATCCGCTATTGGGAAATCGCAAACACCTATGTACTAATGTGTCTCACACATTTAGCGATTCCTAATGGGGTCGCAATTGACCTACCTCATTAATGTTGATAAGATATGTTGCAATTTGCTGCCAATTGGGAATCGCTAAAAACACAGGGATGGTGGCATGCTGTGGACAGAAGACCACCATGTCTGTGTTTGCTTTTAAATATAGCAACGTTATTGTTTTAACATGCAGCCCGTTTTCCTTAAAGGAAAACCGGATTTGTTTCAAAATGAAGAAAGAAACATTTCAGTTTAATTTTTTAAGAGTAGGCAGTGGTCCCTGGGTCATACAGTAAAATGTAAATGTTTGGTACCGCATTTTGGTTGCAAAACATTTGTAAATAGCACTGCGAGTCGCGATTAGGAAGGGACGCCGTTAACACGCCCCTTCCTAATACTGAATGACTAACCCATTTACCGAATAGCAAAATGGATTTGGTACATAGGAAAATGCATTTTTCTGGTAGCAAGCGGTCTGATTCTGCAAATCAGGTAGTTTTCGAATGGAAAAAACCTACATCTTGCATGTCTCAGTGACCTGGAGAGCTATACTATTGGGAGATTGGTCTCCAGGCAGGGTTGCCCTAGCAGGACAGTTCAAAGGGGAGAGACCAGCGAAAGCTTGATCTACTGGTCCTCAAAGTTAGGGGTTGGGCACAAGACAAACTACCTTGTCCCACTGAAACAAAATGTTACAGAAACAGCAGCTGACATAATGGACAATAGCAGTATTTAACATTTACCCCAATTATTAACTCACATTCTTAAACTATTATTCATCTTCCCATTGTGCCTGTAGGACAGAAATCAAACACCTTCAGCTCTCTATTACTGTCCCTCTGGAAATTTTCCTTTTACACATCTTTGGGGTACCTCCATACTTTCCGGTAGCACATGATACCCAGAGAATGATTCAATCATTGTGAATGGTCATTTATTGGACCAAATTTTAATTGGTCCAATCAGACAATCAGAATGACTTAAAATACAGAGTGATTAATGCAATGTGATGACTGCCCTTTCACTAATCAGAATTTATCTCTCCATTTAGGTCAATCAGAACCCCTAATTTCTGGACCAGCTTAGGTTTTTTGAAAGGTGTGTGTCAAACCGTAGATGTTTCGTGATGCCCCTCACTATGCAGCAGAATTCTGTCTTATTTACCACATCTGCTTATGCAGTACCAGAACATGTAAAAGCAGAATCTACACAAGAATTAGTTTCAAATGCTGAAAAAATCTAACACTGAACTTCTCTGTTCTTACCCTCGATTCACTCTGCTAGAAAGAGAGGCAGGTATACCTTTTTTTGGGGTGGGGAGGGCGGGGGAGTTTTATATAGGGCGAACTCTACCCCAAGGTATCAGAGCGCTTTACATGAGCACCAGTTGCATTACAGACGGACACATTCATATTGTTAGATACGGGGGGCCTCATTTATGAGGTCCTATCGGCACTTTTGCGCTCCCGGAACATCACTGTTTTGACGTTCCGGTGGCACAATGTGCCACCGCATATTTATAAAGCCACGTAAAGCCACTTTACGTTGCTATTCATGGCCCTATAAATATGTGCCCCTTTCACGCAGAAAACTGAGTGAAAGGGACATTCCATGGGTGTTCTCACGCAACACCCATGGAACCTGACACATTCCCAGATTTAGGAGTCATCGTAAACTTGGGAATGCGTCAGAACCTGATGCCACCCCAGGGGTGGTGTTAGGGAGGCGCAACAAAGAGAAATGAAAACATTTCTCCTTGTGCTTTCATTTTTCTATGTGTGCTGCATTCTGCAGCACACATAGACAAAGGAAAGTGCCTGAATGGATTGATTTTGTGCAGGAAGGGTCCCTTCCTGCACAAAATCAATCATCCCTGCAACGCAGGCACCCTTGCACCATGGTGCAAAGGTGCCTGCGTTGGCGCACAGCAGCCCATTGTGCACCGGCGCAGGGGAAAAGGACAAGAATGCGCTGTATCATATAGATACGCGTGCCATTGTTAGTTGGAATACGAGTGTCAATTTGTTTGTTTAGAACATTCACAGTTACAAACAGTTGTTGTGTCTTGTGCGAAATTCACGGAATTTATTTATTTAAAAATATGCGAAACTGCTGGAAAACTACACATCATTGCGCATAAATTTCACAAAATATACTCGGGCATATCGAGTGAAAATTAAGCCTGGATCTGAGCCATAGAAATCATTTAAAATGCCGGCAAGGACATTTTTTGAGTAAAATTATTTTGTATGTAACATATTTTCTTCTCAAACTAGTCCCTGCAGCAAAAGCGTTCCCGACATTTCAGGCCCGCGTAATTTTAGAAACTTTACGTAACCCTGGAAAGCAAAATGCAAAGCTCGCACGTTCTGTGCGTGAAAAAGGGCATTTTACACTGGATAGCATCCATTGATAACCATATCACATTGTTTTACACTTTAAATTGCAACGACCTATTGTGTCATTAAATGAGATGTAAAGCCCAGACGGGAAAACAGACATAGTTGTCTTCGAAATCAGATGCACACTTTAATCATCGTTCTGAAAAGAAAAATGGCCTTCAGAACCATTGCACGAGAAGGTCACTGTGCATTTTTACTGTATTTATGTAGACAGTCCTGCACGAAGCTGATGTTAATTCCTGTTTCAAATAGTTTTCCTGTTTTTAGAAAAGAAATTATTCACATATAACATTTCTTTACATGTCAAGGTAACGTTAATGTCTCAAAAGAGCCTTCATTTGGTCTTCTATTGTATCAGTTGGTAGCATAATCGATCCAAAACGTGTAATCACAAGACACGTGCGCTGGCGGTTCCTCTCTATATCGGTGATGTTTTACTGCCATCTAGTGGCAGTCAAAGTGAAAATCGTTGTTCTGTGTTGGTGTAAACAAGATTAATATTGCAATCACTAGAGTACATGTATGATTTTTACTAGTAGTAAAACGTTTCTTTTCCTAATTGTTTAAAACCTTTTGACTGTTGAATGCAATTATTTCCATTTTAGCACACTGTTTGAATAATTGATATTAGTCTGATTAGCAGAGAATATGTATAAAGGACTACTCCGCTGAGTAAGTTATTATTTGGAAATTCTGTCACCCGAATTGCATGAATTTACATTGAGGCAGCTGAATGCAGAATGAAATATGGTTAACTTGTTTAAGAACCGAGCACGTTATGTGTTTGCCTAGAGGGCATGACTTCATTAATTAATCTGCAACTCATTCAAGCCCTTCAACATTCACAGAGGGATATTAGCAACAACTTGCGATAATTATCGCAAACCGCGCTTAGCGCGTTTTTTTTTATCGCCGCGTATCGCTGGATTTTATCGCGGAGATAACACGCTATTAGCAACGTTTATCTCCAATGCGATAAAATATCCAGCGATAGCGGCGAAATGCGTGAATATCGCTGGAAATCCAGCAATATTCACGCATTAACGCCATGGGGGACTTAGCCTGACAATCCACCTCCCATTGAACAAACAGGTAAGTCATGTTTTTAGCAGGTGTTAAATTCTAGCGATAATCGCGCATAGCGCGAGTTTTTTTATCGCTTTGCCTGCGTTGCTAATAGGGGGAAGTTGTGTTAGCGACTGTTTTCAGTCGCTTTTAGTTGGGAACTCCTACCTTGCATGTCATTAGCGATAATTATCGCTGGCATGCAAGGCGATGGGAAAACCGCCCGCTATCGCCAGAAAGCTGTCGCTAACGTCTGTTAGCGACAGCTTGCTGACAGGGCGATAAAAAATCGCCGCTTTAGCGGCAAAAAGTGCTGCTAGAGCAGCGATAAAGCCCTTGCTAATATGCCCCACAGTACCTTAACTCCTGCTCTGATCTCACCACTGCAGACTTCTGTCAAGGGCACCTTTCTTGAGGCGTCGGTCCATATCGGTCGTCCCATATGATTCGTTAATGTAGATCCATTCCAAACTTGTTTACAGATGTCTGTACCAACCGCTCGGACTTTACATTAAAGGAATTTAATCCCTGATGGTATAATCTATATTTCTTTGCCTACGCCCATTAGTACATGCACACGTGCAGCTCGCCCCACATTCTCTCCCTGCAATGCTCAAGAACAGACATTAGAGCCAGTTTGTGGTTTCCACAGCGTAGCCTTTTCTTTATTCATATCAACATTTAAAATTGCTGGTAAGCGAAGCCCGTTAAAGGACAGATATACATCAATAAAACATTCATTTCATAGATATCAAAAGCAAGATAGAAGATGAATACAAAAGTCAAATATCATTTTCCACATTCCAAGAATGTCCAGCACACACTGTCGTGAGATCCGCGGTGCGCAGTGTGCCAGCAGGCCCCACCTTGCAACAGCCCCCCCAGGTTCCACCCAGGGCATCCATGCACCCTTCCTAAAGGGAATTTACAGGAAAATCATTGGGTCAACTTCACCACATCTCCATCTCCTCCAATCCCAGAGAAGAACCATAAACTTAAAACAGGGCACCGCATAGCGCATCCGCCCACCGGGGTACCTGAACCCAGGTGTAATTCCCAAAGTTCCAAAACCTGGCATCGCGGGTGATGGAGCGGTAATTTCACTGTAATTTCTCAATGCAAAACATCATTACCTCTTGTTTATCGCTTAAAGAGGATGGACCTTTGCCACCGTGTATCACCAATTAGGAGACTTTGCATAAACATGAAAAAATCAAATGCAAATAATAGTTAAGGCAATAATGAGAGTTGTGAGTAGTTTTAAAGGGTTTTATTTTCTAATCAAAAGTTAAAATTCTCTGACTCTTTATTCATTAGTCAAATATCAATCAGGTTACAGAATTGAAAAATATAAAAAAAATAGAATTAATACAGAACATATTATAGATTGCATACAAAGCACTCCATAAAGGAAGAAAAATCTATTTCTATGTCAGTCAGAACTCTTAAAAAGTTTTAAGAAAATATCATTTTAGAGTGAGTTTTGCAAGGCTAATCAATAATTAATAATTAGCAAAAAATCTCCCATAAAGAGAAATAAAATGCATAGGACAAAAAAGACTTTCCAAAGCCAGTTAGTCAAAGCATAAAACTTAGGGCCATATTATCAAGAACGGCGATAACATTATCGCCGCTTTAGCGGCAGGAAACTGCTGCTAAAGCGGCAATAAGGGGCTTGATAATATGCCCTATAGAATTTCAATAGAAGCCCAGGTTCTGGTGTGAAGGACATCATTGCCATTTGGAACAGGCCTTTCCATTTCACAACATCTCTCAGATCAAAGTTTTGGCACCATCCATTATGCAGATCTTGTGTAGCAATTGCAATCTGGTGAGAAACTACACCCTCCACATCAACCAATCCTTCACAGCAATGGCTAGTCTTCTCATCTGTGATTTTCACAAGTGCATTTGCATGTACATATTCAAGCCACTTCAGTGATACTGAGACACAGTGTTTTGCAAAGTGAGACTCGGTGCTGTCTTTGTGTAATACCACTTCAGGCAGATAGCTACAATCCAATCTTTGTCCAGTCTGTGGCTCTGCACACATCATCTTTGAGACCTCATTATGATCTGATTTCAGAGAAACTGGCAATCTATACCTAGGCATCAGTTTTTGCAATAACACATTTGCTACTATGCAGTTGTCATTTTTCTCAAAATCTGTTCTGATACAACCTTGTTGTTCTGCCTCTTAAACATTTTCTTGAGCCTCTTTTAATTCTTTCCAAAAGTCAATAACATCAGCATTAGATAAAAAATTCTATTGAATGTATAGGCTAACAGGACACAGTATTGTACAACTGAATTAGCATTTCTCTCTCCCATGACAATGGTGACTCCTATTTGAGCAGTTATACTGCATGTTAAGGTAAGGGCAATCACTTTTTAATTTTGGACTGAGGTAACTACTGAAAGCCATGAAGCTTTGACAACATAATGTATAGGGAGCACAGCATGTGCTGCTCCTAATTTGTCATTGTTACCTTTCAAACATGGGCCATCTACAAAATGGACATTGTTGAGCTCAATCAGATGTTCATCATTAAAGTCTAACCTTGGTTTCATGCATAGATTCATGACACCTAGACATTCAGGTTCAGTTTCATCACAAACAATTTCATTTGCTGGTAGTAAGCTCACTACATTTGAATTTACACATTTCTTGATCACAGTATTTTCCAGTAGCAACTTCACAAAGGAAGGGACCATTTCAGTAATTGGAAATTCCATCATTATATTCTCACTCTTTTTATGACTGACATCTACCACAGCTACTAAGTTAAGGCAGCTGGGCATTTCTGTGACAATGGGATCAAGGGTCATTGGGAAATACGTCACAGACTTTTGATCGTCTTCAGGTTTTTGAACAAGCACTGACAGAGCGCAGCCCTCCCTCTCACTGCACATTGGTGTATTTTCTTTAAAATAAACTTGCTTCCCTAGTGCAGGGGCGCGATACTTTTTCTCTTTCAACTCTAGGAATGCTTTTGTGCAATTGTTGTCCAATGGAAGTGGATCAGACACATCCTTGTGTGTCAGCCTCAGTAAAGGCTTAGCCACTAGGGAAAGGGAAAGGTGGATTCATCTGGTGAATTACTTCCACTCTCTCTGGTGACAACTTTCTAGCTCCTTTTCCAAATTTTGCGTCCCAAACATTCATCTTCTTTTTGACAGTACTCCTTACTATCCTCATGCAATGGCACTAGGACATGAACTTCACAAAAATCAATAACAGTAAGCCATTCTTCAGCACATGAAATGTGAAAAAATATGTTGGCTGGATTTGGTACCATAGGACTACATGGAACAGTTATGCTGCTAATCTCCTGCACTTTTCTGTTCTTTTGATTTGGTTTCTGTAAACCTGTGATCAGAAAGTTACATAAACTTCCAATCAATTCCATCAAAAATCCTTTACTCAGTTTATCTCCAATTATGGGTGAAATTTCTGCAACTGATGGTGTTCTTGAATACATGTCATCTGGTTCTAATTTGAATAAGACATGTTCTGCATGTTTTATCGATCTGTCATCTTTTTTTGTGAACTCCCTTACTTCTGTATTCTCTATGTTTTCCAAATCAGAGGGTAATTTTACAACTGTCATTTCTGAAAACAATGCTACAGCTGTCTCTTGTTGGGCCATTTTTAACTGTGCATCCTCATCAGGAATCTGATTTTTAACATCAGCTAGTGTACAGTAATCTGTGCTGTTTAATTCGCAAAACAAATATTTTCCTGTCAGGCCTGAGTCCCAAACAACAAATTGGTAACTTTTCTCAAATGGACCTATTTTTGCTGCAACCTTCTCTAAAACTGGGTTTGTAATTTCTCTGTTTCAAATTCCTACAACTAAGAATGGACCTTCCACTGTTTTCACAATGGACTTGGTAATTTCAGAATTGTTAGGGCAAAAACTCATTTTCAAATACAGCAACCTGTTGAAATGGGTTCTGATTTTGTTTCTAGAAAGAATTCACACTTGCTCTGGACAACTGATTTAAATTAATTTGAGCATTTTCCATATTTTGTGGGACCATCTGGGCTTGAAAAACTCCTGTCATTGGAGCCTGTTTCTGAACTGACATTTGCATTTGCTGAGCTGGCAGATTTTGCACCTGCATTTCTCTCTGTGTTTGCGCATTTCCATTTGCTGCGTCTAGTTTAAATTTACATTTCTTCTTCCAATGCTCAAATCTGTTACAAAGATGGCAAAAGGACACTTTTCCAACACTGTGACATCCATACCTGAATTTGCACAAACCAAAACACCTCTACCTCTAGCCTGTGTAACACCAGATTTTGCTTGAGCACCTTTAATTTCTGCTTGTGAAACAACACCTTGTAACTCACTTCCATTCACTGCAAACAACTGATTCTGAAAACTTTTCTGAGCAAACCCCCTCTGAACCATCATAGGTTTTTCCTCAAACTCTTTCTGCTTCATTCCTTGTCCAGCACTATAGTACCCTTCATCCTTCAGAATCCCATCTATCAGCTTTCTTTGCAAACAAACCAATATTTGCTGTACGTGCACACTGATCTGATCAGAGAACATTAATCCAATAACCAACTGAGTCACAAAGAATCGCATGCCACTGGCATCAGGACATTCTCTCCCACTGTGTTGCTGAAACTCCAGACACACACTTTCACAAAACTCATGAACCAATTCTTTTAGCTCTTGTGTGCTTCTTTTAATCTGTCCCCAATTAAGAACTTTTGCTGGCACTCTGCCCTTCAGAAGAGTAATCCTTACTTCGTTTTTCTCCATAACAACAGAAAATGGTGGTGCATTCATGCACATATTTTTCATTGTCTCCTCATCTGACCCTTGCACAACAACTTTAGATTCAAACCACAATTCAGTCTGCATGGCAGTGTCAAAGAACATTTTCAAATTAATACACAACTCCTTTGAAATTTCAACAAATCCATCAATTTGTGGGTACCACAGCGGAAGGCTTGTCTCTCAACTTTGGGAATGTGTTTAGAAATGCTGCAAGTTGACTTTTGTTCTGTGGCAGATGAACATGCACTTCTCCCACCATTTCTCTCAATGAGTAAGCAAAAGCTTCTCCCTCATCCTGTTTATTATTTTCCTCAACAAGGTCTGGTGGTTTCTTTTTCTTATCCAGTTTCCTTGCTAGGTCAGGTGGTATCTTTTTCTTCTCATGTTTTCTTGCCCACTTGTCTCCTAATTTCTCAAACCCATTGCATTTGAAAATATATTTCTCCATTTCTGCAATCTGCAATTGCATTTCTGAAGAACTCATGGTCTTATTTGCTTCATCATCCATATGTACCCTGAATCTTTTCTGAAATGGAAAACTTCCTGAAACATCAATTTCATATTTTTGAGCCAAATCAATCAGTCTACCATGTGTATTTACTGCACATGTAGTTTCCTTACTCAGGGAAATTAATTGTTTTTCCTGACACTGGTTCACACTTTCATGATTTAAACAGCAGGGACTGTTAATTTCTTCATGTTCAAATTTGAAATTTGAAATATTAAGCTGTCTCTCTTTTTCGGGGTCTGGGTTAATTTGTTCCCCCATGCTCTCTATCTTTTTAATCACTGCTGCTTCCTCAAAGCAGGTTTGAAAAATCCCATCTCTAAATATATTCATTTTATCCTGCACTGTGGGTGTTGTAAAGACCATTTTTCCCCACCTTTCAATGCTTGGACTGTCTGGGGTAGGTTCTGTTCAATAATCTGTGAATTCTGAGTTTCTGAAATAAACCCCAATGTAATTACTCCTTCTGCAGCTCCTTGAACTTTTTGAGTAGGAACCATATTAATTAGGACAGTCACAATTTGTCTAGGCACTGCCTGTGCATCTGCAGCTTGTAGTATTTGTACTGAATCAGTCACAATTGAAGCAGTAACACCTGGAGGTATCACTGTCAGTGCTAAATCAACAGATGGTGGGTCAATTTGAAATGTCTGCACAGTTTTCTCAATCTGTGTTTCTCTTGGTTCAACAGAAGCAGTAGCCCCTGTAGTACTTGCTGGTACACTATTATCAGTATTTTTAGTGGGGACCACATAAGGTGGTGGACACTTAGTTAATAATGCATCCAATATTTCATCCCCTACATCACTATTTATTTGAAGCTTTTTGTCATCATTAATTCCCTTCTCCTGTATCTGATCTTTTACCTTTTTATCCTCTCTTGCTTTGTCTCTTGCTGTTTTTTCCCACATGATGGTGTCTTTATTTCACGTAACACTTCCCTTAATTTGTCAATAATTTGTAATTCAAAAGTACCATCTTTTGGAAATCTCAAAGGACCCTCTTTTTTAGTAATCTCGCACCATTGGTGAACCCACATACATGAATTTTGTCCCAAATTGGTAGACATAAAATGCACAGGTGTTCCCTCAGGAGCATCACCAATTAAAAACACATTTTTCACTTTACCTCCCAGCAGTTTCTTAAAACCTTTAAACAATTTCATTTCTGCAATAGTTGAATGCAATGTATTTTCTCCAATCCTGTCACAGTTGACAATTTCAGTCAGTTTAACTCCTATACTGACCCTCCCTTTACAAAATTACACAGCAATGTATTTTCTAGTTTTTTTCTTAACCAAATTTTTGTTAGAAACAACGTAAAGCAATGCTACCTTGTCTGCTCCACTAAATAAAGAGATAGTCTTCACTTTTCGAAGAGAAATTCTTTCACTTCAAGTAAAACAACGACCAGCGCTATTTTATACCCAAACAAGCTACAGGGGGACTTGGTACTCCTCTAGGGATAAGGCCAAACTTTCACAAGAGGACTTTATTTAAAGAGGTCTTGTTACTCCCCTGGGGATAAGGCCGGAGTTTCGGAAGTGGACCCTTCACTATTTCTGACACTCTACTCGCATACAAAATTTTCCCTAAATATAACACCTACAGCCTTCCGCTGTACAATATTATAACAACAGACAAAGTACTTCTGCAGTGTGATTACTTTATCCACACTCTTCTTCTGCCTATTTCAGGCTAAATTTCCATCAGGTAGCTCCGTACCTGTACTTCTAGACAACATAGAACAGGACACTAACTTTTCATGTTAGAAACATAAAATCAATAATTCTGTCCTATGAAATTACCAATTTAATCAATAAAATCATCAAGTAAAAATGAGCAAAATTGTCATCAACAGTCAAAACCCTTACTATTTTTTCAACACTACTAAAAATACCTTCTAGCACATTAACAACATTTCACAACCCTATTGATACTCACACCACTCCAGCAATCTCCTTCTTGCATTACCTTCCAGTACCGCCTTGCCAGTCTTCAAGTTCTGAACATTGGAATCAGGAATCAGGACTTTTTGAGGATCAGGACATTTATCTAACTTGGGCAATTATTTTGTAGCGCTATTTAGGCATTAAACTAAACTATGCTCCTTTTGGTGATGGTGTTTAACCTTAAGTCTGCTACCAAACTGATGGAGAGGTAATTTCACTGTAATTTCTCAATGCAAAACATCATTACCTCTTGTTTACCGCTTAAAGGGGATGGACCTTTGCTACCGTGTATCACCAATTAGGAGACTTTGCATAAACATGAAAAAATCAAATGCAAATAATATTTAAGGCAATAATGAGAGTTGTGATTAGTTTTAAAGGGTTTTATTTTCTAATCAAAAGTCAAAATTCTCTGACTCTTTATTCATTAGTCAAATATCAATCAGGTTACAGAATTGAAAAATATAAAAAAATAGAATTAATACAGAACATATTATAGATTGCATACAAAGCACTCCATAAAGGAAGAAAAACCTATTTCTATGTCAGTCAGAACTCTTAAAGAGTTTTAAGAAAATATCATTTTAGAGTGAGTTTTGCAAGGCTAATCAATAATTAATAATTAGCAAAAAATCTCCCATAAAGAGAAATAAAATGCATAGGACAAAATAAGTCTTTGCAAAGCCAGTTAGTCAAGGCATAAAACTTAGAGTTTTTAGCATCTAAACCTGTCCTGTTCTCTCAGCTGATTCTCTCTGGCTTCGCGCTGTTCATCTCTGCCTCTCTGTGTCTGACACAGAAGATGCTCATGAATGAGCTTCTCCTTTCTCTCTCTTCACAGAACTTTAAAAAAACTGTGTGTTGTGCCTCGTGTCCTGCTAAAAAAAATTAGCAAAAAAGCTAACACCTCTCAGCTAGCAACCAATATTTCTAACAAAAATACACGTGACATGGTCTTCGTAGCTTGTCCAATTGGAGCTTCAGAACACATCGACACCCCATGGGCTGACTGGACACGTCATACAGTTCTTGTAATACATTTGAGTCTTGTGCTAAATGATTTCATCCTATCATCCTAAAAACAATTACATTTTCTGCAACAAAAAGTATTAATTATGCCGAAACAGAGAATACATATTATAAGAAAAATGTGTGCTTTGCATTTTTTCACTCCACATTATGAAGTGAATAAAGCATTGTCTAAACTAACTGCATGGAGATAAAAGTATGCAACAAGCAAAGGTCTTTTCATGAAGAGACAGAAACAGGGGACGTAAATTATAAGAAAGGTCTTTCATGAGACGGGAGGAACAAGGAGCAAAGCATTCTTTTCTTATCTCAAGGCCGAAAGTCGCAGTGAGCTGAGCCTGTCAAATCAAATTCAGCCTTTCTACACTGTAAAATGGGTGTTAATTCAGCACAAATATATGCTACTTTGAAAGTTCAAAACACATTTTATATATTAAATGCACATTCTATAGTGAGGTCAAATCTAAACTAAACACACTTAAACCATGAATTAAATAATTGAGCATGGTTTTACATGATTCATTAGCAGGCCTCATTCATGTTTTCACTTGCACCAAAACTCTGCGTGCCATTTTTTTTGTCTGAAACTTAAAGCAGCTTTTAGTCATATAGTAATACATAAATCTTATAGGTGAAATCTGGGCTCCATCACAGGGTAGGGCAGGAGAGTCCAGGGACCACCAGCAGGTCAGCCCCCCTCCCTCGCGCCTGCCCGGTGCCCACACTAATCATACCCTGCTAAGGGGGCAGTCCAGTCCCAGAATCATAACTCTTGTGTATCCCCCCTTTATTATCTGCCAGGGACACCACCAGCTCAGGGGTGGGTGGGTGGTTGGCGTGCGATTACTGATCCTGGTCCACAGCAGAGCAGGCGTGAAGCAGAGGGACAAAGAGGAGGCTCTCTGTTGCATGCTGGCTTTAATAGTCCGGCGGCTTCATTGCGCCTCTTGATGATGTCACCGCGTGACTCTCCGTGGCCATTTTCTGTGCCAGACCAAGGCTCCTGCCCATGGCGCGACTAAGGGCGCCCCTCCTCTAGTTGCAGGGGGTGCCTGCTCATAGTACGGGCACACGTGCAACTCGCCCCACATTCTCTCCCTGCAATGCTCAAGAACAGAGATTAGAGCCAATTTGTGGTTTCCACAGCGTGGCCTTTTCTTTATTCATATCAACATTTAAAATTGCTGGACAGATATTAAAGGACATATATACATCAATAAAACATTCATTTCATAGATATCACAAGCAATATGGAAGATGAATACACAAGTCAAATATCATATTCCACATTCCAAGAACGTCCAGCACACATTGTCATGAGATCTGCGGTGCGCAGTGTGCCAGCATGCCCCACCTTGCAACAGCCCCCCCAGGTTCCACCAAGGGCATCCATGCACCCTTCCTAAAGGGAATTTACAGGAAACTCATTGGGTCAACTTCACCACATCTCCATCTCCTCCAATCCCAGAGAAGTACCATAAACTTAAAACAGGGCACCGCATAGCGCATCAGCCCACCGGGGTACCTGAACCCAGGTGTAATCCCCAAAGTTCCAAAACCTGGCATCACGGGGTAGGGCAGGAGAGTCCAGGGACCACCAGCAGGTCAGCCCCCCCCGCCTGCCCGGTGCCCACACTAATCATACCCCGCTAAGGGGGCAGTCCAGTCCCAGAATCTGAACTCTTGTGTATCCCCCCTTTATTATCTGCCAAGGACACCGCCACAGGGTGAGGAGCTTACTGGCGCACTCGCCCTACCCCCGAACCACACTGTCTCGGGTCTGCCATAGACCCCAGAAACATCTGACAGTATCCCTTTCCACTTTGGTCATCAAGCAGGGGCGTCACCAAGAATCATCCTAAAGTCATGTCAAAAATTACCTGGGCCAAGAATGTTATATATAAATACATCTTGGCAGAAAGCCTCAGGAACTGGTATGTTGTCCTGAAGTCCATCACCAGTGCTCATTGACCTGGGAAGTCCCCAGTTTACACTATCCCCTTATTCCCACTCACGGGATCCATGTCAACCTGATTGGGAACCAGTGACAAGTCAGCATCCGTATTTTCACCATCCTCTATCCGGGAGGGAACTAGCAATCCAGGGCCTCCAACAATGCTTCGGCCCCGCCAGAGTGCCTAAACCAGGGGTCTCCAGCCTCTCCTGTAATAAGCTACTTATGTCCAATGAAACTTCTCAAGAGCTACTTTTATTGTTAGTGTTGTAAAAGAGACCACATAAGGGAAGATTACATTGGTGGCCACCGTATGCAAGATCACTTGTAGTGATCACCTCAGTGCATCAGGAATGGTTGCTAGCAGAAATGTGAAAAAGGTCTTTGTCAATAAGGGATGCCTCTACATGGGTAATACATAACAGCCATAGCTACAATTCCTCTGGCTCTGAGGTAATAACATTTGTAAAAACACCTCTCCAATACCACATGATTTATTACTCAAATATCATTTGAAGTAGATTTTGGAAATTCATATATATTTCTACAAATATCAGCTTATGAGTTCCGAGAATAAACACATCTTCCTATTGAATATATAAACTCAATTTTGGTATATGTTTATTAATTCAACCAAGCAAAATCGTGTAATTTAGTGGGCTGGGCTGCGCACAGGAGAGCTACTTACAGGTAGCTGGAGAGTTACCAATAGCCCTCGAGCTACTCGTTGGGGATGCCTGGCCTAAACACAGGTGCAACCCACAAAGATCTTACACCGGACATCTCAGGTAGGGCCAACAAGTCTGGAACCACCAGCAGGTCAGCCCATTACCGGCTGATGTCAGCCATAGGCTCCTTACCAGTGTCTTCCAGGAGCCATGTAACACACCATCTGCTGGGGTGCCTGCGTTGTGACCAACCTCCAGGCAAATCCCATCAAAAATCAACTCCAGGTGATTACTTGTAGGGCTAAAAGGTCCAGGACCCCCAGCAGGTCAATCCCCTTTCCTTCCAGCCATGCCTGTGCCCCCACTAACATTACCGGCTGATGTCAGCCATAGTCCCCTTACCAAAGCAGCCCAAAACATGTCACCTCCTTGCGCACTGAACCGACTCAGCTATGCTGCATATTCCATTTCCATCAATAGACCCCCATCAGCAGTAGCCCGGGACTAATGCCGGACCTTTACTGCCATAGACTCTGCACTGCTGGCCCCCTCCAATGTAAACCAGCCCTTGGTTGTAGATATGCCTATCCCCCCTATCCAGACTGCTACCCGGAATACGTAGTGACACACCCGTAGGACACGTGGTGCACCTTTTGCTGGATGTACCATCAGATCGGGAATAATTATAATCGCGAACAATCTGGTGCAATCGCCCCTCCCTTGGCTCACTATGCGAGCCAAAAAAGCATGCTGCCATTCCGATGAATGTTGCAGACCAGCCCTTGCTTACGCCTTGCCAGCCTGTACTGTGCCTGAGCTGAAGATATTGCCACTGAGCTACCGCTCCCCCTGCTGACTGAGGCTGCTCTCTGTGTGGGAGGTGTGCTATATCCTTTCACAGTAAAGACCCGTGGCTAGAGGCCTCCACAAGGGCATAAATGGCTGGCTCTACTCTGATAATAGAACACATGCTGCCTAATTACGCAGCAACCGAGATGTGGTCTGTAAATTGTACCTCATCCCCACCTCTACCAGGAGGCCTCTAGAGATGCTGGACCCCTTGACTAATCTAAATCATACACCATATCCGGTTATCATGTCCCCAACTAGGTGGCTCATCTTGGGTCCAGATAAATCCTTCACTTTGTCTGCTATGTGATAGTACATTTTTGTTGAACTGCAAACTCTCATTCAGACTCCTAAGTCTATTATTCCTCACTCAACCTATGTGCCCCAAAAACTAAGTAACGGTTGTGTTGGCCTTGCTCGAGGCAAGCAGTGGCTAGAGAATTTATTTTTATTTATTATTTTGCCTGGTGACTAACAAGACCATGTAACCCAAGTAACAGTATTCACCAGTCGGGCCAAACATAATCTAATGCCCTGATGTTTAGCATGCCCTCAGTAAACAGTCTTGCTACCATGCTCATTTACAGATACTGTCCCCAGTGGGGTGACACTGAAAGTTTCCATAGCCATCCTTGAAGAAAGCAATATGTTCTGATACGCATTGATACAGACTGATGGTTTCAAACTGTGGGTGGGAGGGGGTCCTCTTGAAACAAGAGCCTTCAGAAGGATCTGGCACCGGCTCTTTAGACTCATTAGTAGGACCATGAGAACCCAATGAAAAAACTCTCCCCCATGACGGAATCAATTCCCCCCCCTTGTTAGCCCCCGCAATGTAGATGTAAGCATTGGTATGTAAGTGGTACAAGGTAAATGTTCCCAGAACTGAACTGACAAGAACGGCTCACGGATAACTGAAATAAGACAAAAGTTTCAAACGGTTTCCAGACGTGAAATTATCGCTTGAGCGCCAGGCTCTGTGCGGGACAGATATGGCTTGCTTCCCTAACCAGACCTTCTTACCCCAAGGAAAAATAGCCACCATTGCCACTGGCAGGAGTATTGGGACCGACAGTACTCAACATGATCATGACCAACTGCTGATCTCATTATTGCCAGGGCACTCAGTCCTGCCCTACTTCACATCTAGGATTGATGCCCACAACTCCCCCATTGCATCCGGGGAGAAATGAGATTCAAAACTTAGATCGTCCGAGTTCTGAGCACACGTTACATTGCAGAGGGTCCTTGCCACCTCAATCGTCCCAGTGGTGTCACCGGTGTCTACCTGGGGTCAGTGTATAATGTGTGTAATTGATGGCTCGGGTGAGACTTTGAGCAATTAACTGCTACCGAGGGTGACTATAGATCTAGAATGGGCCGAGAACCGAAGATGCACCCTGCCTTCTAGCCGCAGCATTCCTGCTTCCTATGACCTTCCTGGAGTTGGTGAGATGGGATCTTCTCCGGAAGCTCACTTAATGCCGGGTACAAAACAAGAGGTTGGCAAATAGTACAGATCTTTTCTAGATGAGAAAATTAGTGCACAAATGCACACAAACTTTGCCCACCCAGGCTTGCAAGAGCCCATCCCGAGGTAAGCCTTATAGATGAGGGAGAGCGGCAAGAAAATCCTACTATTTACAGCGTTTGTATATGCATTGCACCAGGCGAGCTGTAACAGAGCAACGTAATGCTGAACACGGGGGCACCTGGCCCAGAACACTAGTCTGTTTCACTCAGCAAATTTGCACAGATTTATCCGTACATTTGACTAACGACCTATAAAGGTATCACACTACAGCCAACGTGTACAGATGAAAATACTAATCCTGATCCTAATAAAGTTAGACTGGATTAGCTCACAGAATTTCCAAACTTAGCCTCTAAACCACTGCCTGGGTAGGACCAATATAAACTACTTGCACGTCATGCCAGCGCCCCAGCATGATGCGCCCAATAGTACCCATCATACCATTGTGCAATGGGATTTCTGGGTGCAGCAGTACAGGATAGCCCAGCATAGGCCAGTTATGGCTGAAGAAGATGTAGAGTAATGCACACCAGTGCTGCCTCTGCCCATAAGAACAATGAACTTAATTAAGTTAGAATAATTAATTGCCTCCAACAATGCCCGCGATATTGCTTGGGGATTAATGAGTTGTTTTTTTTTATTGGCTATTGTCCTGTGTGTGCTGCCCATCATAATGCACAGAGTGCTGGAATTAGCATACGTGCCCCAGAAAGAATGCCCACTACTAGCGTGCAGTTGCTGTGTGCGGCGTTGTGCTTCTGCGCCATGAAGTGTACCTTTGTGTGCAAGGGGGTACACCATAGCTCAGCATTGACCAGGCATGATAACACATTCACTGCTAAATCCAAGCAGACTTACAGTTCATATACCTACCAGGACAGTCTCCTAAAAGCTCTCACCAAGCTTCACGCCGCAGCTGGCCATACCCCCTCTGGACATGTCGTTCATCTTCCCGTGACCCAGTGGCCGCCATCCCAGCAAGGTGCCTCTCCGTTACCGCAGGCAAGGAAGCGGAAAGAAAACAAAGAAAATTGTGTTCAGTGCACCTGAAGCTGGTGTATGTAGCAGTACTCAGCAACGACCAGAACCTAATTGATCTTCCTGTTGCTATGCCCCCATAAAATACTTTGTTGATTGTTATCTTTCTATTGGCTTTACTAATGCTTGTTGGGCTCCGCATAGATAGTGCAGACCCACCAAACACAACTGCTATATCGACGTGCTTGCAACGTTTCGGTGAGCAGAGCCAGAACCAGACTGAAAAATATACCATAGTTCATGATGTATCAACAATTAAGAAATTAAGAAACACAAAGTATAAACGCATGGAAGTTCGAAGGGGTGGGATGAACAAAACAATGCATGAGTACATGCAAATAAGCACAAAACACCCATGTTGTAACCAGTGCTTTAAATGGGCCGGTACTCACCGGTACTGAGTACCGGCACTTCTTAGATTTATCACTCTGAGTACCGGCACTTCTCTACTGCCGAGGAGAGTACCGGTACTCATGAAACGCTGGTGCTGGCGGCCTTTCTTTGATAGCCAAGGCACTTCTGTAGACCTGAGCCGAGCCCAGCTGAACAATTCAGCGTGGGCTCATTTGCATACCGTCCGGGTGTTCACCATCATGCTGTGTTGCAAACACAGACATCGAGGCAGCCCGGTGACAGCGTAATTAAGTAAGCCGTGGGAGGTAACCAGGTTCAAATGGCTTTAATCCCACCTGATTCTTTTGTTAAGTGTCTGCTTATGTTTGTCTGCTTGCCTGTGTGCTTGCCTGTGATTGTTTTCGTGTGAGAGAAAAACGAGAGAAAGGGGAAGAGAATAGAGATACTCTTGGAAGTTATATTAAAGGAAATGTGTGGAATGCTTTGTGTGTGCATGTCTGCTTGTTTGTTTCTGTGTCACTCGAGAATATACAGAATTGTGCCAAGCAACAGGAATTAACAGTATTGATGTTGCACATATTACAAAACAAGAAAATGTTAAAATATCGCTGCGTTTGGCTTTCGTTTTGTGTATTGAGTAATCAAACCTGCTTTGTTTTAGTTAAAGACATTTCTCATGTGTTTTGGTATGTGCTTCGAAGTCAATAAGTATCGGCATGTCTTGCCCTAAGCCCCGCCCCCAGCCCCGCCCACTCGTCACATTTAAATGAGTACCTGCACTATTTTGCCCCCATTTAAAGCACTGGTTGTAACTTTTAAACTGCCCCTCCTCCGCAACAAAATTAGAAAGTCAACCCTTGGGGCCAGCATTCACTCTTACCAAAGCTACCAGCTGCGTTACGGAAGCTTGACCCACTCTCCTCGTAATACCCACAAACTAGCATCAAAGATTAGCGATAACAGATGAGTCATGCTCGCTTACAAAATAGCCTTAAATTATGTGAAAACATGTCCCATTCCTGGTATTTTTAAAGATGGTTTAATATTCTACTCAGAAATTGTAGCCATTTGGCTTTAGCTAGGGAAATTAAAGGACTCGGCCATTTTCAAACATTTCAGCTTTTCCTAGGAATTTGGAACAGAGAGCACCGCCTCACACACTGTCCATGTGCACAACTCCCAGCTTTGTCCACGGGCACACGGTATCTCAAGCACACGCCTGGACCCAATCCCCACCTCCCTAGCAGGCAGACCCGACTGCCGCCGCACGTCCCCTGCCCCACACTGTGTCATCGAGAAACACTGTGTTCCCAACAATCAACTCAGCTAACCAAAGGTGAAAGGGTGAAAGGCTCCATTCAGGACACATTCATTTTTGGTAGGCACGGGGAGATTAAGTGATTTGCAAAATCACAGGAAGCTGAGCCAACGCCGAGGCTCGAATCCTAACCCACTGCCCTTGCTAGGAGGACCGGGATGCTCCTTGTTGCAATGAACATCAGAAGATCAACCAATGAACACAAAAACAGCAGCAATCGAAAGGGATTTGCAATTTCAATATTTAATGTAGGTGTTTCATCCAAAGACGGACGCAGCGCACTTTGCATTCACAGCACCCAAAGCCCACTTTTTATAATTTGACCAGGATCACACATTGTGGTTAAGCAGCGGATGCAGGATTAGAACCCAGTTCTGCAAATCTGACCACCGGTAATTTATCCGGGGATTACCCCTCCACCCACACCGGTGAAGAACATCATGCACACGCCAACAAGGCCCGCAACTAAGCAGCAACATGCATTGAGAACGGCTACGCAGTGTGGCCCCCCCGCCCACGCCTGATCCCCGCCAAGGACATCCACAGTAATCAGTAGCGGCTCGTGGAGAGAGTGCCGCGGGACGGTGGGACGGGGCAGGGCGGGGTAGGAGCAGGGTGGGGGGTAGTAAACTACAGCATACGGCCGAACAGAGGTAAGTAAACAAATAAATAAAACGAATTTCATTGCGCGTGCTGCATTGCCAAATGCGATGCAGCGTGCGCAACGAAATTGGTTTTATCTATTTATTTGTCTACTTACCTCTGTTTGGCCTTATGCCGTAGTTTACTACCCCCCACCCTGCTCCTCCCGCACCCCACCGCCCCGCAGCACTCCCTCCACGAACCGCTACTGACAGTAATTACCCCGAAGTGAAGTCCACAAGCACAGTGACGATGTCCTTGACGTGCGATTACTGATCCTTTTTAGGTCTTGCCTAGGCAGCGCTTGCGCTGTCTCGTTGAGGCATGCAGTATATACTATAGCAGGGAAGCTTCGTTTAAGCTCCGCCCACTCTCCGCCCATCTTTTGGATTGACTTACATCCTAAATGCTGCATTCTGATTGGTTTTCGGCTTGTTAGTCCCTCCTCCTGACGGCCATGTTATGATTTGTATCCTTCCCTGGCTATTTGCCCCTTTACTACAACACTACTTTCTGCCCTGTGTTTATTTATTTATTTATTTATTTTATGCGTTTTTATATAGCGCGGACTTTACCCGAAGGTGTCAGAGAGCTTCACAATAGGAACAGTAACATTACATGAGGAGAAAATTACAAGTGGGCATGTTACAAAAGCAAACGTTACGTTAAATGAGGAAAAAGTGACAATTGTGCATATTACAAAAGCAAACATGGTACAAGAAGAGGTAGCAAATGATACGTTACAAGAGGAAAAAGTGACAAGTGTGAATGATACATAAGATACAAAATACAAAAGAGGTATAATACTGCAATAAGTGGCAGTCACTCAGAACACACTGGGAAGGCACTTCTATAGGCATGGAGTACAGAATTTCCTATAGTGGAAGAGCTTCCTTGAGGGAGTAGAGAGGGCGTGGAACACACTGGGAAGGCACTTCTATAGGCATGGAGTACAGAATTTCCTATCGTGGAAGAGCTTCCTTGAGGGAGTAGAGAGGGCGTGGATTAGATTTGGAAGTGTCTTTGAAGAAGAAGAAATTTGAGGTCAGTTTTGAAGGACCGGGAAGAGGTGGTGGTCCGGAGCTGAGGTGGAAGTGAGTTCCAGATTCTCACTGCATTGCCTGAGAAGGATTGGACCATTGATCTTTCCTTTTTGAAAGTGGGAGGTTCAAGCAATAAATTTTCCACATTACGTGATGGTCTAGAGCCTCCAGAGAGTTTCAGTTTATTCGCCAAGTAGCGAGGATAGGAGGAGTGCAAGGCTTTGTGGGTGATACAGGCAGTCTTGTAGATAGATCTTGCCTCGATGGGCAGCCAACGGAGGGAAGATAAAATGGGTGTGATGTGGTCGCTTCTTTTGGTCCCATAAATGAAACGAGCTGCTGAATGGAGAACAGATTTAAGGGGGGATAGGTGGGATTTGGGGAGGCCAGTAAGAAGAGAATTGCAGTAGTCCAGTCTAGAGAGAACCAACGATTGGACCAGGGTTTTTCGGTCTTGCTCTGGGAAGAAGCGTCGAATCCCCCAGAGAAAGCGCAGTTGGTATCGAGCAGACTTTGCAATGGAATTGATGTGGGAGAGTAGATTGAGTTTTTTGTCGAGTATGACACCAAGGGATTTTGCGCTGTCAACAATGATGGGTTTATTGTTAAGTAGATTCATCTGATCCATCCATGATTGAACCGGAGGAGGAGAGAGTGAGGAGGAGAGGAGGAGGAATTCAGTTTTGGAGGGATTCAGAATCAGTTGATGAGTTGACATCCAGTTTTGAATGGAGGCGAGAGTAGAGTTTAGGATGGAGAGATCGTGTGTGGAGGACACCTTGAGGTAGATTTGAGTGTCGTCCGCATAGAGATGATAGAGGATCCCAGATTTACTTAGGAGATTTCCCAATGGTTCCAAATAGAGGTTGAACAAAGTGGGTGCAAGTATAGAGCATTGAGGAACACCTTGACCTACCGCCAAAGGAGATGAAAGACTGTTCGCTATTTTGATCACTTGGGATCTATCAGAGAGGAAGGAAGCAAACCATTTAAGCACTGTGCCTTCCATGCCCATTCTCTGTTGAAGAGTATTAAGGAGAGTGTTGTGATTGACAGTGTCAAAGGCTGCAGAAAGGTCAAGGAGAATTAGAAGACAAGACTCCCCTGAATCGAGTATCCGCAGTGCGTCATCAATCACTTGCAGCAGGGCTGTTTCAGTGCTGCAGTTTTGAATGAAGCCAGACTGGAAGTTGTCAAGAAGATCATTGTCCTTGATATGACGGGAAAGTTGTTTCGCTACACATCTTTCTGTGATTTTCGCAAGAAAAGGTAGGTTAGTGATGGGATGGAAGTTGTTGAGGTCGTTCGCATCAGCGGTGGGTTTTTTAAGAAGAGGGGTAACCTGCCCAGTTTTGAAGGAAACAGGAAGGGAGCCTTGACAGAGGGAGAGGTTAACCAGAGTGGTCCAATAGGAAAGGGAATGGGTGTAGAAGTCGATTGCAATGGCACTAGGGATGGGGTCAAGAGAATGGTTGGAGGGCTTTGTTTCGAGGATGCATTTGAGGAAGGCATCTTCAGAGATGGAATCAAAGGTCTGCCAAATGGCTAAGGATTTGCGCTCCTCTGGAGGGGTAGGATGAATGACCTGATCCACCAGTGATTTCACCTTTTCATCAAAGAATATAGCGAATTCCGCTGCTTTCTTTGTAGAATCCTCCAACTTGGAGGTTGGGGGAGAGCAGTTTGGATTCTTGATGAGGTCGAATAGTTTTTTGGGTCTATTTTTGGCTGAGTCGAGGAGGGTTCTGAAGTGCGATGCTTTCTCATGGAAGATGTGCTTGTGGTACTTGGACCTTGCTGAGCGAAGCGTGGTCAAATTATTGGTGGAGGGCGCTTGTCTCCACTGTTTCTCCAGAATTCTTAGGTACTTCCTTTCTTCATAAAGGGATTTGTTGAACCAAGGTGCTGAGGGAGTAGGCCTTTTCCTTTTGCTTTGCAGAGGAGCAACGTTATTGATTTCGACTGCAAGGACTGAGAGGCATTGGGAGGTGAGTTCATTCACATCCAGGTTCGGGTCTAGCCTTGGAAGTGATAGCAACGCCGAGTCACAGAGGGTACCAAGGTCAATATTTTTCATGTTACGGAACCAGGAAGTAGTCCTCTTAGGTTGGCCGAGAGTTATAGAGTGGGAAAGGTGAAGAGAGAATGGGATGAGGAGGTGGTCAGACCAGTCTACATGAATAGGGATAGCGATAGTAAGCATGCCTGCTTTAGAAATAACAAGCGATACAAAAGGGGATGATGGACGGAACGTTTGAGCCAATCAAACACTCAACCCCAGTCAACTGATCTGGGTTTAATCCATCATCATTCTTTAGCTCACTCCACCACCCCAGTTCAGACATGGCCATATGCAAATCAGTCTGACCCTGTGCCTCATGGGAACAGTCCAGCCCGATCTGCCAAGCCATGTCTTCACTGGACCGGAAACAAGCATCCTAGGACCGGTTTCTGGCATTTCAGCCGTCATCAGCCAGGCTTGCTTGAATCCAGTGGCAAAGTGAGCAAGGGACCCACGTCTGGGCATACCCCCGCCAACTTAGGGCGACCAAAGCGATACAAAATGGGATGATGGACGGAACGTTTGAGCCAATCAAACACTCACCCCCAGTCAACTGATCTGGGTTTAATCCATCATCATTCTTTAGCTCACTCCACCACCCCAGTTCAGACATGGCCATATGCAAATCAGTCTGACCCTGTGCCTCATGGGAACAGTCCAGCCCGAACTGCCAAGCCATGTCTTCCCTGGACCGGAAACAAGCATCCTAGGACCGGTTTCTGGCATTTCAGCCGTCATCAGCCAGGCTTACTTGAATCCAGTGGCAAAGTGAGCAAGGGACCCACGTCTGGGCATACCCCCGCCAACTTAGGGCGACCAAAGCGATACAAAAGGGGATGATGGACGGAACGTTTGAGCCAATCAAACACTCACCCCCAGTCAACTGATCTGGGTTTAATCCATCATCATTCTTTAGCTCACTCCACCACCCCAGTTCAGACATGGCCATATGCAAATCAGTCTGACCCTGTGCCTCATGGGAACAGTCCAGCCCGAACTGCCAAGCCATGTCTTCCCTGGACCGGAAACAAGCATCCTAGGACCGGTTTCTGGCATTTCAGCCGTCATCAGCCAGGCTTGCTTGAATCCAGTGGCAAAGTGAGCAAGGGACCCACGTCTGGGCATACCCTGCCAACTTAGGGCGACCAAAGCAAACACAAGGAGATGGATTCAAGATAGCCTGGCTGATGAGGGTTTTGAACCCGAAACCGGTCCCAGGATGCTTGTTTCCGGTCCAGGGAAGACATGGCTTGGCAGTTCGGGCTGGACTGTTCCCATGAGGCACAGGGTCAGACTGATTTGCATATGGCCATGTCTGAACTGGGGTGGTGGAGTGAGCTAAAGAATGATGATGGATTAAACCCAGATCATTTGACTGGGGGTGAGTGTTTGATTTGCTCTAGCGCTCCGTCCATCATCCCCTTTGGTATCGCTTTGTTCGCCCTAAGTTGGCAGGGTATGCCCAGACGTGGGTCCCTTGCTCACTTTGCCACTGGATTCAAGATAGCCTGGCTGATGAGGGTTTTGAACCCGAAACCGGTCCCAGGATGCTTGTTTCCGGTCCAGGGAAGACATGGCTTGGCAGTTCGGGCTGGACTGTTCCCATGAGGCACAGGGTCAGACTGATTTGCATATGGCCATGTCTGAACTGGGGTGGTGGAGTGAGCTAAAGAATGATGATGGATTAAACCCAGATCATTTGACTGGGTGTGAGTGTTTGATTTGCTCTAGCGCTCCGTCCATCATCCCCTTTGGTATTGCTTTGTTCGCCCTATGTTGGCAGGGTATGCCCAGACGTGGGTCCCTTGCTCACCTTGCCACTGGATTCAAGATAGCCTGGCTGATGAGGGTTTTGAACCCGAAACCGGTCCCAGGATGCTTGTTTCCGGTCCAGGGAAGACATGGCTTGGCAGTTCGGGCTGGACTGTTCCCATGAGGCACAAGGTCAGACTGATTTGCATATGGCCATGTCTGAACTGGGGTGGTGGAGTGAGCTAAAGAATGATGATGGATTAAACCCAGATCATTTGACTGGGGGTGAGTGTTTGATTTGCTCTAGCGCTCCGTCCATCATCCCCTTTGGTATCGCTTTGTTCGCCCTAAGTTGGCAGGGTATGCCCAGACGTGGGTCCCTTGCTCACTTTGCCACTGGATTCAAGATAGCCTGGCTGATGAGGGTTTTGAACCCGAAACCGGTCCCAGGATGCTTGTTTCCGGTCCAGGGAAGACATGGCTTGGCAGTTCGGGCTGGACTGTTCCCATGAGGCACAGGGTCAGACTGATTTGCATATGGCCATGTCTGAACTGGGGTGGTGGAGTGAGCTAAAGAATGATGATGGATTAAACCCAGATCATTTGACTGGGGGTGAGTGTTTGATTTGCTCTAGCGCTCCGTCCATCATCCCCTTTGGTATCGCTTTGTTCGCCCTATGTTGGCAGGGTATGCCCAGACGTGGGTCCCTTGCTCACTTTGCCACTGGATTCAAGATAGCCTGGCTGATGAGGGTTTTGAACCCGAAACCGGTCCCAGGATGCTTGTTTCCAGTCCAGGGAAGACATGGCTTGGCAGTTCGGGCAGGACTGTTCCCATGAGGCACAGGGTCAGACTGATTTGCATATGGCCATGTCTGAACTGGGGTGGTGGAGTGAGCTAAAGAATGATGATGGATTAAACCCAGATCATTTGACTGGGGGTGAGTGTTTGATTTGCTCTAGCGCTCCGTCCATCATCCCCTTTGGTATCGCTTTGTTCGCCCTAAGTTGGCAGGGTATGCCCAGACGTGGGTCCCTTGCTCACTTTGCCACTGGATTCAAGATAGCCTGGCTGATGAGGGTTTTGAACCCGAAACCGGTCCCAGGATGCTTGTTTCCGGTCCAGGGAAGACATTGCTTGGCAGTTCGGGCTGGACTGTTCCCATGAGGCACAGGGTCAGACTGATTTGCATATGGCCATGTCTGAACTGGGGTGGTGGAGTGAGCTAAAGAATGATGATGGATTAAACCCAGATCATTTGACTGGGGGTGAGTGTTTGATTTGCTCTAGCGCTCCGTCCATCATCCCCTTTGGTATCGCTTTGTTCGCCCTAAGTTGGCAGGGTATGCCCAGACGTGGGTCCCTTGCTCACTTTGCCACTGTATTCAAGATAGCCTGGCTGATGAGGGTTTTGAACCCAAAACCGGTCCCAGGATGCTTGTTTCCGGTCCAGGGAAGACATGGCTTGGCAGTTCGGGCTGGACTGTTCCCATGAGGCACAGGGTCAGACTGATTTGCATATGGCCATGTCTGAACTGGGGTGGTGGAGTGAGCTAAAGAATGATGATGGATTAAACCCAGATCATTTGACTGGGGGTGAGTGTTTGATTTGCTCTATTGCTCCGTCCATCATCCCCTTTGGTATCGCTTTGTTCGCCCTAAGTTGGCAGGGTATGCCCAGACGTGGGTCCCTTGCTCACTTTGCCACTGGATTCAAGATAGCCTGGCTGATGAGGGTTTTGAACCCGAAACCGGTCCCAGGATGCTTGTTTCCGGTCCAGGGAAGACATGGCTTGGCAGTTCGGGCTGGACTGTTCCCATGAGGCACAGGGTCAGACTGATTTGCATATGGCCATGTCTGAACTGGGGTGGTGGAGTGAGCTAAAGAATGATGATGGATTAAACCCAGGTCATTTGACTGGGGGTGAGTGTTTGATTGCTCTAGCGCTCCGTCCATCATCCCCTATGGCATCACTTTGTTCACCCTAAGTTGGCAGGGTATGCCCAGACGTGGGTCCCTTGCTCACTTTGCCACTGGATTCAAGATAGCCTGGCTGATGAGGGTTTTGAACCCGAAACCGGTCCCAGGATGCTTGTTTCCGGTCCAGGGAAGACATGGCTTGGCAGTTCGGGCTGGACTGTTCCCATGAGGCACAGGGTCAGACTGATTTGCATATGGCCATGTCTGAACTGGGGTGGTGGAGTGAGCTAAAGAATGATGATGGATTAAACCCAGATCATTTGACTGGGGGTGAGTGTTTGATTTGCTCTAGCGCTCCGTCCATCATCCCCTTTGGTATCGCTTTGTTCGCCCTAAGTTGGCAGGGTATGCCCAGACGTGGGTCCCTTGCTCACTTTGCCACTGGATTCAAGATAGCCTGGCTGATGAGGGTTTTGAACCCGAAACCGGTCCCAGGATGCTTGTTTCCGGTCCAGGGAAGACATGGCTTGGCAGTTCGGGCTGGACTGTTCCCATGAGGCACAGGGTCAGACTGATTTGCATATGGCCATGTCTGAACTGGGGTGGTGGAGTGAGCTAAAGAATGATGATGGATTAAACCCAGATCATTTGACTGGGGGTGAGTGTTTGATTTGCTCTAGCGCTCCGTCCATCATCCCCTTTGGTATCGCTTTGTTCGCCCTATGTTGGCAGGGTATGCCCAGACGTGGGTCCCTTTCTCACTTTGCCACTGGATTCAAGATAGCCTGGCTGATGAGGGTTTTGAACCCGAAACCGGTCCCAGGATGCTTGTTTCCGGTCCAGGGAAGACATGGCTTGGCAGTTCGGGCTGGACTGTTCCCATGAGGCACAGGGTCAGACTGATTTGCATATGGCCATGTCTGAACTGGGGTGGTGGAGTGAGCTAAAGAATGATGATGGATTAAACCCAGATCATTTGACTGGGGGTGAGTGTTTGATTTGCTCTAGCGCTCCGTCCATCATCCCCTTTGGTATCGCTTTGTTCGCCCTAAGTTGGCAGGGTATGCCCAGACGTGGGTCCCTTGCTCACTTTGCCACTGGATTCAAGATAGCCTGGCTGATGAGGGTTTTGAACCCGAAACCGGTCCCAGGATGCTTGTTTCCGGTCCAGGGAAGACATGGCTTGGCAGTTCGGGCTGGACTGTTCCCATGAGGCACAGGGTCAGACTGATTTGCATATGGCCATGTCTGAACTGGGGTGGTGGAGTGAGCTAAAGAATGATGATGGATTAAACCCAGATCATTTGACTGGGGGTGAGTGTTTGATTTGCTCTAGCGCTCCGTCCATCATCCCCTTTGGTATCGCTTTGTTCGCCCTAAGTTGGCAGGGTATGCCCAGACGTGGGTCCCTTGCTCACTTTGCCACTGGATTCAAGATAGCCTGGCTGATGAGGGTTTTGAACTCGAAACCGGTCCCAGAATGCTTGTTTCCAGTCCAGGGAAGACATGGCTTGGCAGTTCGGGCTGGACTGTTCCCATGAGGCACAGGGTCAGACTGATTTGCATATGGCCATGTCTGAACTGGGGTGGTGGAGTGAGCTAAAGAATGATGATGGATTAAACCCAGATCATTTGACTGGGGGTGAGTGTTTGATTTGCTCTAGCGCTCCGTCCATCATCCCCTTTGGTATCGCTTTGTTCGCCCTAAGTTGGCAGGGTATGCCCAGACGTGGGTCCCTTGCTCACTTTGCCACTGGATTCAAGATAGCCTGGCTGATGAGGGTTTTGAACCCGAAACCGGTCCCAGGATGCTTGTTTCCGGTCCAGGGAAGACATGGCTTGGCAGTTCGGGCTGGACTGTTCCCATGAGGCACAGGGTCAGACTGATTTGCATATGGCCATGTCTGAACTGGGGTGGTGGAGTGAGCTAAAGAATGATGATGGATTAAACCCAGATCATTTGACTGGGGGTGAGTGTTTGATTTGCTCTAGCGCTCCGTCCATCATCCCCTTTGGTATCGCTTTGTTCGCCCTAAGTTGGCAGGGTATGCCCAGACGTGGGTCCCTTGCTCACTTTGCAACTGGATTCAAGATAGCCTGGCTGATGAGGGTTTTGAACCCGAAACCGGTCCCAGGATGCTTGTTTCCGGTCCAGGGAAGACATTGCTTGGCAGTTAGGGCTGGACTGTTCCCATGAGGCACAGGGTCAGACTGATTTGCATATGGCCATGTCTGAACTGGGGTGGTGGAGTGAGCTAAAGAATGATGATGGATTAAACCCAGATCATTTGACTGGGGGTGAGTGTTTGATTTGCTCTAGCGCTCCGTCCATCATCCCCTTTGGTATCGCTTTGTTCGCCCTAAGTTGGCAGGGTATGCCCAGACGTGGGTCCCTTGCTCACTTTGCCACTGTATTCAAGATAGCCTGGCTGATGAGGGTTTTGAACCCAAAACCGGTCCCAGGATGCTTGTTTCCGGTCCAGGGAAGACATGGCTTGGCAGTTCGGGCTGGACTGTTCCCATGAGGCACAGGGTCAGACTGATTTGCATATGGCCATGTCTGAACTGGGGTGGTGGAGTGAGCTAAAGAATGATGATGGATTAAACCCAGGTCATTTGACTGGGGGTGAGTGTTTGATTGCTCTAGCGCTCCGTCCATCATCCCCTATGGCATCAATTTGTTCGCCCTAAGTTGGCAGGGTATGCCCAGACGTGGGTCCCTTGCTCACTTTGCCACTGGATTCAAGATAGCCTGGCTGATGAGGGTTTTGAACCCGAAACCGGTCACAGGATGCTTGTTTCCGGTCCAGGGAAGACATGGCTTGGCAGTTCGGGCTGGACTGTTCCCATGAGGCACAGGGTCAGGCTGATTTGCATATGGCCATGTCTGAACTGGGGTGGTGGAGTGAGCTAAAGAATGATGATGGATTAAACCCAGATCATTTGACTGGGGGTGAGTGTTTGATTTGCTCTAGCGCTCCGTCCATCATCCCCTTTGGTATCGCTTTGTTCGCCCTAAGTTGGCAGGGTATGCCCAGACGTGGGTCCCTTGCTCACTTTGCCACTGGATTCAAGATAGCCTGGCTGATGAGGGTTTTGAACCCGAAACCGGTCCCAGGATGCTTGTTTCCGGTCCAGGGAAGACATGACTTGGCAGTTCGGGCGGGTCTGTTCCCATGAGGCACAGGGTCGGACTGATTTGCATATGGCCATGTCTGAACTGGGGTGGTGGAGTGAGCTAAAGAATGATGATGGATTAAACCCAGATCATTTGACTGGGGGTGAGTGTTTGATTTGTTCTAGCGCTCCGTCCATCATCCCCTTTGGTATCGCTTTGTTCGCCCTAAGTTGGCAGGGTATGCCCAGACGTGGGTCCCTTGCTCACTTTGCCACTGGATTCAAGATAGCCTGGCTGATGAGGGTTTTGAACCCGAAACCGGTCCCAGGATGCTTGTTTCCGGTCCAGGGAAGACATGGCTTGGCAGTTCGGGCTGGACTGTTCCCATGAGGCACAGGGTCAGACTGATTTGCATATGGCCATGTCTGAACTGGGGTGGTGGAGTGAGCTAAAGAATGATGATGGATTAAACCCAGATCATTTGACTGGGGGTGAGTGTTTGATTTGCTCTAGCGCTCCGTCCATCATCCCCTTTGGTATCGCTTTGTTCGCCCTAAGTTGGCAGGGTATGCCCAGACGTGGGTCCCTTGCTCACTTTGCCACTGGATTCAAGATAGCCTGGCTGATGAGGGTTTTGAACCCGAAACCGGTCCCAGGATGCTTGTTTCCGGTCCAGGGAAGACATGGCTTGGCAGTTCGGGCTGGACTGTTCCCATGAGGCACAGGGTCAGACTGATTTGCATATGGCCATGTCTGAACTGGGGTGGTGGAGTGAGCTAAAGAATGATGATGGATTAAACCCAGATCATTTGACTGGGGGTGAGTGTTTGATTTGCTCTAGCGCTCCGTCCATCATCCCCTTTGGTATCGCTTTGTTCGCCCTAAGTTGGCAGGGTATGCCCAGACGTGGGTCCCTTGCTCACTTTGCCACTGGATTCAAGATAGCCTGGCTGATGAGGGTTTTGAACTCGAAACCGGTCCCAGAATGCTTGTTTCCAGTCCAGGGAAGACATGGCTTGGCAGTTCGGGCTGGACTGTTCCCATGAGGCACAGGGTCAGACTGATTTGCATATGGCCATGTCTGAACTGGGGTGGTGGAGTGAGCTAAAGAATGATGATGGATTAAACCCAGATCATTTGACTGGGGGTGAGTGTTTGATTTGCTCTAGCGCTCCGTCCATCATCCCCTTTGGTATCGCTTTGTTCGCCCTAAGTTGGCAGGGTATGCCCAGACGTGGGTCCCTTGCTCACTTTGCCACTGGATTCAAGATAGCCTGGCTGATGAGGGTTTTGAACTCGAAACCGGTCCCAGAATGCTTGTTTCCAGTCCAGGGAAGACATGGCTTGGCAGTTCGGGCTGGACTGTTCCCATGAGGCACAGGGTCAGACTGATTTGCATATGGCCATGTCTGAACTGGGGTGGTGGAGTGAGCTAAAGAATGATGATGGATTAAACCCAGATCATTTGACTGGGGGTGAGTGTTTGATTTGCTCTAGCGCTCCGTCCATCATCTCCTTTGGTATCGCTTTGTTCGCCCTAAGTTGGCAGGGTATGCCCAGACGTGGGTCCCTTGCTCACTTTGCCACTGGATTCAAGATAGCCTGGCTGATGAGGGTTTTGAACCCGAAACCGGTCCCAGGATGCTTGTTTCCGGTCCAGGGAAGACATGGCTTGGCAGTTCGGGCTGGACTGTTCCCATGAGGCACAGGGTCAGACTGATTTGCATATGGCCATGTCTGAACTGGGGTGGTGGAGTGAGCTAAAGAATGATGATGGATTAAACCCAGATCATTTGACTGGGGGTGAGTGTTTGATTTGCTCTAGCGCTCCGTCCATCATCCCCTTTGGTATCGCTTTGTTCGCCCTAAGTTGGCAGGGTATGCCCAGACGTGGGTCCCTTGCTCACTTTGCCACTGGATTCAAGATAGCCTGGCTGATGAGGGTTTTGAACCCGAAACCGGTCCCAGGATGCTTGTTTCCGGTCCAGGGAAGACATGGCTTGGCAGTTCGGGCTGGACTGTTCCCATGAGGCACAGGGTCAGACTGATTTGCATATGGCCATGTCTGAACTGGGGTGGTGGAGTGAGCTAAAGAATGATGATGGATTAAACCCAGATCATTTGATTGGGGGTGAGTGTTTGATTTGCTCTAGCGCTCCGTCCATCATCCCCTTTGGTATCGCTTTGTTCGCCCTAAGTTGGCAGGGTATGCCCAGACGTGGGTCCCTTGCTCACTTTGCCACTGGATTCAAGATAGCCTGGCTGATGAGGGTTTTGAACCCGAAACCGGTCCCAGGATGCTTGTTTCCGGTCCAGGGAAGACATGGCTTGGCAGTTCGGGCTGGACTGTTCCCATGAGGCACAGGGTCAGACTGATTTGCATATGGCCATGTCTGAACTGGGGTGGTGGAGTGAGCTAAAGAATGATGATGGATTAAACCCAGATCATTTGACTGGGGGTGAGTGTTTGATTTGCTCTAGCGCTCCGTCCATCATCCCCTTTGGTATCGCTTTGTTCGCCCTAAGTTGGCAGGGTATGCCCAGACGTGGGTCCCTTGCTCACTTTGCCACTGGATTCAAGATAGCCTGGCTGATGAGGGTTTTGAACCCGAAACCGGTCCCAGGATGCTTGTTTCCGGTCCAGGGAAGACATGGCTTGGCAGTTCGGGCTGGACTGTTCCCATGAGGCACAGGGTCAGACTGATTTGCATATGGCCATGTCTGAACTGGGGTGGTGGAGTGAGCTAAAGAATGATGATGGATTAAACCCAGATCATTTGACTGGGGGTGAGTGTTTGATTTGCTCTAGCGCTCCGTCCATCATCCCCTTTGGTATCGCTTTGTTCGCCCTAAGTTGGCAGGGTATGCCCAGACGTGGGTCCCTTGCTCACTTTGCCACTGGATTCAAGATAGCCTGGCTGATGAGGGTTTTGAACTCGAAACCGGTCCCAGAATGCTTGTTTCCAGTCCAGGGAAGACATGGCTTGGCAGTTCGGGCTGGACTGTTCCCATGAGGCACAGGGTCAGACTGATTTGCATATGGCCATGTCTGAACTGGGGTGGTGGAGTGAGCTAAAGAATGATGATGGATTAAACCCAGATCATTTGACTGGGGGTGAGTGTTTGATTTGCTCTAGCGCTCCGTCCATCATCCCCTTTGGTATCGCTTTGTTCGCCCTAAGTTGGCAGGGTATGCCCAGACGTGGGTCCCTTGCTCACTTTGCCACTGGATTCAAGATAGCCTGGCTGATGAGGGTTTTGAACCCGAAACCGGTCCCAGGATGCTTGTTTCCGGTCCAGGGAAGACATGGCTTGGCAGTTCGGGCTGGACTGTTCCCATGAGGCACAGGGTCAGACTGATTTGCATATGGCCATGTCTGAACTGGGGTGGTGGAGTGAGCTAAAGAATGATGATGGATTAAACCCAGATCATTTGACTGGGGGTGAGTGTTTGATTTGCTCTAGCGCTCCGTCCATCATCCCCTTTGGTATCGCTTTGTTCGCCCTAAGTTGGCAGGGTATGCCCAGACGTGGGTCCCTTGCTCACTTTGCCACTGGATTCAAGATAGCCTGGCTGATGAGGGTTTTGAACCCGAAACCGGTCCCAGGATGCTTGTTTCCGGTCCAGGGAAGACATTGCTTGGCAGTTAGGGCTGGACTGTTCCCATGAGGCACAGGGTCAGACTGATTTGCATATGGCCATGTCTGAACTGGGGTGGTGGAGTGAGCTAAAGAATGATGATGGATTAAACCCAGATCATTTGACTGGGGGTGAGTGTTTGATTTGCTCTAGCGCTCCGTCCATCATCCCCTTTGGTATCGCTTTGTTCGCCCTAAGTTGGCAGGGTATGCCCAGACGTGGGTCCCTTGCTCACTTTGCCACTGTATTCAAGATAGCCTGGCTGATGAGGGTTTTGAACCCAAAACCGGTCCCAGGATGCTTGTTTCCGGTCCAGGGAAGACATGGCTTGGCAGTTCGGGCTGGACTGTTCCCATGAGGCACAGGGTCAGACTGATTTGCATATGGCCATGTCTGAACTGGGGTGGTGGAGTGAGCTAAAGAATGATGATGGATTAAACCCAGGTCATTTGACTGGGGGTGAGTGTTTGATTGCTCTAGCGCTCCGTCCATCATCCCCTATGGCATCACTTTGTTCGCCCTAAGTTGGCAGGGTATGCCCAGACGTGGGTCCCTTGCTCACTTTGCCACTGGATTCAAGATAGCCTGGCTGATGAGGGTTTTGAACCCGAAACCGGTCCCAGGATGCTTGTTTCCGGTCCAGGGAAGACATGGCTTGGCAGTTCGGGCTGGACTGTTCCCATGAGGCACAGGGTCAGACTGATTTGCATATGGCCATGTCTGAACTGGGGTGGTGGAGTGAGCTAAAGAATGATGATGGATTAAACCCAGATCATTTGACTGGGGGTGAGTGTTTGATTTGCTCTAGCGCTCCGTCCATCATCCCCTTTGGTATCGCTTTGTTCGCCCTAAGTTGGCAGGGTATGCCCAGACGTGGGTCCCTTGCTCACTTTGCCACTGGATTCAAGATAGCCTGGCTGATGAGGGTTTTGAACCCGAAACCGGTCCCAGGATGCTTGTTTCCGGTCCAGGGAAGACATGGCTTGGCAGTTCGGGCGGGTCTGTTCCCATGAGGCACAGGGTCAGACTGATTTGCATATGGCCATGTCTGAACTGGGGTGGTGGAGTGAGCTAAAGAATGATGATGGATTAAACCCAGATCATTTGACTGGGGGTGAGTGTTTGATTTGTTCTAGCGCTCCGTCCATCATCCCCTTTGGTATCGCTTTGTTCGCCCTAAGTTGGCAGGGTATGCCCAGACGTGGGTCCCTTGCTCACTTTGCCACTGGATTCAAGATAGCCTGGCTGATGAGGGTTTTGAACCCGAAACCGGTCCCAGGATGCTTGTTTCCGGTCCAGGGAAGACATGGCTTGGCAGTTCGGGCTGGACTGTTCCCATGAGGCACAGGGTCAGACTGATTTGCATATGGCCATGTCTGAACTGGGGTGGTGGAGTGAGCTAAAGAATGATGATGGATTAAACCCAGATCATTTGACTGGGGGTGAGTGTTTGATTTGCTCTAGCGCTCCGTCCATCATCCCCTTTGGTATCGCTTTGTTCGCCCTAAGTTGGCAGGGTATGCCCAGACGTGGGTCCCTTGCTCACTTTGCCACTGGATTCAAGATAGCCTGGCTGATGAGGGTTTTGAACCCGAAACCGGTCCCAGGATGCTTGTTTCCGGTCCAGGGAAGACATGGCTTGGCAGTTCGGGCTGGACTGTTCCCATGAGGCACAGGGTCAGACTGATTTGCATATGGCCATGTCTGAACTGGGGTGGTGGAGTGAGCTAAAGAATGATGATGGATTAAACCCAGATCATTTGACTGGGGGTGAGTGTTTGATTTGCTCTAGCGCTCCGTCCATCATCCCCTTTGGTATCGCTTTGTTCGCCCTAAGTTGGCAGGGTATGCCCAGACGTGGGTCCCTTGCTCACTTTGCCACTGGATTCAAGATAGCCTGGCTGATGAGGGTTTTGAACTCGAAACCGGTCCCAGAATGCTTGTTTCCAGTCCAGGGAAGACATGGCTTGGCAGTTCGGGCTGGACTGTTCCCATGAGGCACAGGGTCAGACTGATTTGCATATGGCCATGTCTGAACTGGGGTGGTGGAGTGAGCTAAAGAATGATGATGGATTAAACCCAGATCATTTGACTGGGGGTGAGTGTTTGATTTGCTCTAGCGCTCCGTCCATCATCCCCTTTGGTATCGCTTTGTTCGCCCTAAGTTGGCAGGGTATGCCCAGACGTGGGTCCCTTGCTCACTTTGCCACTGGATTCAAGATAGCCTGGCTGATGAGGGTTTTGAACCCGAAACCGGTCCCAGGATGCTTGTTTCCGGTCCAGGGAAGACATGGCTTGGCAGTTCGGGCTGGACTGTTCCCATGAGGCACAGGGTCAGACTGATTTGCATATGGCCATGTCTGAACTGGGGTGGTGGAGTGAGCTAAAGAATGATGATGGATTAAACCCAGATCATTTGACTGGGGGTGAGTGTTTGATTTGCTCTAGCGCTCCGTCCATCATCCCCTTTGGTATCGCTTTGTTCGCCCTAAGTTGGCAGGGTATGCCCAGACGTGGGTCCCTTGCTCACTTTGCCACTGGATTCAAGATAGCCTGGCTGATGAGGGTTTTGAACCCGAACCGGTCCCAGGATGCTTGTTTCCGGTCCAGGGAAGACATGGCTTGGCAGTTCGGGCTGGACTGTTCCCATGAGGCACAGGGTCAGACTGATTTGCATATGGCCATGTCTGAACTGGGGTGGTGGAGTGAGCTAAAGAATGATGATGGATTAAACCCAGATCATTTGACTGGGGGTGAGTGTTTGATTTGCTCTAGCGCTCCGTCCATCATCCCCTTTGGTATCGCTTTGTTCGCCCTAAGTTGGCAGGGTATGCCCAGACGTGGGTCCCTTGCTCACTTTGCCACTGGATTCAAGATAGCCTGGCTGATGAGGGTTTTGAACTCGAAACCGGTCCCAGAATGCTTGTTTCCAGTCCAGGGAAGACATGGCTTGGCAGTTCGGGCTGGACTGTTCCCATGAGGCACAGGGTCAGACTGATTTGCATATGGCCATGTCTGAACTGGGGTGGTGGAGTGAGCTAAAGAATGATGATGGATTAAACCCAGATCATTTGACTGGGGGTGAGTGTTTGATTTGCTCTAGCGCTCCGTCCATCATCCCGTTTGGTATCGCTTTGTTCGCCCTAAGTTGGCAGGGTATGCCCAGACGTGGGTCCCTTGCTCACTTTGCCACTGGATTCAAGATAGCCTGGCTGATGAGGGTTTTGAACCCGAAACCGGTCCCAGGATGCTTGTTTCCGGTCCACGGAAGACATGGCTTGGCAGTTCGGGCTGGACTGTTCCCATGAGGCACAGGGTCAGACTGATTTGCATATGGCCATGTCTGAACTGGGGTGGTGGAGTGAGCTAAAGAATGATGATGGATTAAACCCAGATCATTTGACTGGGGGTGAGTGTTTGATTTGCTCTAGCGCTCCGTCCATCATCCCCTTTGGTATCGCTTTGTTCGCCCTAAGTTGGCAGGGTATGCCCAGACGTGGGTCCCTTGCTCACTTTGCCACTGGATTCAAGATAGCCTGGCTGATGAGGGTTTTGAACCCGAAACCGGTCCCAGGATGCTTGTTTCCGGTCCAGGGAAGACATGGCTTGGCAGTTCGGGCTGGACTGTTCCCATGAGGCACAGGGTCAGACTGATTTGCATATGGCCATGTCTGAACTGGGGTGGTGGAGTGAGCTAAAGAATGATGATGGATTAAACCCAGATCATTTGACTGGGGGTGAGTGTTTGATTTGCTCTAGCGCTCCGTCCATCATCCCCTTTGGTATCGCTTTGTTCGCCCTAAGTTGGCAGGGTATGCCCAGACGTGGGTCCCTTGCTCACTTTGCCACTGGATTCAAGATAGCTTGGCTGATGAGGGTTTTGAACCCGAAACCGGTCCCAGGATGCTTGTTTCCGGTCCAGGGAAGACATGGCTTGGCAGTTCGGGCTGGACTGTTCCCATGAGGCACAGGGTCAGACTGATTTGCATATGGCCATGTCTGAACTGGGGTGGTGGAGTGAGCTAAAGAATGATGATGGATTAAACCCAGATCATTTGACTGGGGGTGAGTGTTTGATTTGCTCTAGCGCTCCGTCCATCATCCCCTTTGGTATCGCTTTGTTCGCCCTAAGTTGGCAGGGTATGCCCAGACGTGGGTCCCTTGCTCACTTTGCCACTGGATTCAAGATAGCCTGGCTGATGAGGGTTTTGAACTCGAAACCGGTCCCAGAATGCTTGTTTCCAGTCCAGTGAAGACATGGCTTGGCAGTTCGGGCTGGACTGTTCCCATGAGGCACAGGGTCAGACTGATTTGCATATGGCCATGTCTGAACTGGGGTGGTGGAGTGAGCTAAAGAATGATGATGGATTAAACCCAGATCATTTGACTGGGGGTGAGTGTTTGATTTGCTCTAGCGCTCCGTCCATCATCCCCTTTGGTATCGCTTTGTTCGCCCTAAGTTGGCAGGGTATGCCCAGACGTGGGTCCCTTGCTCACTTTGCCACTGGATTCAAGATAGCCTGGCTGATGAGGGTTTTGAACCCGAAACCGGTCCCAGGATGCTTGTTTCCGGTCCAGGGAAGACATGGCTTGGCAGTTCGGGCTGGACTGTTCCCATGAGGCACAGGGTCAGACTGATTTGCATATGGCCATGTCTGAACTGGGGTGGTGGAGTGAGCTAAAGAATGATGATGGATTAAACCCAGATCATTTGACTGGGGGTGAGTGTTTGATTTGCTCTAGCGCTCCGTCCATCATCCCCTTTGGTATCGCTTTGTTCGCCCTAAGTTGGCAGGGTATGCCCAGACGTGGGTCCCTTGCTCACTTTGCCACTGGATTCAAGATAGCCTGGCTGATGAGGGTTTTGAACCCGAAACCGGTCCCAGGATGCTTGTTTCCGGTCCAGGGAAGACATTGCTTGGCAGTTAGGGCTGGACTGTTCCCATGAGGCACAGGGTCAGACTGATTTGCATATGGCCATGTCTGAACTGGGGTGGTGGAGTGAGCTAAAGAATGATGATGGATTAAACCCAGATCATTTGACTGGGGGTGAGTGTTTGATTTGCTCTAGCGCTCCGTCCATCATCCCCTTTGGTATCGCTTTGTTCGCCCTAAGTTGGCAGGGTATGCCCAGACGTGGGTCCCTTGCTCACTTTGCCACTGTATTCAAGATAGCCTGGCTGATGAGGGTTTTGAACCCAAAACCGGTCCCAGGATGCTTGTTTCCGGTCCAGGGAAGACATGGCTTGGCAGTTCGGGCTGGACTGTTCCCATGAGGCACAGGGTCAGACTGATTTGCATATGGCCATGTCTGAACTGGGGTGGTGGAGTGAGCTAAAGAATGATGATGGATTAAACCCAGATCATTTGACTGGGGGTGAGTGTTTGATTTGCTCTAGCGCTCCGTCCATCATCCCCTTTGGTATCGCTTTGTTCGCCCTAAGTTGGCAGGGTATGCCCAGACGTGGGTCCCTTCCTCACTTTGCCACTGGATTCAAGATAGCCTGGCTGATGAGGGTTTTGAACCCGAAACCGGTCCCAGGATGCTTGTTTCCGGTCCAGGGAAGACATGGATTGGCAGTTCGGGCTGGACTGTTCCCATGAGGCACAGGGTCAGACTGATTTGCATATGGCCATGTCTGAACTGGGGTGGTGGAGTGAGCTAAAGAATGATGATGGATTAAACCCAGGTCATTTGACTGGGGGTGAGTGTTTGATTGCTCTAGCGCTCCGTCCATCATCCCCTATGGCATCACTTTGTTCGCCCTAAGTTGGCAGGGTATGCCCAGACGTGGGTCCCTTGCTCACTTTGCCACTGGATTCAAGATAGCCTGGCTGATGAGGGTTTTGAACCCGAAACCGGTCCCAGGATGCTTGTTTCCGGTCCAGGGAAGACATGGCTTGGCAGTTCGGGCTGGACTGTTCCCATGAGGCACAGGGTCAGACTGATTTGCATATGGCCATGTCTGAACTGGGGTGGTGGAGTGAGCTAAAGAATGATGATGGATTAAACCCAGATCATTTGACTGGGGGTGAGTGTTTGATTTGCTCTAGCGCTCCGTCCATCATCCCCTTTGGTATCGCTTTGTTCGCCCTAAGTTGGCAGGGTATGCCCAGACGTGGGTCCCTTGCTCACTTTGCCACTGGATTCAAGATAGCCTGGCTGATGAGGGTTTTGAACCCGAAACCGGTCCCAGGATGCTTGTTTCCGGTCCAGGGAAGACATGGCTTGGCAGTTCGGGCGGGACTGTTCCCATGAGGCACAGGGTCAGACTGATTTGCATATGGCCATGTCTGAACTGGGGTGGTGGAGTGAGCTAAAGAATGATGATGGATTAAACCCAGATCATTTGACTGGGGGTGAGTGTTTGATTTGTTCTAGCGCTCCGTCCATCATCCCCTTTGGTATCGCTTTGTTCGCCCTAAGTTGGCAGGGTATGCCCAGACGTGGGTCCCTTGCTCACTTTGCCACTGGATTCAAGATAGCCTGGCTGATGAGGGTTTTGAACCCGAAACCGGTCCCAGGATGCTTGTTTCCGGTCCAGGGAAGACATGGCTTGGCAGTTCGGGCTGGACTGTTCCCATGAGGCACAGGGTCAGACTGATTTGCATATGGCCATGTCTGAACTGGGGTGGTGGAGTGAGCTAAAGAATGATGATGGATTAAACCCAGATCATTTGACTGGGGGTGAGTGTTTGATTTGCTCTAGCGCTCCGTCCATCATCCCCTTTGGTATCGCTTTGTTCGCCCTAAGTTGGCAGGGTATGCCCAGACGTGGGTCCCTTGCTCACTTTGCCACTGGATTCAAGATAGCCTGGCTGATGAGGGTTTTGAACCCGAAACCGGTCCCAGGATGCTTGTTTCCGGTCCAGGGAAGACATGGCTTGGCAGTTCGGGCTGGACTGTTCCCATGAGGCACAGGGTCAGACTGATTTGCATATGGCCATGTCTGAACTGGGGTGGTGGAGTGAGCTAAAGAATGATGATGGATTAAACCCAGATCATTTGACTGGGGGTGAGTGTTTGATTTGCTCTAGCGCTCCGTCCCTCATCCCCTTTGGTATCGCTTTGTTCGCCCTAAGTTGGCAGGGTATGCCCAGACGTGGGTCCCTTGCTCACTTTGCCACTGGATTCAAGATAGCCTGGCTGATGAGGGTTTTGAACCCGAAACCGGTCCCAGGATGCTTGTTTCCGGTCCAGGGAAGACATGGCTTGGCAGTTCGGGCTGGACTGTTCCCATGAGGCACAGGGTCAGACTGATTTGCATATGGCTATGTCTGAACTGGGGTGGTGGAGTGAGCTAAAGAATGATGATGGATTAAACCCAGATCATTTGACTGGGGGTGAGTGTTTGATTTGCTCTAGCGCTCCGTCCATCATCCCCTTTGGTATCACTTTGTTCGCCCTAAGTTGGCAGGGTATGCCCAGACGTGGGTCCCTTGCTCACTTTGCCACTTGATTCAAGATAGCCTGGCTGATGAGGGTTTTGAACCCGAAACCGGTCCCAGGATGCTTGTTTCCGGTCCAGGGAAGACATGGCTTGGCAGTTCGGGCTGGACTGTTCCCATGAGGCACAGGGTCAGACTGATTTGCACATGGCCATGTCTGAACTGGGGTGGTGGAGTGAGCTAAAGAATGATGATGGATTAAACCCAGATCATTTGACTGGGGGTGAGTGTTTGATTTGCTCTAGCGCTCCGTCCATCATCCCCTTTGGTATCACTTTGTTCGCCCTAAGTTGGCAGGGTATGCCCAGACGTGGGTCCCTTGCTCACTTTGCCACTGGATTCAAGATAGCCTGGCTGATGAGGGTTTTGAACCCGAAACCGGTCCCAGGATGCTTGTTTCCGGTCCAGGGAAGACATGGCTTGGCAGTTCGGGCTGGACTGTTCCCATGAGGCACAGGGTCAGACTGATTTGCATATGGCCATGTCTGAACTGGGGTGGTGGAGTGAGCTAAAGAATGATGATGGATTAAACCCAGATCATTTGACTGGGGGTGAGTGTTTGATTTGCTCTAGCGCTCCGTCCATCATCCCCTTTGGTATCGCTTTGTTCGCCCTAAGTTGGCAGGGTATGCCCAGACGTGGGTCCCTTGCTCACTTTGCCACTGGATTCAAGATAGCCTGGCTGATGAGGGTTTTGAACCCGAAACCGGTCCCAGGATGCTTGTTTCCGGTCCAGGGAAGACATGGCTTGGCAGTTCGGGCTGGACTGTTCCCATGAGGCACAGGGTCAGACTGATTTGCATATGGCCATGTCTGAACTGGGGTGGTGGAGTGAGCTAAAGAATGATGATGGATTAAACCCAGATCATTTGACTGGGGGTGAGTGTTTGATTTGCTCTAGCACTCCGTCCATCATCCCCTTTGGTATCGCTTTGTTCGCCCTAAGTTGGCAGGGTATGCCCAGACGTGGGTCCCTTGCTCACTTTGCCACTGGATTCAAGATAGCCTGGCTGATGAGGGTTTTGAACCCGAAACCGGTCCCAGGATGCTTGTTTCCGGTCCAGGGAAGACATGGCTTGGCAGTTCGGGCTGGACTGTTCCCATGAGGCACAGGGTCAGACTGATTTGCATATGGCCATGTCTGAACTGGGGTGGTGGAGTGAGCTAAAGAATGATGATGGATTAAACCCAGATCATTTGACTGGGGGTGAGTGTTTGATTTGCTCTAGCGCTCCGTCCATCATCCCCTTTGGTATCGCTTTGTTCGCCCTAAGTTGGCAGGGTATGCCCAGACGTGGGTCCCTTGCTCACTTTGCCACTGGATTCAAGATAGCCTGGCTGATGAGGGTTTTGAACCCGAAACCGGTCCCAGGATGCTTGTTTCCGGTCCAGGGAAGACATGGCTTGGCAGTTCGGGCTGGACTGTTCCCATGAGGCACAGGGTCAGACTGATTTGCATATGGCCATGTCTGAACTGGGGTGGTGGAGTGAGCTAAAGAATGATGATGGATTAAACCCAGATCATTTGACTGGGGGTGAGTGTTTGATTTGCTCTAGCGCTCCGTCCATCATCCCCTTTGGTATCGCTTTGTTCGCCCTAAGTTGGCAGGGTATGCCCAGACGTGGGTCCCTTGCTCACTTTGCCACTGGATTCAAGATAGCCTGGCTGATGAGGGTTTTGAACCCGAAACCGGTCCCAGGATGCTTGTTTCCGGTCCAGGGAAGACATGGCTTGGCAGTTCGGGCTGGACTGTTCCCATGAGGCACAGGGTCAGACTGATTTGCATATGGCCATGTCTGAACTGGGGTGGTGGAGTGAGCTAAAGAATGATGATGGATTAAACCCAGATCATTTGACTGGGGGTGAGTGTTTGATTTGCTCTAGCGCTCCGTCCATCATCCCCTTTGGTATCGCTTTGTTCGCCCTAAGTTGGCAGGGTATGCCCAGACGTGGGTCCCTTGCTCACTTTGCCACTGGATTCAAGATAGCCTGGCTGATGAGGGTTTTGAACCCGAAACCGGTCCCAGGATGCTTGTTTCCGGTCCAGGGAAGACATGGCTTGGCAGTTCGGGCTGGACTGTTCCCATGAGGCACAGGGTCAGACTGATTTGCATATGGCCATGTCTGAACTGGGGGGTGGAGTGAGCTAAAGAATGATGATGGATTAAACCCAGATCATTTGACTGGGGGTGAGTGTTTGATTTGCTCTAGCGCTCCGTCCATCATCCCCTTTGGTATCGCTTTGTTCGCCCTAAGTTGGCAGGGTATGCCCAGACGTGGGTCCCTTGCTCACTTTGCCACTGTATTCAAGATAGCCTGGCTGATGAGGGTTTTGAACTCGAAACCGGTCCCAGAATGCTTGTTTCCAGTCCAGGGAAGACATGGCTTGGCAGTTCGGGCTGGACTGTTCCCATGAGGCACAGGGTCAGACTGATTTGCATATGGCCATGTCTGAACTGGGGTGGTGGAGTGAGCTAAAGAATGATGATGGATTAAACCCAGATCATTTGACTGGGGGTGAGTGTTTGATTTGCTCTAGCGCTCCGTCCATCATCCCCTTTGGTATCGCTTTGTTCGCCCTAAGTTGGCAGGGTATGCCCAGACGTGGGTCCCTTGCTCACTTTGCCACTGGATTCAAGATAGCCTGGCTGATGAGGGTTTTGAACCCGAAACCGGTCCCAGGATGCTTGTTTCCGGTCCAGGAAGACATGGCTTGGCAGTTCGGGCTGGACTGTTCCCATGAGGCACAGGTTCAGACTGATTTGCACATGGCCATGTCTGAACTGGGGTGGTGGAGTGAGCTAAAGAATGATGATGGATTAAACCCAGATCATTTGACTGGGGGTGAGTGTTTGATTTGCTCTAGCGCTCCGTCCATCATCCCCTTTGGTATCACTTTGTTCGCCCTAAGTTGGCAGGGTATGCCCAGACGTGGGTCCCTTGCTCACTTTGCCACTGGATTCAAGATAGCCTGCCTGATGAGGGTTTTGAACCCGAAACCGGTCCCAGGATGCTTGTTTCCGGTCCAGGGAAGACATGGCTTGGCAGTTCGGGCTGGACTGTTCCCATGAGGCACAGGGTCAGACTGATTTGCATATGGCCATGTCTGAACTGGGGTGGTGGAGTGAGCTAAAGAATGATGATGGATTAAACCCAGATCATTTGACTGGGGGTGAGTGTTTGATTTGCTCTAGCGCTCCGTCCATCATCCCCTTTGGTATCGCTTTGTTCGCCCTAAGTTGGCAGGGTATGCCCAGACGTGGGTCCCTTGCTCACTTTGCCACTGGATTCAAGATAGCCTGGCTGATGAGGGTTTTGAACCCGAAACCGGTCCCAGGATGCTTGTTTCCGGTCCAGGGAAGACATGGCTTGGCAGTTCGGGCTGGACTGTTCCCATGAGGCACAGGGTCAGACTGATTTGCATATGGCCATGTCTGAACTGGGGTGGTGGAGTGAGCTAAAGAATGATGATGGATTAAACCCACATCATTTGACTGGGGGTGAGTGTTTGATTTGCTCTAGCGCTCCGTCCATCATCCCCTTTGGTATCGCTTTGTTCGCCCTAAGTTGGCAGGGTATCCCCAGACGTGGGTCCCTTGCTCACTTTGCCACTGGATTCAAGATAGCCTGGCTGATGAGGGTTTTGAACCCGAAACCGGTCCCAGGATGCTTGTTTCCGGTCCAGGGAAGACATGGCTTGGCAGTTCGGGCTGGACTGTTCCCATGAGGCACAGGGTCAGACTGATTTGCATATGGCCATGTCTGAACTGGGGTGGTGGAGTGAGCTAAAGAATGATGATGCATTAAACCCAGATCATTTGACTGGGGGTGAGTGTTTGATTTGCTCTAGCGCTCCGTCCATCATCCCCTTTGGTATCGGTTAGAAATAACAAGGTCCAGGATTGAGCCCTTAGAGTGTGTTGTTTCTGTGCAGTGTTGGATAAGATCATTTGCAGAGAGAAAGGTGGCCAGCATATTTGCACAAGAGTCTTCCGGCGAACTCCAGTGGAGATTGAAGTCACCCACGAAGATCTGATTGTCACTTTGCGAGTATTGGTCGCTGATGAAGTCAGTGAGTTCCGTCATAAACGAAGGGCCGCTACCAGGCGGGCGGTAAATGGCATGGAATCTGAGGGGTGAGCGGTGGTGCAATTGAAGCTCCAGAGATAGGCATTCAAAAGTGCGGAAGGAGCTGTTAGGAAAAGCCTTAAGTTGAAGGGAGTTTCTAAAGATGACTGCAACACCTCCCCCAACTTTGTCTATTCTGTCATTTCTAAATATAGAATAGCCTGTGGGTAATAGGAGATCAAACATAGAGTGAGAGGTATCGTTGAACCAGGTCTCTGTGAGGAAGAGCATGTCAATATTGTGAAGGGTGATGGTATCGGAGATTTCAAGTTTGTGTTTTATTGCAGATCTGCAGTTGTGGAGCAGACAGCGCAACTCTGTCAAGACTGTTTTGGTGACAGGGGCACTTGGGCTATGAGGGGTGATAGTGATATTGTACTTATACGAGGGTGCTCGGGAGGATTTAGGTGGATGATTGGTTCTGACAGAGGAGATGGTCGGAATAGTGTAGATAGTAGGGTTACTTGGAGAGGAAAGTGGAAGAAGGGTGGCGTTCGAGGACTTGAGTGAGTTTGCGATGTTTGCAGACGACAGGTTCTGATTGGCTCTTTTGGGGTGTGGGGGCGAGGTGCAGCTCGTGGGAAGGTGAGTGTTTTCCAGAGGAATTGAAGTGTATGGAAAGGTGGAAATCTTGGAGCTTAAGAGTGAGATGGTGGCTTCAAGCTGGGAGATGGAGGTGATGAGAGAACCTAGCTTATTTTCCAGAGAGAGTAGGGCAGAGCACGGCATGTTGGGTGGGTCGATAGAAACAGAAGGGGGTGCAATTGGCGGCGGAGGGCATGGAGAGGTGGGGGTACGGGAGGGGAGTTGGGGTACAGGGTTCAGGGGTGGGGAAAGGTGGTGGTTGAGAGCGGGCGTTGGTGCATCGGAGGTGAAAGGAGAGTTGTCTTTGTTGACGTTGCAAGGAGGATAGGAATTGAGGACATAATTAGGGGGAGATAGGTGAGGAACGAGGCGGTGGGGCGGAGAGGGAGGGGGGAATGTGTGGAGTCATAGGAAGGGAGGAGGTTTGGGAGGAAGAGAGGGGAGGGGGTTGGAGGTGTTCCCCCCCACCCCCTCCCGCAGTCCGTGACTTCTTGCCCCCTACTCCCGTTCGTGCCTTCTTGGATGCCCGCCCTCCCGTTTCCAATGCAATAGGTCTCGCGTAAATACGAGTCCTATTGCATTGGAAATGCTTGTTTGTCGTGGGATTGGCTGGGTGATCGCACTCTTTTTTGGTCTTGCGCGCAGCTGACGGCTATCTTACGCATGCGCACTGAACACCTCTCCTCCCTCAGCTGTTATTCCTTCCCTCCCCGCCCAGGTTTCAGAACGAGGCGAGAGGCGAGAGGCTCAAGCTACTTGCAGTTTTTTTTTTTTTAGTTTTTTTTTTTTTAATTTGTGTTTATTGTCATTTTTCATAACCAATTGAATGATATTTCGTAACAAAACAACAAGCCAGCATGTTACAATACAGTACAAAAGTAGCAATAGTCCTGGTCCATACATATTAAAGCAATACAATTAGTACACGACTCGTTCCGTTGCGTCAGTGAAGCAAAATCATAGCACATCATTTCCACATTATGTCCTTCGTATTGCACTACAGGGGCCACCGTATTCTCCTAGCGTACACTTCGCGCATCTAATCATGTGGTGTTAGCGCTCTTACCACTCAATGCCTACCCATGTATCTACACGGATACGTATAGTGTGTCCCACGTATGTAGCAAATCCCATATTAAGTGGAACTCGCAGTCCGTGGTCCCTCCGCCTCCACCTCCTCCTCCTCTCCCCGTTGCTGCCGGGCCCAGTCAAGGAATGGTGCCCAAATATCTCGGGGTCTAGATGTGGACGGCATAAGTTCCCAAAACGTGCTCAGTTGTGTGTGCCCATATGTAACGTCCGTGACCCACCCCTTTAAAGTTGGCACTCGCCTACGTCCCCAGTGGACTGTAACCTGTCGCTTTGCAAACAGTAGAAGAAGTGCGTGTAGCTTTCGCAGCTTTGGTGGTGTATCCTTCACGTAACCCAACAACCCCAGTATCGGGGACGGAACCGCTGCAGCGCCTACAATTTGAGATATCGATGTAAATACCAGTGACCAGTACTCGGCAATGTGGGGACAGTTCCATGCAACATGTATAAATGTGGCGGGGGTATAGTGACATCGCCAGCAGCCGGCATCCTCCCTGAGACCCATCCGATGCAACCCCACCGGCGTTCTATAAAATCTGTGCAGGTATTTAAAATGAATTAACCGGAGCTTGTAGTTTGGGGAGAGCTCCGTTAGCTGCCTACAACAGAACTCCCACTGCTCCTCAGATATTGGCTCAGCGAGCTCGCCGTTCCATCTCTCCAATGACCTGGGTGTTACCAGGGGAGTAGTGGTTTGCGTATGCATATATAATCTAGTGATAAGTCGTCGGGGCGAGGAGACCGCAGCAGGCTCTCCAGCGCAGGCAATGTCGGGGGGCCGTGGGGAAGCCCTCCCAAAGTTCACGGCATGCTGTCCTCAATTTATGATATAAGAATAGCTCAGCGAATGTCGCCGCCCGCCTCCTGCAGCCGCCGGGGTGGTCTAAACGTGTCATCTGGGAAAAGGTCAGCGAAAGTCCTGAGTGACATGCGTTGTTCCAATTTCTTGCTGATGCCATCCTGAACACAGGGCAGCATCGGATTTCTAGCCAACGGGACGGAGGGGGCGTACAGCAGTGGCACCCCAGTCCTCTTACGCATCTCAGTCCATGCCCACCTCAACGTACCGGCGGTGTCTATTTCTCCGCGTGGGCGACTTGACTTACGGTAAATTGCCACTCTTAACGGGTCCGGGGCTACAGCATCCGCCTCGACTGCCACATGCGGCTGGTAGGGCACCGGGTGCACCCAGAAGTGCAGGAATTGAGCCTGAGCGCACAGCGCATACAGGTGCATATCCGGAGCCCCCAGCCCACCCTGTCTAAGCGGGAGTGTCAGCAGTTCCCAGGATACCCTAGCCTGTCCTTCCGACCAGGCCAAAGATATCAACTTGGATTTCAGCGTATTAAAAAGTGTTGTGTGAGTGGGATCGGTACATTTACAAATAAATATAGGAATTTCGGTAAAATGACCATTTTGGCCAACGCTATCTTCCCAGCCAGTGACATCGGTAGTTTGGACCAAAGGTTAACCTTCTCCTCTAACCAAGTGACAGCCCTACCATAATTAAGATTCCACACTTCCTGCGTGTCTCTGCTGATCCAGATCCCCAAGTATTTAACTGCCCCAGCCTCCCACTTCAGCGGAAACTCAGAGACCACTGGGGGCGTTCCATCCGTGAGCGGGAAGATCACAGACTTTGCCCAATTAATGCAGACACCGGCTAGTCCACCAAACCTTATAAACTCCCTCAGGATAGGGTCTAGATTCTCCTTGGGATTAACAAGATAGAGAGTCACGTCATCCGCATATAGGGAAATTAATAGGCTCCTTGAAGTAAAACCTATGCCACGGGCAGTGTGGTGTTGCCGAATTCGGGCCGCCAACGGCTCCATCGCAATAGCGAAAAGCAATGGGGAAAGAGGACAGCCCTGCCTGGTGCCACGCGTGATCGGGAAAGGGTCTGACAGGAGACCATTCACTCTAATCCGAGCACTTGGCAAGGTATACAATAATCTGATTCGGTTAATAAACAACGGGCTGAACCCCATGCGTCCCAAGACTGCAAATAAATATGGCCATTCTAATGTATCGAACGCCTTAGTGGCGTCTAAGAAAACCGCCGCAGCCCTAACGTCAGGATGTAAGTAATGTAACACCGAGAATATAGTCTGCAAGTTGTGTGATGTTGAACGCCCGGGAATAAAGCCTGATTGATCAGGTAGTGCTATGTGTGGAAGCAGGGGTTGCAACCTGTTTGCCAGTAACTTGGCCAGGACTTTCACGTCCACATTGATCATGGATAACGGCCGGTACGAATCTAGCTCCGACTCCGGCTTTCCAGGCTTCAAGAGGGTGATAATGATCGCCTCCCGCATAGATTTAGGCAAAATCCCATCCTCCAAGGCCTCCTCAAAAACCGCTAGCATCCGAGGTGCCAGTTCCTCCACATAGGTCTTATAGAAGGACGTGGTCAGGCCGTCCGGCCCGGGTGCCTTATCCAGTGGCAAACTTCTTATCACTTGGGCAACATCTTCAACCGTGAATGGGTGATCCATGTAATCCCTGTGTGCCTGATTAAACCAGACCAGTGCCACGGAGTCCAGGAACGGCGTCAACCCCTCCGGACCCTCGGTTTGGGTGGTGCTGTACAATTGGGAATAGAATGCGGAGAAAGCATCCAGAATATCTTTCTGTCCCCTGACCGCAGCGCCCTGTGGGTTAAGTATTTCATGAATGAATGCATTTAATCTGGAGGGGCGTATCATTCGCACCAGCGTTCGACTAGGTCTGTCTCCCTCCCCATATTTCCGCGCCTCCGCGTGCTTCCCCAGAAACTTAACCTCGCGCTGGGCCTCATCTGCGAAGTCCAACAGTTTAGTTTTTAACAATGCAGCGGTGTGGGTGTCACTAGCGGAAAAGAATCGCCTCTCCAACTCCTTTATCTGGGTCTCCAGGGATGCCAAAGTGCCTCGTATGGCCCTTAACACTCCCGCCTGCCTAGCGATACACTGTCCCCTGATGACCACTTTGAATGCCTCCCATAAGGACGCCTCCGTCGTGACCGATCCTGTGTTTAAGCTAAAATAATTGTTAATGTCCGCTCGAATTTCTTCTTTAAAAGCCGAATCCAACAGGGCGTGTGGCGGCAATCGCCAGGAGAAAGCACGGGGGGCGAACCGGGGAGCGACAGCCGCAATAGACAAGGGGCATGATCAGACAGGGATCGCGGCATGTGCGCCACTTCCGTGGCCCAGGTAGCCACGTCCCGGGAGACCAGCCAGAAATCCAGACGGGACCATGCGCCGCACCTGCCGGAAATACATGTGCCTTCCCTAACCAAGGGGTGTCTCCGTCGCCATATATCTATCAGCTCCCCATCAGTCAATATTTCAGCTAGAGCGGTCCTCGCCGCCGGGTGCAGGGGGCGATCCGCGCCCCTCCTGTCCATGTCATCATCCATTATAGCGTTGAAGTCCCCACCCCATAATATCGTGCCACAACCCGTCGCCCTTATCCTCGTCCACATCTCCCGAAAGAAATCCGGGGCGTCAACATTTGGGCCATACACTGCCACAATTAGTAGGGGATTCCCCCAGTTCCCCTCTCAATAAAACATACCTCCCCTCAGGATCTCCATACACCTCCCGCTCCCTCCAGTTCACCCCCTCTTAACCAGCACCGCCACCCTCGGGCATAGTTGGAGTAAATCGAGGAGTAGACATATCCCCACCGACTGTGTCTTAACCTCTGCGATGGTGTCACATTTAGATGTGTCTCCTGCAAGAGACAGAGGTCTATGTTATGTTGAGTTAAGTACGCATGTACGAGCCTGGATTTCCTGTGATCGTTCAGCCCTCTAATGTTCCATGTTAACAAGTTCAAAGTAGTAGCGTGGTATTATATAACATTTCCTGCCCAATACAACATTTAGAATAGAGTCGGTCTCTTTTCCAGCTACCAGTCCTGGTCTTTGCTTTAAAACAATTATACATGCCGGCCACAAACTTCAAAACAAACCCACCCCACCCCCCTCCCACACCAACCCCCCAATTAGGTTGTAGAATACCCCCTGTGCAAACTATTGAGCCAAACACCACCAAGTGGTACTGGGAATCTTCCCATAGGGGCGCAGCAGTACCGGCTTCCTCCCCTGTTTACACAGGGTGGCCAGGAAATCTGCGGAGAGCTCTACGCACCGCAGCTTTTGGAAACAGAACTGCACCTGATGTGCAGGGGTTTTGCACCTATCTTCATGGTCCCAACAATTGCATATAACCCTCCCTCCCACCAGTTAACAAATCAGTTACAACATCTTAATCAGTGGACTATATAATACCCATATCAGTCATTGTCGCTGAGTTGGCCAGCGGCGACCAGCCCGGCCCCTCTGGTCTCCTTGTTCTTATTACCGCCAACATGTTTGGCAAACTTCAAGGCGGACTTTGCGTCGGTAAAGAAGTGAGCAGTGCCGTCATATGATACTTTCAGCTTCGCCGGGTATAGCAGGGAGTATGGGATTTGTGCCTGCAGAAGTAGTCTCTTTGCCGGAAGAAATTCCCGCCGTGCCGCCTGCACCGCCGGGGTAAAATCCGGATAGAAGGAAATGGTGTTCCCTTTGTGGGTTACCTGACCCTTTTCTCTGGCAAGTCGCAGGATGATATCTCTATCCTGGTAGTTCAAAATTTTCACCAGGATGGGACGGGGCGGAGCACCAACTAGAGGTTTCTGACCCAGGGACCGGTGTGCCCTTTCTACTGCAAAGACAGAGGTGAGATGAGGATCAAATATTTCATGTAACAGTTCGGATACAAAGGATTCCATTCTAGAAATAGCTGTGGTCTCCGGTATTCCAGTAATTCGTAGGTTATTCCTGCGAGACCTCGCCTCCAAATCCTTGTTCTTGGCCCTAATGATCCCCAGGAGTTTATCCATATGCAGGAGCTGCTCTTTTGTTTCCACCTGAAACTCATGACATTCCGTGTGGTGATGTTCCAAGGCATCCAGACGGTTCTCATGGGTGGTCACTTGCGTTTTCACAGAGTCGAGCTGTGTGGTCAAGGTATCTAGTTTTGAGTCTATATTCCGCAGACTGGAACGCATCTCCAGCATAAGCGTACGCAGGTCCGCTCCCTGGTCCTCACCCTGCGCCTCCTGCTGGCCATCCATTTGCGCATCGGGGTCCGACTCGGTGTGGCGCGTGGACCTCTTATTTTCAAATGTCAGCTTTGGTTGCTTGGCATCTTGCTTCCCCATTTTCCCGGACACCGAAATGCACGGCGCCCAGCAGTGCACAGACTTTCTACCCACTAGTTCGAGTTTCCACACCTCAGGTAGTCTGCCTGTTCCGGTCAGCCAGTTATCCGATGTGGCCAGTCACCACAACAGTCGTGCCCCCAGCACAACCCACCTCCACGATACAGGGCGTACTCCCCAACACGTGTAGTGCCACAGTCAGGATCTAGTCCCTCTGGCGCAGCCGTCCCCCAGCTTCAGATAGCCAGTCCTGGTCTCCTATCCACACCAGACCCTCTATACTCAGTTGGGCCCCGCACAGCATTCAACTCAGCCTCTCAAAATGGCGGCTGGAAGCTCATCCCCAGGTATCTCCAGGTTAATGCACCAGGGCAGAGTCTGCGACACTACAACACGGGTCAGGCTCAGCACCTCATTTCACTCTTACTGGCCCGTGGTAAAGAGCTTCCTTCCGCAATATGCTTGTCTCCAGCTGCCCCTCCTCTAGCTTCGCCGGTCAAAGCACAAAATGGCGGATCCGCAGCCACCGTCCCCCGCTCTGGTGTGGTGCACTGTATCTCACCTTCCCAGCCGCTGCTCTCACTTGCACCTCGGCGGTCGCTCACTCGTTCCACTCATCCGGTCAGCCGTAATCAGTGTTATCGGACTGTCACTGCGCCACTGCTCTGTCTCCTCACAGCGTCGCGCTACTCTGCGGGCACCCCCGTCCTCCGCACCACGATGTTGGTTCCCCGCTTGCTTCCCTGGCTTCAAGCACCTTGTGAGGTGCCTCCGCTTCACAAACCAAGCGGGCGCAACTCGCACACTGAATCTCCGGGCGCCCAATCCGGATCTCCGCCTCCGACCTGAATCTGCGGCCCGCTGGTCCGCCGCCGCCTCGGGCTCGCGCCTCCTGCAGCCCTCTTATCGTGCTCTCAGGGACAGGATTCTCTAGGCTTGACAGCGGCACCACACATCAGCTCATGTCCCGGCTCCTCCGTGGCCGCGGGACATCGGATCGGCAACAACAGTTGCAGTAATCACTCCGCTTCCTCTGGGCGGCTAAAACTGCAGCTCTGTCTCTCCGTTTGTGCGGATAATTATAGGATTAATTCCCGGCCGGCGGAGCTCACTCAGAGAGCGGCCATTCCGCAGCACAGCTAGCCACGCCCCCCAAGCTACTTGCAGTTAAACGCGGAAATGAGGGCTGGCGTGTGTCTTGGAGTTTCTTTTCCTTTCACGTTTTCACCAGCGGTGGTGAGCAGGAGATCGGACGGAGGCACCCTTAAAAGTGCGAGGCAGACAAGATGACGGCAGTGGCAGGCGGTACAACCGCATCCAGCACGGGCAGTGCAACTACACCTCCATCCTGCCGGAGCATGAGGCGGGCTGCCGGGAGAGCGCCACCACAGAGCAGTACAACGCCAATGCACTGCAGCGGGACGCCCCGCACGTGGAGCCCGAGCTGCCCTCCCAGAAGCTGCAGCACCTGGAGCACGCCATGGAGAACTACACGCAATGGCTGCAGAAAATAAGCCCCGCGCCTGTAAACACACCGGGCACAGTGGTGAATGTGTCCGTGCTGCGGCACTTTGGATGTGTTTCCTGTTATCACATTGACCGTGTTCGATGTTATTACCCTGGTGCCGTGGTTAAACATGCTCAGTGTTGTCACCCTTGTGCTATGGCTAAAGGTGTTCCGTGTTATCGACCTGGGGGCATATCAGCAAGGGCTTTATCTCCGTTTTTCTGGCTTTAAAAGCCAGAAAAACGGAGATAAAACTATCGCCCTATCAACAAGAGGGTGCTAACATGTATAATCGCATGTTAGCACCCTTTTTCCCAACGCCTCCCTTTGCATCTCCAATGAGATGCAAAGTGGGCATTACTGGGCGTACCCCGGATGGACTACGTTGCAAATATCACTGATGTTCACATCGCGATATTTACAAGGCAGCCCACATGATTTTAGCAGAGGTTAGATTTTGGCGAAAACGGCCGTTTCGCCAAAATCTAACGTCTGCTAAAATCCTGACTTAGCCATCCCTAACATAGGGGGTGGATTCTGCTGATACGACCACAGGGTCGTATCAGCAAGGTTATCGACGTTTTTCAGGGAACATCGCTGGAAAACCAGCGATGTTCCATGCAAAACGGCGATTTCCCCGCTATCGCAGGAATCTTTATCGCCTTGGACATACGCGTTACTAATAACGCGATATCTCCGCGATAAATACCTGCGATAGCCGGCGTTAGGAAAATGAGCGCTAAGCACGCTTTGCAATAGTTATCGCAAAGCGTTGCTAATATGCCCCCTAGTGTTGTATTTCATGTTATCACCCTGGTGCTGGTTAAAGGTGTCTGTGTCATCTCCCTAGTTCACGGGTTCTGTGGTTAAACATGTACCATTCTATCACCCGGGTCCTGTGGGTAAACATGTTCCGTGTTATCACATGGGTGCTTTTGTTTGCTCCGTGTTATCACCTTGCTGCTGTGATTAAACATGTTACATGTTATATTACAGCATGGTGCTGTCATTCATTGTGTCCCATATTATAACTCTGGTGCTGTGGTTAAACGTTTCCTTCTATCGCCCTAGTGCTGTCGTTAAACACACTCCTTCATCGCCGTGATGCTATGGTTAAACATGCCTTTTGTTTTCACCCACTCTTCTTTTTTAATGTGTTCCATGTTATTACCCTGGTGCTCTGGTAAGCAGTTTTCATTTTATCATTCTGATGCTGTGGTTCAGCATTCATTTTATACCCCAATGCTATGGTTAAACCTGTTGTTTATCAACGTGGTGCTCTAATTCAATGTATTCCATGTTGGTAAAATCTGGCACACCTCTCATATGACAGAAAAATAACGTAAGAATGTTGCAGCCATGTTTGCGCCAGTTGTATGTGGTAAACCCTTCCTTGAGTGCCCTCCTCGATACACATCATACGTGGGCACTTTTTAAAAAAAACAAATTGAGCTTTGTTAAAGTTATGAGACAACAAGTTGAAAATGACAATCAATATGTTTATTCATCCTTGATTACACTGTAACTGTTTAAAGCACCCAACATAATGAACCACCAACTTTATCACACAGGCTATAACTGGTTACCACCGTGGTAGGAACGGCATTGACATGTTTTGCTCACTAAAAACAAAAAAATCAAACAAGCATTTTTTTGGCACAAAAGAGTTGAACTTCTATAGGGAACGTTTAATGTTTGATAATTAGCTAAGTTCAAACACATCCAAAGTAAATTTCCTTACAATTACTACTTATGAACCAATTATGGAATCTGAAATAATCAGAAATCTGGGGGTATTTTTTAATGAGCACAGCGAAATTCTAATGTTGCTGTCAAATATGCTTCACGCATCAGGGTCAAATACCTTTGTATTTCTTCAGTTAGTGGGCCACTAAGCCAAGCTTCAGTAATCATTTCTAGAAATAAGAAATTAAAATTAACTTTTTGACCACAATTATTACTCTGGATACACAGGGAAGCTGTTCATTAAAAACTACCCCCAGAATTCGGATTATTTCTACAAGCATAAATGCAACGTTTCCCTCAACCCACCCTTTCCCTCTGCATAAAGTGAGGCTCCATTCATGTCCTTATCTGGAAGAGGGGAAACACTTAGGCCTTTTTTACAGCATTGCTGAGCGACTTACAACGGTGAGGCATCTCTGACCCCTGCATACAACCAACACACGTGTGTGAGGCTTACCCTATCAGAGCTCTCACATGTAAACACCGGCAGCCAGTAACTTTGGCAGGGGTGACCTAACCCCTTCATCCGGTATGACACGCACTCATTAAGCTGGGCAGGACGATTTGCAATCGAAGTTTTTTTACTTTAATATTTCTTTTAGTGCTACAGTGCCCTCAGTGAAGTTTTATTTACTATCTAACACTCTATATTACTGCAGTTGCAGGCTATCATCTTTCCTCCTCAGCACTCTTCCCACTCGTTCCTGGCCCCACCACTCGCTTTGCATTCTTTCCTCTCTCGTCATTGTGAGAAGTTGGCCTGGCATATGCTGTCCACTAATTATAGTGGGCACCTTGGAGATAGGTTAAAGACAACCTTTATTGAAAGCTATCCAAGTGGTAGCTATGGAGAGCAGCCTTCAGGCTAAGTCGTGAAGGAATGTAAAGCAGCTTGTTTTACCAGTCTATAATCTCTTGAGTGACCAAATGAAAGAGGACCACACCAGGTATATATTCAAAATATATGTATTTATTACTAAACACACCCCTCTAGTCTCTTTATGAGGCTAGAGTTCGAAGTACATACGTTACGAGTTAGTTATCTACAGTAATAGCACAAATACACGTTTGAGCCCCAGGGGCGTACCAAACCATATACCAATAAAGTGGTATAAGAACCACGACTGAGCTAGACACAAGGCCTAGAGCCTGTAGAAGTGCTTGGACCACAAGGAACCACCCAAGGTAGTGACACAGGGGACCCACGGGGGACGCGTGCAGTGTATGAACACAGCCGCGAACCACCGTTAACTTCTATGGGGAAAGTCGCGATTAGAATTTAAAAGAAAAGAGACACTTAGAGGAGGACTTGGAGCAAACCCTTTGAGAACTAGGCTGTTCTAGTGTCAATACCCACGGGAGCACCGGAGTACTCGAGTTACCTCACCCAGGGGAGCCGGGTGCATAGGTGTCTTTCGGGGTCGGGTTTCGTCGTCGCTTTCAATGGCGATCTGCTGCAAAGTGCTGCTGGCGGCCAAGTCGAAAGTGTTCGGGTGGATCCAAAGGTGGATCGAAGATCTGAAGAACCTGAAAGCAGAGGGGACAGAGTCTGGGTCACTAGCCAGTGACCAGGAAGGCGATGAGCAGATGCCCACCGATGTCGAGTGCTTCAGATAGGTTGACAGTCATCTTGACTCTTCAGCCACGAGGTCCAGGAGGCGTCGACAACAACCAGGAGCTGGATTCGAGCTGTCCCATGACTTCTGTCGATTGCAGGGGTGTCGGCGACCGGATGGGACCCAACAAGCCTTGGCAACGGCAAGTCTCGTGGAAATGGAAGAAGGACGATGTTGCAGACCAGCAAGATCTGGGGGACTCACCCAGCAAGGGTAAGTCAGCGCGCACCTGGAGCAATCAGGGAGCCCAAGCAGAAAAAGATTGGCCTTCGGAAGGGCCTACTAGCCAACGGACTAGCGACCGCGAAGGAGCCTCGAGTCGATGCACGTGGAACTGGCTCACAGGACACTCGTGGAGTGGAGGCCAGTGATCTTCGGTGCAGTTGGTGCTGGAGGCTGGGGCTACTCGGAGCCCAAAGCACGACTTCGTGGGAGACCCAGAAGAGGATGCACTTGCAAATGCGTTTGGTGTCCAGGGGTCACGGTTCCACGTTACCCACAACAGCTACGGGCCTCAGCTTTGCTGGGGACTCAGGGCAGCCTCGGGGAAGTCTGGAAATCTACATCTGGTGATGCAAAGACTTCGGCGTTCAACGGGAGCTTCAGCGATGCAGACCGGACAATTGCTTCTTTGGTGCCTGCCAAGCAGGGGAGTCACTCCTTGACCCCAAGGGAGATTCTTCAGTCCTCTAATCTTGAAGTAGAGCGTCGAAGGTCCAGGATTCTGTGTCCGAGTTTTGTCCAGTTTAATCTAAAGTCCTAAGGACTGGGGTCCCCTACTTATACTAAGGTAGGGGGTTGGACATACTCTGTGGCCCCACCTATGGGAGGGTCAGGGCAGAGGGGTGGTTACACCCCTTTCCCATTGTCCAGTTTCACGCCAGAGTGCCGGTTTGAACTGGGGTATGCACAGGGACACCAAATGTGCCCCCAGAGCAGGACTTCAAAGCACCAGAGAGTGCTCCCGCCCAGCCCCAATACACACTATCCTGTCTGGGGAGGTGGTTACCCCTCCCTGGGACAGGAAACCTATTGTCCAGGCCTCCCCTGCCGGAGTTTTGGTCAGCAGCAGGAGGCCAGACTCGTGTCTGTGGCAGCGGCATCCATTTTGTGATGCCAGGGCTCTGGAAAGTCAGTACCGGGTATACCGGTGTGTACATGTCTCTCCCTCTAGAAGGGTGGAATGCTACCCCTGCCGCCAGAACTGGTGGGGGTAGTATTCCAAGATGTTTGACACCAAACACGACATGTTTCCGTGCAGCCATCCCAAAGTTAGCATTTAACGCGAGGTTATAATGCGCTTAAGAGTATATGGTCGGGCTGCACTACAAACAGCATCAGAGAAGGGTCTCCGAACGCTGCAGAGGGGCCCAGCTCATGCAGGGGCACCCTCTCACATAGGAACCACGCACTCTGCCTTCAGGATTGATAAGGCCTGCCATAGGAGTGACTTATAGGTTTATATGTGTGTATGTATGTAGTGATATAGGTAGCCTATATCACAGTAAGAGGTGCATGCACCACCTTACCCAGGCTGCAGTAGCAGACCTGTGGTGTCAGTTTGGATGGCCTTCCAGGGGTGGCACAATACATGCTGCAGCCCCTGGTAGGCCTCTGAGGTACCTATGCCCTGGGTACATAGTATACCATATACTAGGGACTTATAAGGGCACTCCAGATTCCAATCAGAGATGTGCCTAAGGCACATGGAAACCATTTTAAAGAGGAAGCAGCTAGGCTGGGGTTCTGATTAGCAGGGCCCCAGCCAGACTAAGGTCGAAAAACAGTGAAGCATCAGCAAAAAGTGGGGGTACCCATGTGAAGCAGATCCTACTTTCCTACAGTCATTGAAACAGAGCTTTGGACTATACCATTCCCCACTGAAAGGCAATATTTCTCTACATGTGTTCCCACACCTGGTGTGTCATGCAGTTTGGTGCTTACTTTCCCTCCATATTAAAGAATAGTAGATGTTTCAGCGCCCAGGCTAATATGCTGCATTGCTAAATACATATAAGGTCCCAAAGGCGAGACCGATGCATTGCGAATGCTTTTTTTTTTTTTCGTCCTATCCGTCATCCCCTCAGCTAGCCAGCCAAGCCAGCCAGCCGCGCTAGCCAGCCTAGCCTTCAGGCCTAGCCAACCAGTCTGACCAACGAGCTTGGCAACTCTGCAGAGCAACTCGGCAGAGCACCTAGGCCTAGCCTTCCAGTCTAGTCGTCTAGCCTAGCCATCCAGCCTAGCCAACCAGCCTAGCCAACTAGCCTAGCCAACTGCCTGAACCACCACACAGTCAGCCTAGCCTGTCAGCCTAGCCGGTCAGGGGCAGCCTAGCCGGTCAGCTTAGCCTTTCAGCTCTGCCTTTCAGCTCCGCCTTTTAGCCTAGCCCATCAGCCTAGCCGGTCAGCCTAGCCAGTCAGCCAGCCAGCTACAATACGTGATCTTAGCCAAAAGGCTGAGAAGCGATTACTGATCCTGGTCCACAGCAGAGCAGGCGTGAAGCAGAGGGACAAAGAGGAAGCTCTCCGTAGCGTGCTGGCTTTAATAGTCCGGCGGCTTCATTGCGCCTCTTGATGACGTCACCGGGTGACCCTCCGTGGCCATTTCCTGTGCCAGACCAAGGCTCCTGCCCGTGGAGCGACTAAGGGCGCCCCTCCTCTAGTTGCGGGGGCGCCTGCTTATTCTTAGACTATGACTTGTCACTGTCCTACAGGGTCAACTAAGCCACACAGAAATGAGACACGGGCACAGAATGGTTGCAAGCTGGTGGCACACCAACTACACCGCCATCAGGCGTTCATTTATTGTTTTGGTCATGCCATGGGCCCACCATTCTCGAATCATGGTGTTCATTAACTTAAAGCGGACGTGATACCTATTTAGAACTCCTGTAAACTGATGTCAGGACATGACTACAAACCATAAGATCATTTTTAGGTCCGGTGGTAACCATGACCTTTTGATTTTATTCAACATTTTATGTATATAATATTCTTACTTATAGTCTTCTTCATCCTTTGGGATGTTGTTGCGTCATTCACATTATTAATTAATTCATCCTTCTACAGCATACATGGGCATTGGGTTAGCGCACTTTAGCCATTGGCTAACTTCACTGTGAGTCAAAACATTCTGGCCTTTCACAAGGAGCACAGCCAAACAGGAAGTAAATCCCTTAAGTGCGAAAGACTATTAGGCAATGTGTTCTTTTTGAGACCCCAATTTTTTTTTTTTTTTAGCAGATGGTTCTCTTAAATTTGATGTTTCCCCAAACAGAACGTTTTGCAAAAGAAAGAAAAATAATCACTGACTACAACAACATGGCCAAGGTGCTAGCCGATCGTCTGGCACCTTTAGTGCTGATATTGGTACACCTGGATCAGAACGGTTTTGTGTCCACTCGTAATACGTAGCTGAATCTGTGCAGATTCTTCAGGATCCTGGAATTTGCCCCTAGCCTCTGGCCACAATCGGGATGCATGGTATTGGACCTGGAGAAGGCTTTTGATTCCCTAGAATGGCCCTTCCTCTCTGATGTTTTGCAGTGCTATGGACTTAAGTATCGATTTATTCACATGGTTAAACTCCTTTACACTCTCCCATTGACACAAGTAAAGATTGGTGCCCTAATCTCTGAGCTCATACCAATTGCCAGAGGCACACACCAGGGCTGACCCCTCTCCCCCCTACTATTTTCACTAGCTGTCAAACAGTTGGCATTAGCACTCCATGCTGGTAGTCACAACTGGGAAATCACACTGGGAGATGCACTACATTCGGTACCCCTGTATGCTGATGACCTTTTGCTATATCTAAGGGATGTCACAGTGATACCGGACATCTTACCCTCCATTTTTGATACATTTGCTGACCTGTCGGGTCTGAGGGTCAACTGGACTAAATCCTGTCTCTTCCCAGACAATGCAGCAAAAGTGGACCCAGCATCCACACTAAACGGTAATTGTTTGCCTTGGCAACCCCATATCTTCAGATACGTGGGCACCAAAATCTATTATTCGGACACTGATCTCTATAATGGTAACGTCACCAGGGCACTGACATCAATACGCTCCCAGGTGGCATTTTTGGCACTCCCTTCTGCTGTTGGTGGATCATGCTACTCAAGTTTCTATATCATTTCACTAACCTTCCACTATACATTTTGAGGCCCTTTTTTACCTCATTCGAGGGGTTAATGTGCTCACTGATCTGGCACAGATCCCGATGCTGAGTGGTGCTGCAGAAACTCTATCTTCTCACGGATGAAGAGGGATTGGCTGTCCCAAACTTTGAACAATATTATTTAGGCGATCAACTCCAATAGGTAGCTCAATGGTTGGCAGGATTATATTTCACAGACACTGCCACCAACTCTCCAGCGTGGGAATTATCAGCACTGCTTCATTTATTCCACTCCTGCACACGTACTCGGGTGCCTAATCCCTCATTTCTGAGGGTTGCTTATCATTGTTACAAGCGTTGTCTTTTTATCTCCAAACATATTCACCTGTATGCACTAGCGCTCCAATTACTAGGGAAACCACATGGAGGGCTGATTACATCACATGTTGAACTAACCACTTGGCATGCCGCTGGACTCCACACACTTGGAGATCTGCACCAAGATGGTGCCCTCACACCACTGGAGTCTCTAATAGAAGATGGAGGACTGTCTCCAGGCCAGTTCCTTCTTTATAACTCACTAGTACGTCTGCTAGGAAACAACTGGGGTGGCATACACCGAGAAGAAACACGGGCCGGGGAGGTGAAGCCGGACCCCGTAGGGGCCTGTGGCAAACGCCTCCCGGGGTGAGAACCCCCCCACAGCAAAGCCCGCGAAAATGGGGTGCACCAGATTGGTCGCTCATAAGCTAGCCGTTAGCCACCCAATCAAGGAAGGAGGTAGCAAGCGGCCGGGGGGTTCAAAAAGGGTGGCAAACAAGCTGACACAACAATGCCAGAAGGGAGCCAGCCAGCCACGGCTGGGGCAGGCGAGGGTCAGAACTTGAGAGGGAAGCCAGAAAGCGAGTACATACGCCCATCCCCGAGTGATCCCCCAACTACCACAAAATGTCTGGGGTTAGCAAACCTTATCCCACTAGTGGTGAAAGAGAGGATATGGCGCAAAGAGTACATAATGACTCATAATAGTTAGAATGCACACCCAAATTTTTCCATTTTTATCAAGTATTACTATTTATATTATGTAACGCTCTCAAGGCGGAGTTTTTTGGCGTGCAGCTCCTGTGATGCATGCTCTGCCCATGCATGCCGGAAATTTTACAACAACAACCAGTACATGAACTCCTGCACGAGTACAGGATGCACAGCCTAAAGTCGGCCCTAGGGCCATTATATTTCAAACAGTCTCATTTATCTTCATTTTTATCCATTCTTCATCCGTGTTTTTTCAAAAAGTACTCAAGTAATCCAAAAATAAGCCAGTCCTGTTCAAATTTTCTTCCACAGGTTTATTCTCAATTTGATGATTCCATTAAAAAGATTGCAATGCTGGTATATTCCATAGTCATAAAACCCAATGCATTTCTGGAAAACTTCCCTTCGTCAGGGGTAACTGCAATACAAACATTTAGATATATGTTTACAGGTACTCTCACTTTAAACATCAGAGAACTAATATACAACACATTCATTGAGACAAAGTGAACATTTATATTCTAACATGATGTGCTCACACAGTTTATCGTGACCATCGGGTAACCTTTAAAAACCTATTCTCCTCGCCAAACCAAAGACAGTATTTTGTGTTTATGTTTAATTCGAAAACCCCATTTATAACACATATGTCACTCAACCAGAGAAGAACAAAAACTAATCCCTGATGCCCCACGAACAAAATGCAAGCTGCCTCCCAGTTAACCTGCGTTTGACTCAGCATCAAAGCCGATTAAACTTACGTTATGTGCGTTGTGACTGTAAAATAATCAGGCGTCCGGGAGAACCAGTATCCCCATGGGAGGGGTTTGACCCAGGCATCTCACCATACAATATCTACACGTCATGGGTCTGAGTATACACTTGGACTCACTGGTTTGCTGATTTCCTACAATCGCACACACCTCTATCACTTCTCTCCTTGCGCCTCCGGTAGGAGGTGGACCTGTGTCGCCCGTGCACAGACAGGGAATGGGACATAATTCTAGAGAGCCTCACCCACATTCCACACAATGCGCCTTTCCGTCTTATACAACATTATATTCTTCATAGAGCTTATCTCACACCATACAAGATCAACAGTTATTTTCAACCGATGCTGCCTGCCCCAGATGCGGTCTCATTGACGCTGATGAAGGAAATGACCCGATTAGGGACATCCGGGTCACTCTCGACCTCCTCTAGCCTTCCAAGAATGAAGAGTCGGTAACGCAGTAGAGAATACAAGCAAACTAGTTTATTCGCAAATTGCACTGCAGTGGAGTCCAATCTGACCAGCCGCCTATGATGGCTGACGAGGGACTTACTTTAACAAGCATAAAGGTACATTATGTATATTGCGGAGTCCACAAAGACCCGCCTACCATGGAAAAACACTGGTGGGTGTCGTAATACAATGGGGGTACAGAACATAAGTGTTGATTCCGCAGCCTGGTACAAGCTATCTACATTTCAAGGTCGTCTGGCCTATCCTCCTCTCTAGACAGGTAAGAGAAGGCCTTGATCGAAAAGAAAAGGCATGCACTAACAAGCTAACATGAGCATTGAAGAAACAAAACTTACCAAGGACTATTTCTCATAAATGAGCAAACAACAGTTTCGAATGCGCAGGTAACAGTTTCGATTCAAACAGAACATGGCGTCTTCTCTAACTAAAATGGTGGCACAGATGTCAACCCAACTAGCGTAACATCTGTATCAACTGATTACGTCTTACACACAGTATGGAAAGGAAATGTATTTGCCATATAAATGCTAACATAATATAGGGTAAAACACAAATAATATAATAGAACTACGTTTTAATTCTATCACTGACATACTACACATGTTATGGGCTTGCCCATCTATACATTCCTATTGGCTCGTGGTCACATCCCATCTGGCGAAGTGCTCGGAATGCCCAGTATTACACACATGGGAAGTATGCTTATTAGGTTTACACTGACATGATAAAATACACAGAGCCATAGACTGATTTCTCGACCTAGGTCATTTACTCGCAAAAGTTCTCATTAAACGTAAATGGAAATCTCCCGTACCACCCACATCCAAGGCATGGGAACATTTGGTGACTGCTTAAGTCCAGGAAGAAAGAGTCACCTTACACAGAAAAGACACATTGGGATAGAAAATACCCCTTACCCAGCGACACTATACTCGCTGACTTTCAGATAGCGGCTCTGGCAGCAGGAGACTCGCAGTGATCCCCTTACCTAATTATCCGCAGGCCTCGCAGATCACACTGCTCCACACACTGACCTCGCACAGCATTCCCCTCTGACTGAGCCACAACGTACCCAGGTATTTTCATCCCAGTCGTCATGTTATGGAACAGGGCTTAGACAACCGTTCATTGCTTACACAGGCTGGGTGCGACACAGTTCACAGTTCACGTTTATCAGATCTGACAATCCCATAGTACTTTGACATGCCTGCTTCCGTAATGTTGAAGAGTCCAAATAATGCATGTTGTGGAACTGTTCCATGAATGATGTCAAGTACTTCACCTTTATTATGGTTCCGCTCATCGTACCACGTTGTTCATTATCCACAGGCACACCGTTGTTGATTTGTGCCTTATGTACCATGCCGCTCTACATGTCATTTGTCTGTATGACAGCCTTGAAATGTACTCTGATCATTATTATGCAAACTGTATGTAAACCTAGACCGAGGTATAGGTGTGCTCTCTTGCCCTACTGGCATCTTTTTTTTGGATTAATATACTCTTACACACAATTTCTAAAACAGTATATATAAATAGGTCTTTTATGTTTTATTTACAGAGTTTACCCAGATATACTCTTATGGGCTTTTTTTTCAAATAGCGTCTGCTAATCTTGGTTCAATCAAGCTTTTCTCTTCATCTAGTTTATAAACTGCAGGGCCAAGCTTCAAGCAGGTTCAATCAATGAATCAATCAATCAGGGGCTTTTAAAGCGTGCTACTCACCTGTGAGGGTCTCAAGGCGCTTGGGGGAGGGGGGGGGGTTCTTTGTCACCTCTCTCGTACCCCTCGTAAATCCTACGTACAGGTCAGGTTGGATTTCACTTTACTATTTTAGAAATTACACTTTTAGAAAGTGGACACTTCTCTGCACTTACTGCTCTGTGTACCCAACAGGCTGTCTCCAATACACATCTGGGCTGGGTGAAAGCTACATTTGTGCTTTCCCTCTAGACAGCCACAGCCTAGGACACTCGACTGCATCTGCATTTAACTGCATACTAATATGTAGGCCCGGGCGGACACCTCCGCTCCGCTCGCGGAATGTGCAGAGATTTGCCTTCTCCGCGTTCCGCGGAGAACGCGGAGAAGGCAAATCTCCACTAACTCTGCAGCGTAGCGAAGTTGGCCAGCCCTCCCATCCCCCTATATTAACATTACATTAGTACCTAAAAATAAATAAAAAAACTCACTTACCTGTTTTGCGGCGTCCCCGGGCTGCCCTCCTCCTCTTCCTCACCATTTTTTCTAATCCAAGCGAAATCTGCGCATGCGCCAGCATCCGTGCATGCGCATTTCGTGTGAGAAATGCGCATGCGCGGGCGCGCGCATGCGCAGTTTTCGCTTGGTTTAGAAGAAACGATGATGCAGAGGAGGAGGGCAGCCCGGGGATGCCGCAGAACAAGTAAGTGGGTTTTTAATTTATTTTTATGTAGTAAATGTAATGTTAATATATAGGTGTTGTGGGAGGCGGGTGGCGTAGCGGGGCTACACAGAGGGCCACGTGGGCCATGGAGTTTGTTCGTACCTCCGTGGCCCTCCGCGTAGCCCCCCTACGCCTACTATGCCCAGGGTTACTAATATGTCATCCTGGACAGGAGGGAGAAGAGGAGATAACACTTCACTCAAATAGGTAGTGTTCTGTCTCCATTCATAGAGCTCATCTACCCCCCCATAGCTAGGCTGGCAGACAGGACTCGGTTGAAAGGGGACCTGCACACTTCAGAGAGTTCTTTTGAAGTCATTCCCTACATCAAAGAAGACACTTTTGGGTTTAATTACTGAGTCTCTGACCCCCAACTAATGAGACACTTCTAAATCTTGAACTGAAAGTCTCATTTTTAAATAAGCTCTGGTTTCTGTGCCTGCTGCAAGAGTTTAGTTTTAGTTTATAAATATTTGTTTCTCTGAAAGAGATTTTAATTGCAAAATCAATCGGACAGAGTGCACTTCTGTGTGTTGCAGGGTGCATTATCAGTAATCTGCTTTGGGTACTCTGTGTTTTAAACTGTTTTTTTGGTTGCACTGCCACAAATTTCTACTACCTCAGTTGGGAGGGAGGTGGTCAGGTCGCAGTCTGTTTGGTCCCTAGTGGAGCGCCATCTTTCCTCCACTCAGCAGGGCCTTTTCCAGATGCCATTTTGCCGGGTCAGCGGACTAGTTGTCAGACCGGCCTCCCTGCACTTATTTAATGAGAGCCGCAATGTGGATGCGCAGTGTGCGCTCCGCTGGCGCACCAAAGGCAGGCCCGTCTGCACCCATCTGTGTCCGGACCACAGCCAGCATCTGGCCATGCTGCCCAAATTATTAATGCCCACACCATCAAATGGTCTACGGACTCTCTCCTGGCTTTCAATGGGGATCCCTGCAAGGGCAGGACCCGCCTGGATCTGGGGGTGGGGAGCTTTGAGTATTGTTGTAACGCTTTCAATTTTAAGCTGAATGTGCCTTTAGAGCTGGAGGGGGGAGTTGCATCTCTCTCGAGTTCTCCCAATGAAAGATCCTCAAGGGTGAGAGCCTGCCATATTAATTGCAGGTCTATTTTGAAACATGTGGATGATATCTTACTTTCCCTAGCCGATAATACCTGGGACATGATGTTTCTTACAGAAACCTGGTTTAAGGAGGGCTCAAACCCAAACTTGGTTTTGGTGGTCCCCCCAGGTTTTCAAATTGTGTGTGCTAACCAGGGTGGAGATAGGGCTGGGGGTGGTGTTGCCATTCTCCTAAATGACGGCTGGGAGATCTCCACATCTAGGTTGGACCAAATCAGCATTTGAGGGCCTGACCTTTTGTATCAGGCTCTCACCATCTTTTTCCTTTGTGGCACTGCTGATTTATAGGCCACCAGATTGCCCCTATAGCCGCACAATAGAACTTTGCGACACCATTGCCCAGTTGACATTACAATATGCCAATTTTACCATACTGGGAGACTTCAACCTACAAGTGGATGATCCGAATTGCTCCTAGGCATCCCAGCTTATATTAACGTTAGATGGTCTTAACCTTACCCAGCGAGTAACCTCACCAACCCGCAGAGTGGCCCATATGTTAGACCTCATTTTTACTATCCAAATGTTAGAGTGGAAGACCCGCTCTACCTTGTATGGGCTGGTCATTTTCTGGTCCCATTCTCTTTTTGTGTCTGGGCTAAGCCAGGCATAAACAGGAAAAATGTGGATAATAGGAGGAACTGGAGGGATATAACTAAAGAAAACTTAGGGCGGGCGCCTCAGGAATCTGTGCCCCAGTTGTCAGGCAATCCTGACAGTGAAGTATCTTGCTTCAACCTGTGGGTCACGAATGCCTTAGATACAGTAGCCCCAATAAGGGCAGTTATTTCTAACAGATCTAAATCTTCAGCCCCGTGGCTCTTGGCCGAACTTAGGGTGGCGAAGAGCCACTGTAAGAAGTTAGAGCGCTGCTGGAGAAAGTCTTATAATCTTGAGGATAAAAATGCATATAAAGAGGCTTTGAGAAAATTCCGCAAATAGAGGTGGAGCAAGATGAGGTACTACTTTGCAAGTCGTATTCAGAGTTCAGAAAATTCATTTAAAGAACATTTTTAATATTGCTAAGTTCTTTACCACTCCGGAGGCCAGGGACATCATGTTTCTTCCCTCGCCTACCCTCTGTATGAGCATGTCGGATTTCTTTGAGGAAAAAATCCAGAAACTCTATTCCTCATTCCCACGGGATGTGGAGCTAGTGGATAACCAGCTACTATTGACCACTGACTTCCACATCTCTTGTTCGGAATTTCTCCCTATATCTCTCTGGAGGACTCGATGGCGGAAATCCTGAATTGAAAATCTGGCTCCCCAGGGGACCCTTGCCCTTCCCGTTTTTTTAGAATGATGTCCCTCTGGCTCAATCCTATATTAAACCAGATCTGGACTTCCACCTTAAATCGGGCTTTTTTCCTGCTGCCTGGAAACAAGCATTCTTGCTGACTTTGTTAAAAAAAAACAATGCAGATCCAAGTGTGCTTAGTAATTTTAGACCTATTTCCCTGCTGCCTGCACTGGCCAAAATCCTAGAGAAGGTGGTTCGGAGACAGCTTACTGACTTTGTAGAAACTAACAACCTCCTTCATGATACTCAATCGGGCTTCTGAGCAGGGTACAGCATGCATGGAGACAGCACTTTTAGAAGTCTCGAATCATTGAGAGAGACCGTGGATGGCGGCACTTCAGCCATTATAGTACTTTTAGACCTGTAGACAGCATTCGATATGGTTGCACACCCAATCCTGCTGGAGCGTTTAAACCGCCTAGGCATGCAAGGGAACGCACTCTCATGGCTTCAGCCCTATCCTGAAGAACGCTCTCAACAGGTCTTTTTGCAACGATTCTTGTCTTCACGAAGCTTTTGGTGTGTAGAGTGCCTCAGGGCTCGGCCGTGAGCCCACTGCTTTTAAATCTCTACCTGGCCCCACTAGCTACCATTATTTTATCTTGGGGTGTGAAAGTAGTCTCCTACGCACATGACACGCAGCTGGTGTTTTCCTTTAAAGAGCAAACCCCGGCAGCCTTCAATAAATTTAAAGAATGTCTGAAGAATATTTCAACGTGGATGTATGATAATTGTTTGAAACTGAATACAGATAAGACAGAGGTCTTGTTCTTTAATCTGGCCTTACCTTCGCCATCTAATCTCTGGCGGCCTCCGGAATTCAACCCCCCCTCCAATTCCGGCTGAGTCAGCGAGAAATCTGGGTATCAGGTTTGATACCAATCTCTCTTTAATGGCACAAACCCAACAGATTTCCTCGTCCTGTTTTTGGAAGCTACTTACCTTGAGGAAATTCTTACGATTTCTGACGGAAGAGGGCCGTGAGATCATTGTCCATGCTCTGGTAACCTCCCAGTTGGACTATGCTAACAGCCTTTACCTTGGGCTCCCAGTAAGTCTGGGTGGTGAACTCCGCTCCGCTTGTGGAGTTTGTGGAGTTTTCCGCACTCCGCGTTAGGCACAGCTTGCGGAGTTCCCAAAAAGTCGCGGAGCTGAGTTTTTTTCCTCACTTGTGCTCATCAATGTCAAGTTGGTGAGCGAGGGAAATCAACCTCCCTGCGAGATTTATCAATGCAGGCGGTTGTATTTCTCAATGTGAGTGGCCTCGTATGCTCGCGACCGTGTACATTGAGAAACCGTCCATTTGTGTTGAGAAAGCTGCGGCTCAAGGAAAAAATGAAGCCTGAGTGAAGTTCGCGGAGTCCGCTGCGCTACACGGAGCTCCTCAAGCAGTAGAGTGAGTTATAAAAAATGCAGTTTGTGGTAATTTTCAGCGCTGAGTGTTTGTCCGCGCTGTGAAATTATTGCGAACGGCACCATGCACAGCAATAGTGGGTACAAGCTGGCGCTGTATCCTTTCTGCCGCCGAGTCGATTTTCTACTCGAGAGGCAGCTTTCCCAACGCGAACAGATGGCTTCTCAACGCCAGCGGTCTCGAGCATACACGACCACTCGCATTAAGAAATCCAACCGCCCATGTTGAGAAATCTCACGGGTGGTTGATTTCCCACGCTCGCCAACTTGACGATGACGAGCGCAAATGAGGAAAAATCTCATCAGGAGGTGGATTTTCCTCGCTCACGCTCACCAACTTGATGTTGACGAGCGCGAGCAAGAAAAAACTCATCTCTGCATAGTTTTTCAGAACTCCGCGAACTCTGCATAACACAGAGTGCAAAAATCTCTGCAAACTCCGCGAGCGGAGTGGCATTCACAGCCCAGGCTTATAAAAAATCTACTTGAGCGGCTGAAAGGAAGTAGTGCCCGCTTGCGCTATGCATGGTGCCGTTTGCGATAATTTCACAGCGTGGACAAATACCCAGTACTGAAAATGAGTAAATGACCACAAACTGCATTTTTCTAATGGTCTCCGCCGCTTGCGGAGCTCCGTGTAACACGGGGGAAATTTTTTTCACTTCGCAGAGTTCGGCGTTCGCGGAACTCCACCCAGGCTTAGCTCCCAGCATATTTGATTCACAGGTTAGAGACAATACAGAATGTGGCAGAGAGGTTGATCTGCCGGGTACCCTTTCGACACCAGGTTTCCCCTCACCTCAGACAGTTGCACTGGCTCCCGGTGGTCAAGAGGATAGAGTTCAAGGCTCTGATTTTGGCCTTTAAAGCCACAAGAGGCCTTGGCCCCTGTTACCTTAAGCAGAGGCTCAGCCTTTATCATCAGGATCGCACATTGGTATCCAATCACTTGCGTCTTCTTTGTGTTCTGCGATATTTCAAAGCACGACAAAGGGGAATGTCCTTTTCGGTAAGGACAGCTAAACTCTGGAACGCTCTGCCTCTCCATCTGCGCCTGATCAAGTTAGAAAAAGAGTATAGGAAGGCCTGAAAAACATGGTTCTTTTCTCAGATTATCTTTTTTCTGTCAGTCTGCATTAGAGCCGGAACACTTCCATTGAGGTAGCTGTGCGCTTAATAAATGCCCATTGATTGATTGATTGAACCTCTGTAAGAAGAACTGCTGTGCTGCTTAAAGGACTCAACTGGACTCTTTTTCTGGAAAGACTGCCACTCTGCTTGCAGCCCTGCTGCCTGCTGCTCCCTGACTCTGTTGGAAACAGACACTTTTTGGACATGTAACCCACATATGCTCATTGTCAGAAGGAATTGCCGTGCTGCTAGGAGGGACTGCCACTCTGCTAACTGTTCTGCTATTTTGGCCTGCTGCTTTTGAGCTGCAGGAGGAACTGCCAGTTTATGACCTGCTGTGCTGTGCTGGCCTGCTGCATGCTTCTTTTGCACTGCGTGGAAGTTAGAGTGTTCTCCAAGGGTTTGTTGGCTTGCCCTCTGTTCCTAGACGTCTCAGAGCCATAAAAGACTTCCATTGCACCAGCTTGGCTACCGTGTCTGCCCTTCCAAAGAAGACTACCATGTTTGCACCCCATTACTTTTTAATCTATTGAAACTAAGTAATATTTGTTAATGCAGTTTTTTTAGGAAATGTGGGGGTATTTTGCGGTAATACCATGCTACATAGTTACCTCAAGTCATAAGCAGATTAGGTAACCATTGGCTTTACAAAAGTTAAAGGCAGACATGCTGTTTTTAGGTACACTTTCCCTGTGTTGTGTGTTATGCCTCCGAAATAGGTAAGTATTATGTTTGGTATTTACTATTTTTGCCTTAACGTTTACCACTTTACTAAAGAGGTAATAGATGGAGCACAATATTTATATATTTCTAGACATTTGTTTTAAAATCTATGGAGTAGTGCAGGAGTACTGTGGTACCCAGAAAATGTTTTCTAATGTTAAGCTTTTTGTTTATAAATGTTTCAATATTTTTATACCAGTGTACAGTGAGCTGTGATTTATTTTCACAGTATCCTGGTCATTATTACTAATTAACGTGCTGCAGTGTACACATTGTTGTGCATACTTAAATGTGTAAAACACTTTTGCACATTATATCAATAAAATACAGTGTCTTATAGTGTATTTCCAATTTGTTAATTTTTTATTTTTTTGGTACTATGGTACTCCCATTTAAAAAAAAAAATATATATATATATATTAACTGAAAAACCATAGGTTTCAGGAACGTTATAGTTAGTTGGACATTTCACTCGTACAAAACCATAGAAATTCCGGCGTTATAGTTAGTTCAGCTAACTATAACTCGCGCCCCCACAATGCGCTGCTCATGACGTCACATATTACATCATTCATGACATGGTCAGTGACATCACTGATGACATCACTGATGACATCTTAAATGACATCACTGATGACTGTGTGTTTCTGTAAAATTTAATTTTGTTTTATATATATGCCAAGCTGTATTGAAGAATGAGTGGGTGTATATGTGTCTGTATGGAGGATTTAGTAGGTACGTGACTGACTGTATAAGTGAGTGATTAAATGTGTCTTACTGAATGCATGGGTTAGTGACTAAACTGTGTGAAAGTCTGTATCAGTCTGTTGTTGTGTAAGCTGCTGCATGGGTTGGTGAGTAGCTGCATGAGTGTCTATATGGGTTATTGATTGCTTGCCTGAGTATTTGTATGGCTGCCTGAGTGTGTGTGTGGGTGGGTGGGAGGTGTGTGACTCTGTGCATAGATGTGTGAGTGGTTGATTCACTGGGTGTATGGGTTCAAGAGTGCATGTGGAAACAGCTGTATGGGTGGGTGAGTGTGTGTATGGGTGTATTGGTGAGTGAATGGATGTCTCAGTGGTACATGTGCAAGTAACTACATATGTAAAAGGCAGTATATGTGAGTGATGGTGTATATAAATAACTATATGTGAGAGTCAATAATTGTGAGAGTGGCTGCATGGATGAGTGTGTATTTGTATCAGTGATTCTATAAGAGAGTAATTATGTGTTAGTATCTGTATGAATAAGTGAGGTTGTGTCTGTATAACTGTATAGGTGAGTAAATGGAAGTATGATTGATTCTTTGCATGACTGACTAAGTGTGTGAGTAACTCTGGATATGTGGCAGTGTGTGAGTGTCTGTATAGGTGTATGAGTGCATATGATAGTGTTGTATTGATGAGTGACTGCATGTATGAGTGACTGAATGGGTGAATGAGTGGATGTGTGTGTAGACCTAGGAATCAGTCAGTGCGTATTTAGTAACTGGTATTGATGTGTCTATTTTTTCGAAAATGGTAATCTGTATTTTAGAGTGGGTGGATCAAAGGTTATATTCAGGTGTTAGGAGGTGCATCAGATTTTCACGTGGATGATGTCATCAGTGATGTCATCAGTGATGTCATCAGTGATGTCATTTGAGATGTCATCAGTGATGTCATCAGTGATGTCACTGGCCATGTCATGAATGATGTAATATGTGACGTCATCAGCAGTGCATTGCGGGGGCGCGAGTTATAGTTAGCTGAACTAACTATAACGCTGGAATTTCTATGGTTTTGTACGAGTGAAATGTCCAACTATCTATAACGTTCCTGAAACCTATGGTTTTTTCAGTTAATTTCTATGGTTTTTTAAATGCTAATTTCTAACTATAAAGTGCCTGAAACCTATGGTTTTTTCAGTGAATTTCTATGGTTTTTTAAATGCTAATTTCTAACTATAACGTGCCTGAAACCTATGGTTTTTCCAGTGAATTTCAAAGGTTTTTTAAATGAAAATTTGTAAGTCTAATGTACCTCAATCCTATGTTTTTTAAATTATATATATATATATATATATATATATATATATATATATATATATATATATATATATATATATATATATATATATATATATATATATGTCCCAAAGTTGCCCAGAAAATGAAGCCGTACACCGCTGAAAAGGTAGGTAACAAGCCTTTATTTCTCAAGCATATTGGTTCCCTCTGGAAAATCAACTTTGGCCTGACGCGTTTCAATGCTTTTGTGCATCTCTTCAGAGGTCGACATGGGGAAGGAATTCTCCGCCGCCATCCTTCTGCAATGCAAAATTTATTTCAATTAGCCTCCGGTGTGCTCGTGACATCACGTTTACTTTCAACATTGCTTGCTGGGGAATGTAGTCTTTTTAGGCATTTTTAACCCTCCAGTGGGTCCAGACCCCATGCCTAATCCAGGATACATTGTCCCCTCTGCATCGGCGCTGAAGGTTCATGAATAAGGCATATTGTACCCTGTCTGGGGCCCACTGGAGGGCTAGTTTAATGTATCCTGGATTAGGCATGGGGTCTGGACCCACTGGAGGGTTAAAAATGCCTAAAAAGACTACATTCCCCAGCAAGCAATGTTGAAAGTAAACGTGATGTCACGAGCACACCGGAGGCTAATTGAAATAAATTTTGCATTGCAGAAGGAGTGTAGCGGCGGAGAATTCCTTCCCCATGTCGGCCTCTGAAGAGATGCACAAAAGCATTGAAACGCGTCAGGCCAAAGGATTGATTTTCCTGAGGGGAACCAATATGCTTGAGAAATAAAGGCTTGTTACCTACCTTTTCAGCGGTGTGCGGCTTCATTTTCTGGGCAACTTTGGGACATATATATATATATATATATATATATATATATATATGTTCACTGAAAAACCATAGGTTTCAGGGGCGTTATAGTTAGTTGGACATTTCACCCGTACAAAACCATAGAAATTCCCTTTATAGTTAGTTCAGCTAACTATAACTCGCTGCACCGCAATGCACTGCTGATGACGTCACATATTACATCACTCATGACATGGTCAGTGACATCACTCATGACATCACTGATGACATCTCAAATGACATCACTGATGACATCATCCAGTGAATGTGTGTTTTTCTGAAAATTAAATATGTTTTATATATGTATATCTCAAGGTCGATGGAAGAATAAATGGGTATATAAGTGTCTAAATGGATGATTTTTTTGTAAAATTGATAGTATAACTGACTAAGTGTATCTTAGTGAATACATGGGTTAGTGAGTAATGTTTAAATATGAAAATATCTGTATCAGTCTCTCACTTTGTGTATAAGTGGCTGCATGGGTTGGTGAGTAGCTACATGAGTGTCTATATGGGTTATTAGTTGGTTTTTTGAGTATCAGTATGAGTGTCTGAGTGTCTGTATGGTTCGGTGGGGGTATTACTTGGTGTATAGATGCATGAATGAGTGACTCACTGTTTGTATGTGTTGAAGACAGCATGTGTGCAGGACTGTATAGGTGGATGAGTATGTGTATGGGTGTGTTAGTGAGTGAATGACTGTCTCAATAGTGTCTTTATGAGTAAACTACATATGTTTTAAACTAGTATATGTGAGTATTGGTTTATATAAGTGAGTATATGTGAGAGTGAGAGATTGGAATAGTTCCTGTACAAATAAGTAGGTGTTTCTATAAGTGATTGTTTAAGAGAGTAAGTATGTGTAAGTTTCTGTAGAAGTAAGTGTGGTAGTGTGTGTATAACTGTATATGCAAGTAAATGGATGTTTGATACTTTGTTTGCATGTGTGACTATGTGTGTGAGTAACTCTATGGTTGAGTGGCAGTGTGTAACAGGATGTATAGGTGTATGAGTACATATGATGAGTGAGTACATGTATGAGTGACTGTATAGGGACTGTTGGTGAATGAGTGGATGTGTGTGTAGATCTTGGAATTACTGAATAGGTGTGTTGTAACTGGTATTGGTATGTCCATTGTTTTGAAAATGTTAGTTTGTATTTTTGAGTGTGTGTATCAAAGGTTATATTAGGGTGAGAGGAGGTCTGCCACTCTATCACAAGGATGATGTCATCAGTGATGTCATTTGAGATGTCATCAGTGATGTCATGAGTGATGTCACTGACCATGTCATGAGTGATGTAATATGTGACGTCATCAGCAGTGCATTGCGGGCGCGCGAGTTATAGTTAGCTGAACTAACTATAACGGGGAATTTCTATGGTTTTGTACGGGTGAAATGTCCAACTAACTATAACGCCCCTGAAACCTATGGTTTTTTCAGTGAATTTCTAAGGTTTTTTTAAATGCTAATTTCTAACTATAACGTGCCTGAAACCTATGGTTTTTTCAGTGAATATATATATATATATATATATATTCACTGAAAAAACCATAGGTTTTAGGGACAGTTATAGTTAGTTGGACATTTCACTCGTACAAAACCATAGAAATTCCCCCGTTATAGTTAGTTCAGCTAACTATAACTCGCGCCCCCGCAATGCACTGCTGATGACGTCACATATTACATCACTCATGACATGGTCAGTGACATCACTGATGACATCACTGATGACATCTCAAATGACATCATTGATGACATCACTGATGACATCATCCAGTGACTGTGTGTTTCTGTAAAGTTTAAATATGTTTAATATATATAGGGAAAGGCGTATTGAAGAATGAGTGGGTGTATAAGTGTCTGAATGGATGATTTAGTACGTGAGTGACTGACTCTACAAGTGAGTGATTAAACGTATCTTACTGAATGCATGGGTTAGTGACTAAACTGTGTGAATGTCTGTATCTGTCTGTTTGTTGGTGTGTAAGTGGATGCATGGATTTGCGAATAGCTACATGAGTGTCTATATGGGTTATTGATTGGTTCTCTGAGTATCTGTATGGCTGCCTGAGTGTTTGTGTGGGTGGGGTGTGTGTGACTCTGTACATAGATGTGTGAGTGGGTGATTCACTGGGTGCATGATTTCAAGAATGCATCTGTGATGGACTGCTTGGGTGGGTGAGTGTGTGTTTGGGTGTGTTAGTGAGTGAATGTATATCTCAGTGGTACATGTGCGAGTAACTACATATGTAAAAGGCAGTATATATGTGTGTTAGAGTATTTAAATGGATATAAGTGAGAGTGTGTGATAGTGAGAGTGGCTGTATGGATGCGTGTGTGCTTGTATCAGTTATTGTATAAGAGCATAAGAATGTGCTAGTATTTGTATGAGTAAGTGAGCTGGTGTGTGTATAACTGTATAGGTGAGTAAATGGGTGTGTGATTAATTTTTTGCATGACTGACTAGGTGTGTGAGTACCTCTATGGATGAGTGGCGGTGTGTGAGTGTTTATATAGGTGTATGAGTGCATATGATAGTCCTGTACTGAGTGACTGTAAGTATGAGTGACTGTACGGGTGAGTGAGTGGATGTGTGTGTAGACCTAAGAATCAGTGAGTGGGTATGTAGTTTTTGGTGTTGGAGTGTCTATGGTTTTGAGAATGGCAGTCTGTAATTTAGAGTGGGTGTATCAAAAGTTATATTAGGGTGTGAGAAGATGCATGAAATTATCACATGGATGATGTCATCAGTGATGTCATTTGAGATGTCATCAGTGATGTCATCAGTGATGTCACTGACCATGTCATGAGTGATGTAATATGTGACGTCATCAGCAGTGCATTGCGGGGCGCGAGTTATAGTTAGCTGAAATAACTATAACGGGGGAATTTCTATGGTTTTGTACGAGTGAAATGTCCAACTAACTATAACTGTCCCTAAAACCCATGGTTTTTTCAGTGAATTTCAAAGGTTTTTTAAATGCTAATTTCTAACTATAACGTGTCTGAAACCTATGGTTTTTTCAGTGAATTTCAAAGGTTTTTAAAATGCTAATTTCTAACTATAACGTGCCTGAAACCTATGATTTTTTAAGTGAATTTCAAAGGTTTTTTAAATGCTAGTTTCTAACTATGCCTACAGAGGTAGGACATGTGAAGAAAGAAGAAAAAACGCACAGAAAGAAGCAAAAGATGTGCAGAAAGAACCAACAGAGGAGCAGAAAGAGGCCTTGTTGCAGAATCATCCTGTGCCCACAACTTTTTCAGACGGGTACTGGTGGTAACTGACTCTGACTAACCAGAGCCAGTGCTATGCTAAAAGACACTTAGAATACAGTGAAAACACCTACATACACTAGGGAACACTATGCGTTGGGGTACCCCTGTGATTAGCATGACCTCCTCTGCAAGTCCCTAGTACATAATAGGGCAGGGGGATTAAAACTAACTCTTAAAACGCGCTACAGGGCGCGTTTGCACAGTGGTGAAGGGAGGGGGGGCCTGAGGTGACATGTGTGCAAACGCGCCCCGTGGCGCGTTTTAAGTTGCGGGATTAAGTCCCCTTGAATCCTGAGGGTCCCTGGGGCCCAACTAGCCCCCCAGGTACCTACAGTTAGGACCACAGAGCTGAGTTGCAGAGAGGCATTCCGAGGCCACGCACCTTTTTTCACCTCTCTGCAACGCAACTCTGTTGTGCTTACTGAAGGTACCTGGTGGGCTAGTTGGCCCCCAGGGTCCCTCAGGATTCAAAGGGAATTAATTCCCCAAATTAAAACGCACCACAGGGCGTGTTTGCGCACACGTCACCTGAGACCCCGCCCCCTCCTTTCACCACTGTGCAAACGCGCCCCGTGGAGCGTTTTAAGTTGGGGGATTAGGTCACCTTGAATCCTGAGGGTCCCTGGGGCCCAACTAGCCCACCAGGTACTTCCAGTAAGCACCACAGGCCTGCGTTGCAACGCCTGTAACAAATTGTGCAGTTGTGTTTAGGTAGTGAAGAGGGTCGTGCTGGGGGTAGTGTTTTACGGTTTAGGGTAGTGCAGTGGTGTTTGTGTAGTGTAGGGGGTCATGCTGGGGGTAGATTTAGGGTTTAGGGTAGTGCAGTGGTGTTTGGGTAGTGTAGGGAGCCGTGCTGGGGGGAGTGTTTTAGGGTTTAGGGTAGTGCAGTGGTGTTTGGGTAGTGTAGGGGTCATGCTGGGGGTAGTGTTTTAGGGTTTAGGGTAGTGCAGTGGTGTTTGGGTAGTGTAGGGGGTCGTGCTGGGGGTAGTGATTTAGGGTAGTGCAATGGTGTTTGGGTAGTGTAGGGGGTACTTCTGGGGTAGTGTTTTAGGGTTTAGGGTAGTGCAGTGGTGTTTGGGTAGTGTAGGGGGTACTGCTGGGGGTAGTGTTTTAGGGTTTAGGGTAGTGCAGTGGTGTTTGGGTAGTGTAGGGGTTCGTGCTGGGGGTAGTTTTTTAGGGTTTAGGGTAGTGTAGTGGTGTTTGTGTAGTGTAGGGGGTAGTGTTTTAGGGTTTAGGGTAGTGCAGTGGTGTTTGTGTAGTGTAGGAGGTCGTGTTTTAGGGTTTAGGGTAGTGCAGAGGTCTTTAGGTAGTGTAGGGAGTCATGCGGGGTAGTGTTTTAGGGTTTAGGGTAGTGCAGTGGTCTTTGGGTAGTGTAGGGGGTCGTGCGGGGGTAGTGTTTTACGGATTAAGGTAGTGCATTGGTGTTTGGGTAGTGTAGGGGGTCATGCGGGGGTAGTGTTTTAGGGTTTAGGGCAGTGCAGTGGTGTTTGGGTAGTGTAGGGGGTCGTGCTGGGGGAGTGTTTTAGAGTTTAGGGCAGTGCAGTGGTGTTCGGGTAGTGTAGGGGGTCGTGCTGGGGGAGTGTTTTAGGGTTTAGGGCAGTGCAGTGGTGTTCGGGTAGTGTAGGGGGTCGTGCTGGGGGAGTGTTTTAGGGTTTAGGGCAGTGCAGTGGTGTTCGGGCTGTGTAGGGGGTCGTGCAGGGGGTGGTGTTTCAGGGTTTAAGGCAGTGGTGTTCGGGCAGTGTAGGGGGTGGTGCAGGGGGTGGTGTTTCAGGGTTTAGGGCAGTGCAGTGGTGTTCGGGCAGTGTAGGGGGTCGTGCAGGGGTGGTGTTTCAGGGTTTAGGGCAGTGCAGTGGTGTTCGGGCAGTGTAGGGGGTCGTGCAGGGGGTAGTGTTTCAGGGTTTAGGGCAGTGCAGTGGTGTTCGGGCAGTGTAGGGGGTCATGCTGGGGCTGGTGTTTCAGGGTTTAGGGCAGTGCAGTGGTGTTCGGGCAGTGTAGGGGGTCGTGCTGGGGCTGGTGTTTCAGGGTTTAGGGCAGTGCAGTGGTGTTCGGGCAGTGTAGGGGGTTGTGCTGGGGCTGGTGTTTCAGGGTTTAGGGCAGTGCAGTGGTGTTCGGGCAGTGTAGGTGGTGGTGCTGGGGCTGGTGTTTCAGGGTTTAGGGCAGTGCAGTGGTGTTCGGGCAGTGTAGGGGGTCATGCTGGGGCTGGTGTTTCAGGGTTTAGGGCAGTGCAGTGGTGTTCGGGCAGTGTAGGGGGTCTTGCTGGGGCTGGTGTTTCAGAGTGTAGGGCAGTGCAGTGGTGTTCGGGCAGTGTAGGGGGTCTTGCTGGGGCTGGTGTTTCAGGGTTTAGGGCAGTGCAGTGGTGTTCGGGCAGTGTAGGGGTCATGCTGGGGGTGGTGTTTCAGGGTTTAGGGCAGTGCAGTGGTGTTCAGGCAGTGTAGGGGGTCGTGCTGGGGCTAGTGTTTCAGGGTTTAGGGCAGAGTAATGGTGTTCAGGCAGTGTAGGGGGTTGTGCTGGAGGTGGTGTTTCAGGGTTTAGGGCAGTGCAGTGGTGTTTGGGCAGTGTAGGGGGTCATGCTGGGGTGGTGTTTCAGGGTTTAGGGCAGTGCAGTGGTGTTCCGGCAGTGTAGGGGGTCGTGCAGGGGGTGGTGTTTCAGGGTTTAGGGCAGTGCAGTGGTGTTTGGGCAGTGTAGGGGTCGTGCTGGGGGTGGTGTTTCAGGGTTTAGGGCAGTGCAGTGGTGTTCGGGCAGTGTAGGGTGTCGTGCTGAGGGGTGGTGTTTCAGGGTTTAGGGCAGTGCAGTGGTGTTCGGGCAGTGTAGGGGGTCGTGCAGGGGGTGGTGTTTCAGGGTTTAGGGCAGTGCAGTGGTGTTTGGGCAGTGTAGGGGGTCGTGCAGGGGTGGTGTTTCAGGGTTTAGGGCAGTGCAGTGGTGTTCGGCCAGTGTAGGTGGTCTTGCTGGGGGTGGTGTTTCAGGGTTTAGTGCAGTGGTGTTCGGGCAGTGTAGGGGGTCCTGCTGGGGGTGGTGCTTCAGGGTTTAGGGCAGTGCAGTGGTGTTCCGGCAGTGTAGGGGGTTGTGCAGGGGTGGTGTTTCAGGGTTTAGGGCAGTGCAGTGGTGTTTGGGCAGTGTAGGGGGTCGTGCTGGGGGTGGTGTTTCAGGGTTTAGGGCAGTGCAGTGGTGTTCCGGCAGTGTAGGGGGTCGTGTAGGGGTGGTGTTTCAGGGTTTAGGGCAGTGCAGTGGTGTTTGGGCAGTGTAGGGGGTCGTGCAGGGGGTGGTGTTTCAGGGTTTAGGGCAGTGCAGTGGTGTTCGGCCAGTGTAGGTGGTCTTGCTGGGGGTGGTGTTTCAGGGTTTAGTGCAGTGGTGTTCGGGCAGTGTAGGGGGTCTTGCTGGGGGTGGTGTTTCAGGGTTTAGGGCAGTGCAGTGGTGTTCGGGCAGTGTAGGGGGTCTTGCTGGGGCTGGTGTTTCAGGGTTTAGGGCAGTGCAGTGGTGTTCAGGCAGTGTAGGGGGTCGTGCTGGGGCTGGTGTTTGAGGGTTAAGGGCAGTGCAGTGGTGTTCGGGCAGTGTAGGGGGTCGGGCTGGGGCTGGTGTTTCAGGGTTTAGGGCAGTGCAGTGGTTTTCAAGCAGTGTAGGCGGTCGTGCTGGGGCTGGTGTTTCAGGGTTTAGGGCAGTGCAGTGGTGTTCAGGCAGTGTACGGGGTCGTGCTGGGGCTGGTGTTTCAGGGTTTAGGGCAGTGCAGTGGTGTTCGGGCAGTGTAGGGGGCGTGCTGGGGGTGGTGTTTCAGGGTTTAGGGCAGTGCAGTGGTGTTCGGGCAGTGTAGGGGGTCGTGCTGGGGCTGGTGTTTTAGGGTTTTGGGCAGAGCAGTGGTGTTCGGGCAGTGTAGGGGGTCTTGCTGGGGGTGGTGTTTCAGGGTTTAGGGCAGTGCAGTGGTGTTCGGGCAGTGTAGGGGGTGTTGCTGGGGGTAGTGTTTCAGGGTTTAGGGCAGTGCAGTGGTGTTCGTGCAGTGTAGGGGGTCGTGCTGGGGATGGTGTTTCAGGGTTTAGGGCAGTGCAGTAGTGTTCGGGCAGTGTAGGGTGTCGTGCAGGGGGTGGTGTTTCAGGGTTTAGGGCTGTGCAGTGGTGTTCGGGCAGTGTAGGGGGTTGTGCTGGGGGTGGTGTTTCAGGGTTTAGGGCAGTGCAGTGGTGTTCAGGCAATGTAGGGGGTCGTGCTGAGGCTGGTGTTTCACGGTTTAGGGCAGTGCAGTGGTGTTCGGGCAGTGTAGGGGGGTCGTGCTGGGGGTAGTGTTTCAGGGTTTAGGGCAGTGCAGTGGTGTTCGGGCAGTGTAGGGGGTCATGCTGGGGCTGGTGTTTCAGGGTTTAGGGCAGTACAGTGGTGTTCGGGCAGTGTAGGGGGTCGTGCTGGGGCTGGTGTTTCAGGGTTTAGGGCAGTGCAGTGGTGTTCGGGCAGTGTAGGGGGTTGTGCTGGGGCTGGTGTTTCAGGGTTTAGGGCAGTGCAGTGGCGTTCGGGCAGTGTAGGTGGTGGTGCTGGGGCTGGTGTTTCAGGGTTTAGGGCAGTGCAGTGGTGTTCGGGCAGTGTAGGGGGTCATGCTGGGGCTGGTGTTTCAGGGTTTAGGGCAGTGCAGTGGTGTTCGGGCAGTGTAGGGGGTCTTGCTGGGGCTGGTGTTTCAGAGTGTAGGGCAGTGCAGTGGTGTTCGGGCAGTGTAGGGGGTCTTGCTGGGGCTGGTGTTTCAGGGTTTAGGGCAGTGCAGTGGTGTTCGGGCAGTGTAGGGGGTCATGCTGGGGGTGGTGTTTCAGGGTTTAGGGCAGTGCAGTGGTGTTCAGGCAGTGTATGGGGTCGTGCTGGGGCTAGTGTTTCAGGGTTTAGGGCAGAGTAATGGTGTTCAGGCAGTGTAGGGGGTTGTGCTGGAGGTGGTGTTTCAGGGTTTAGGGCAGTGCAGTGGTGTTTGGGCAGTGTAGGGGGTCATGCTGGGGGTGGTGTTTCAGGGTTTAGGGCAGTGCAGTGGTGTTCCGGCAGTGTAGGGGGTCGTGCAGGGGGTGGTGTTTCAGGGTTTAGGGCAGTGCAGTGGTGTTTGGGCAGTGTAGGGGTCGTGCTGGGGGTGGTGTTTCAGGGTTTAGGGCAGTGCAGTGGTGTTCGGGCAGTGTAGGGTGTCGTGCTGAGGGGTGGTGTTTCAGGGTTTAGGGCAGTGAAGTGGTGTTCGGGCAGTGTAGGGGGTCTTGCAGGGGGTGGTGTTTCAGGGTTTAGGGCAGTGCAGTGGTGTTTGGGCAGTGTAGGGGGTCGTGCAGGGGGTGGTGTTTCAGGGTTTAGGGCAGTGCAGTGGTGTTCGGCCAGTGTAGGTGGTCTTGCTGGGGGTGGTGTTTCAGGGTTTAGTGCAGTGGTGTTCGGGCAGTGTAGGGGGTCCTGCTGGGGGTGGTGCTTCAGGGTTTAGGGCAGTGCAGTGGTGTTCCGGCAGTGTAGGGGGTTGTGCAGGGGGTGGTGTTTCAGGGTTTAGGGCAGTGCAGTGGTGTTTGGGCAGTGTAGGGGGTCGTGCTGGGGGTGGTGTTTCAGGGTTTAGGGCAGTGCAGTGGTGTTCCGGCAGTGTAGGGGGTCGTGTAGGGGGTGGTGTTTCAGGGTTTAGGGCAGTGCAGTGGTGTTTGGGCAGTGTAGGGGTCGTGCAGGGGTGGTGTTTCAGGGTTTAGGGCAGTGCAGTGGTGTTCGGCCAGTGTAGGTGGTCTTGCTGGGGGTGGTGTTTCAGGGTTTAGTGCAGTGGTGTTCGGGCAGTGTAGGGGGTCCTGCTGGGGGTGGTGCTTCAGGGTTTAGGGCAGTGCAGTGGTGTTCCGGCAGTGTAGGGGGTTGTGCAGGGGTGGTGTTTCAGGGTTTAGGGCAGTGCAGTGGTGTTTGGGCAGTGTAGGGGGTCGTGCTGGGGGTGGTGTTTCAGGGTTTAGGGCAGTGCAGTGGTGTTCCGGCAGTGTAGGGGGTCGTGTAGGGGTGGTGTTTCAGGGTTTAGGGCAGTGCAGTGGTGTTTGGGCAGTGTAGGGGGTCGTGCAGGGGGTGGTGTTTCAGGGTTTAGGGCAGTGCAGTGGTGTTCGGCCAGTGTAGGTGGTCTTGCTGGGGGTGGTGTTTCAGGGTTTAGTGCAGTGGTGTTCGGGCAGTGTAGGGGGTCTTGCTGGGGGTGGTGTTTCAGGGTTTAGGGCAGTGCAGTGGTGTTCGGGCAGTGTAGGGGGTCTTGCTGGGGCTGGTGTTTCAGGGTTTAGGGCAGTGCAGTGGTGTTCAGGCAGTGTAGGGGGTCGTGCTGGGGCTGGTGTTTGAGGGTTAAGGGCAGTGCAGTGGTGTTCGGGCAGTGTAGGGGGTCGGGCTGGGGCTGGTGTTTCAGGGTTTAGGGCAGTGCAGTGGTTTTCAAGCAGTGTAGGCGGTCGTGCTGGGGCTGGTGTTTCAGGGTTTAGGGCAGTGCAGTGGTGTTCAGGCAGTGTACGGGGTCGTGCTGGGGCTGGTGTTTCAGGGTTTAGGGCAGTGCAGTGGTGTTCGGGCAGTGTAGGGGGCGTGCTGGGGGTGGTGTTTCAGGGTTTAGGGCAGTGCAGTGGTGTTCGGGCAGTGTAGGGGGTCGTGCTGGGGCTTGTGTTTCAGGGTTTTGGGCAGAGCAGTGGTGTTCGGGCAGTGTAGGGGGTCGTGCTGGGGGTGGTGTTTCAGGGTTTAGGGCAGTGCAGTGGTGTTCGGGCAGTGTAGGGGGTCTTGCTGGGGGTGGTGTTTCAGGGTTTAGGGCAGTGGTGTTCGGGCAGTGTAGGGTGTCTTGCTGGGGGTGATGTTTCAGGGTTTAGGGCAGTGCAGTGGTGTTCGGGCAGTGTAGGGGGTGTTGCTGGGGGTAGTGTTTCAGAGTTTAGGGCAGTGCAGTAGTGTTCGTGCAGTGTAGGGGGTCGTGCTGGGGATGGTGTTTCAGGGTTTAGGGCAGTGCAGTAGTGTTCGGGCAGTGTAGGGTGTCGTGCAGGGGGTGGTGTTTCAGGGTTTAGGGCTGTGCAGTGGTGTTCGGGCAGTGTAGGGGGTTGTGCTGGGGGTGGTGTTTCAGGGTTTAGGGCAGTGCAGTGGTGTTCAGGCAATGTAGGGGGTCGTGCTGAGGCTGGTGTTTCACGGTTTAGGGCAGTGCAGTGGTGTTCGGGCAGTGTAGGGGGTCGTGCTGGGGGTAGTGTTTCAGGGTTTAGGGCAGTGCAGTGGTGTTCGGGCAGTGTAGGGGTCATGCTGGGGCTGGTGTTTCAGGGTTTAGGGCAGTACAGTGGTGTTCGGGCAGTGTAGGGGGCCGTGCTGGGGCTGGTGTTTCAGGGTTTAGGGCAGTGCAGTGGTGTTCGGGCAGTGTAGGGGGTCATGCTGGGGGTGGTGTTTCAGGGTTTAGGGCAGTGCAGTGGTGTTCAGGCAGTGTAGGGGGTCGTGCTGGGGCTAGTGTTTCAGGGTTTAGGGCAGAGTAATGGTGTTCAGGCAGTGTAGGGGGTTGTGCTGGAGGTGGTGTTTCAGGGTTTAGGGCAGTGCAGTGGTGTTTGGGCAGTGTAGGGGGTCATGCTGGGGGTGGTGTTTCAGGGTTTAGGGCAGTGCAGTGGTGTTCCGGCAGTGTAGGGAGTCGTGCAGGGGGTGGTGTTTCAGGGTTTAGGGCAGTGCAGTGGTGTTTGGGCAGTGTAGGGGGTCATGCTGGGGGTGGTGTTTCAGGGTTTAGGGCAGTGCAGTGGTGTTCGGGCAGTGTAGGGTGTCGTGCTGAGGTGTGGTGTTTCAGGGTTTAGGGCAGTGAAGTGGTGTTCGGGCAGTGTAGGGGGTCTTGCAGGGGTGGTGTTTCAGGGTTTAGGGCAGTGCAGTGGTGTTTGGGCAGTGTAGGGGGTCGTGCAGGGGGTGGTGTTTCAGGGTTTAGGGCAGTGCAGTGGTGTTCGGCCAGTGTAGGTGGTCTTGCTGGGGGTGGTGTTTCAGGGTTTAGTGCAGTGGTGTTCGGGCAGTGTAGGGGTCCTGCTGGGGGTGGTGCTTCAGGGTTTAGGGCAGTGCAGTGGTGTTCCGGCAGTGTAGGGGGTTGTGCAGGGGGTGGTGTTTCAGGGTTTA